>JAOXNR010000013.1:13026324-13068633 GCA_028571225.1 Parsonsia alboflavescens
CTCTTTCCTTGTGAACTCAAGGTATTGTCTCAAGAATATTGTCGTTTTATTCTTGATTCTCCCTTTTCTGTAAAAAAAGCTTTCGAGTGAAGTTGTTTACAATTGAGGTTCTATAATTTTCCCCACCATATCTTTCCGTCCTGCTTCAATTGGTATTAGAGCTACTGTCCATCGGCACTGTTCACTGATTATTGTTCTGGCGTATTGTTCAACGAGTTTCTTTAGGAACATTGTCGTTTTGTTCTTGAATTTCTTTTCTTGCGACAACTTTCGAGTGAAGTTTAAAACAGGGAAGAATTTTCTACCTTCCATAATTCCGCCTGCGTCATTATGCAAGGGAGGAATTTATTGATGCAAATAATGAAGCGAGGACATCCGGATATATTCGCACAGATGATAATTATAAATACTATAAAGAATATATTCGCAACGTTGAGGTTGATAATGATGACGACAATGATGACAACTTCCACGATGAGATGAGGCAGGTGATTCCATTTGAGCAATATATACCGAACAATTCTATTCATTTTGCAAACATGGTCTGGAATGACGACGAAGAGGTATATTTTTCGGAAGACGATACTATTCCATCAGCGAGTTTTATTGAAAAAGATATAGTGTTTAACAATAAGGATGAATTCGCAGCAGTAGTGGATGAATATTCATTTAATAACCGATTTTTATATCACTTGATACGTTCAGATAATGGAAGATTTGAAGCATAATGTAAGAACAAAAAAGATTGTACTTTCATGATACATGCAAATTGTAGAGTTGGATGCTAGATTTGGGTTATTCACAAGTTTGTGTCAACTCACACTTGCATCCAAACTTTACAACAAAGCCAAAATAGGAGTGTAAGTTTAATAATGATTGGTCATATGTATGTTGATAACTTGTCGATCCGAATCACACCCCCAAAAATGTGATTCAAGATATGCGAGAGAATTATGGTGTGAAGCTCAGATACACCAAGGCTCGGCGATCTTTACAGTGTGCAAAAGACAGCCTATGAAACTTCAAAAAACTCATACAGACAGCTACTATCATACCTCCACATGTTGAAGCGTGTAATGCCGGGGACGGTGACCAATATACATACGCGAGATGAGCAGTTTCTGAGCTCATTCTGTGCACTTGATCCTTCGATTGAGGGTTTCAAGTACATGTGGCCAACATGTGGCCAGTAATTATCATAGATGCAACACACTTGAAAGGTGTGTGCAGACAAAATTTATGTAGTTGTCTGTGCAGATGGAAATGGGCAAACTTTTCCCATTGCTTTTGGGTTTGGCGAGGAGGAAGACAACGATTCATGGGAGTGGTTCTTGAGAAGATTTCGGACTGCATATGGATTGCGGGATTATTTGATTATTGTATCTAATCTGCACAAAGGCATATTGCCATAGTGAGGACAATATATCTTGAGGTTCCACATGTTTTTTGTTGTCGACATCTAAAGGAAAACTTAAAGACAAGGTGCAAAAATCCTCAAGTTGCACTCCATTTTAAAAATGCGGCATATGCCTATGACAAGTAGACATGCGACTACTACTTTGGGGACATTAAAGAGATGCACCCCGAAGTTCATTGTTGGTTGGATGTCGAGGTGGGACGCCTGGGTTGGTCACGTGCATATTGTCCAAACAATCGTTACAACCAAATGAAGAGCAATATCATGGAGTCCTTCAACCACAAGATCAAGTAAGCTTGGAAGTTGCCCATTATATCTGCGCATGAGTGTTTTAGGAATTTGCGTCAGCTTGGTTCAACAAATGTAGGAAAGCAGCAATTAAAATGTCAGATATTATCACCAAGCGAGCTGTGGAAAGAATTGAGGGAGAAGCTGTGAAGGTCAATCTGGAAAGGCTGTGGACTATATCCATTCACGATAGAGAGGAATATGTCGT
Source organism: Parsonsia alboflavescens (assembly GCA_028571225.1). NCBI lineage: Eukaryota > Viridiplantae > Streptophyta > Magnoliopsida > Gentianales > Apocynaceae > Parsonsia > Parsonsia alboflavescens. The sequence goes on from JAOXNR010000013.1 coordinate 13,028,238, forward strand.
AAGAAATCCACCAAATGTTTTAATGCATATCCTCTAGAAGACCTGTGGATGTCGAAGATGGGAAGTGGAAGAGATACCTTGCAAACATATCATTGCTATTGCCAAGTAAATTTTTGATCCATGCAGTAACATATTTGCTAAATTTCGAGACTCATTGGCATATTTCAAGATTCAATGGTGGCATTTCGAGACTCTTAAGTTTTTTTTTTTAAAAAAATAAAGTCCTTTTTGAGATAGAACACATTTGTCTCGAAATGTACCACTCTATCTCAAAAGTGATAATTAGGTCTCGAAATACACTCTTTGTTTCCTTTCATGATACAAAGTGTGTATTTCGTGACGTAATTTCCAATTTTGAGACATAGTGGTCCATTTGAGACATAAGTGGTCAACCTCGAAATTAAGGGAAATTGATGTCTTTTTTAAGCATGTAATTAGATATTTCCATAACTCATTTACCTTAATTCTTTTTTATAATGAAAATGGAGCTCATTATTACACTCTATGTCTTGGTCATTCATTTGACATAGAAAAACTGAGGATGGCATACGCACCTTCAATACAGCCTATGCCATTGTGTTCATCTTTGAATTCAATTGTAGGTATGGATGACGTGATGGTCAATCCTCCTACTGGTAGAAGGTCTGTTGGAAGATCAAAAGAGGGCCTCTTCCTCTCTCGGAATGAACAATACCGTTAAAGGAAAATTTGTAAAATATGCAAGAGAAAAGGACATAATCATGGCACCTGTCCAAATGCTCACAACACGGAAGCCCCACATCCCGAAGAAAATGATCCAACATCGATTGACTTAAATCATGAAGTGCTCATACCTGATTCGAATTCCACATAACAATCTTTCGGGACAAATTTTGTTAACGTTCATGTCAATATCTCTATGGAGGGTGTGGATTTTTATGCCTATAATATCAACATGTAAATGTTATTATTTTAACAAACAGTGAATTTACCATTTAATTTAAATTGCATGTTTGTCATTAAATCAAGGCCACGATCGTTTAATATATAAATATATATATATATTATTTACATTGATATAATATACAATATAAACAAAAAAAAAAATCTATAAAAAAATTAATTAATGTATTATTTACAATATAAAAAAATAATAATAATAAAAATCTACGACTATGATGAAAAGAAAAAAAAAACTCGAATGCAGTCAACAAATTGCTCCATCTAGCATGATCCATGCCATCTCATCCCTAATGCCCTCCGCCATAGGGAGTGTACAAGGCAAGCAGAGCATTTTCTTAACATGCTCTCTCATCAACTGTGTCATGTAGTAGTAGATGTAAGCGCCACAGCTAACACTGTCTGACTGAGTAGGGATGGAGTGTTCCGATGCGTCAGGGGCATCAAGAAAACCCCCAGTGAACCTCTATGGTTGGGGCCATCTTGTCCAGTCATAAGAGTCGGCCTGCTGCAGTAATCGTGACAACATCGAATAGACCGGCACCATCAAATCCATTGAACTCAATTTTCAGTTCAATAATCCAGTCCTCCCACGGAAGAAAGGCACTAATGATTTGAAAACTGAGTTCTATGGATTTTGGGGGAGAAGTTAGTCAAAATCAATGACATTCGACAATACCTGAGCTAATAAGGTTATTATTTTCCTCATTTCAACAAAAAGAATTTAAGTTGGTTGAATTTATATTGATAAAGCAAGAAGCACTTTCATGAATGTGCCTAGTAAATCCGAAATTTGCTGAGAGCATCTCTCTCAAAACTTGCACATTTGATGCTAGAAGGAAATACAGTCTTGCAAAATAAGGATGGACTTCTTTGACAAGCTATTTCGGTAAGAATACTATGGGTGCAGTAAAGGAACTCAGAGCACTAATGGATCCATTTGTGCACGTGCACAAAGGAAACATGGAGCCGTGACAATCTGGTCTTGAAATACACTCTTTGTATCCTTTACTGTAGTGTCCATGGAGCTGTAACACCTTGACAGTATATCTAATTTTCGAATACTTAGCATGTATGCTAAGTGCGTTCCTGACAAGCACAATGCTAATTAGAAAAATTGTATTGATAAAGAAGGGAAAAAAATTTATTCATATCTATGTCTTATTTAAAATTTAAAGTCTAATTTTTAGTAGGACATCTATCTCTTATTTATTATTTCAAAAAATTTGTAAATCTTTACCCAAAGGGATACTGCTTAATCTAAATAAATTAAACTACAACCGAAAACAAGGATTTTAAATATAATTAATTATAATTTATTTATTAGTATAATGTCCTTTATTTTTAAAAAAACATTAACTCTAAATTATAACGTTGAAAAAATTTATTATCACTTTTAAATTAATTAATATTAATATTATTATTATTATTTAATAAACATTATTATTTCCAAACACAACCTATAAATATTTTAAGACATAATGTAGACAATTTAAGACACAATATAGACAGGATACACAATGTGGACCATTCGAGACCCAAATTCAACCATTCGAAACCCAAATTCAACTATTTGAAACCCAAATTAACACATTCGAGATCCAAATTCAACAATTTGAGACACAAATTTAACCATTCGAGACCCAAAATTCAAAACCCATGCACAATCCAATATTGTTAATCCATACTTTCAACAAACTACAAAATCGAAGTTAAACAACACACGCATTCGATGCATTTCAAGATCTTAAAACAAAAATATACTTTCAAGAAACAAAAATACATAATGCCAATATACCGAAGTTTCGCATTTTGCCAACTATTAAAGGTTAAACATTCTAGCATATTCGATACAAAATCAAAATTCAAGTCTGAAAAAAAACTTACTGGAAATGTTGTGTCGATGATGACAAGGTGATCGGCGGTAGATGGAGTTGTATCGGCACCATCAATGAGTGTGTTGCGAGCCTTCGGGCATCTTTGGTTAGTGAGTGAAGAAGAAGGGAAAGAAAATGGGAGTAGAAGAAGGAAAGAAAATGAAGAGTTATCGGGTGATTATTGTGGTGGTGAAGAAGGTGGAAAGTTGCAATGAAGGCGAGGGTGAAAAGTTGGGTCTCGAAATGGGAAGAATATGAATCGTTTTTTCTTTGTCTCAAATTGGGTATTACGAGTAAAGTAATTTTCCATTTCTAATATAATTTTTAATATAAAAAAATGTTAAAAATTCAATTTAGATATGGATTGAAATTAAATCATTCCATTTAAATATAAATGAAATGTTTATAAAATCTCGATAAAATTGAAATTGGATCCATCAATTTAAATATATTTATGAATTTTCACGTTTTAATAAGAATATGACTAAGTAATTGGGAAATGACGTCTATAACGTGCAAAGTGTCAGCTCCAAATACTCGAGTTGCTTGCATAAATCTGATTCGATACTATTTTATAAAATTTTTTTGAAAATCCTTAATTTTGAATTTTTAACAATAAAGAGTTCTCTTTTTTCTGAGGGGCAAAACGGGGTGTGTGATTTTTTCTCATTTTGGAGAGGAAATGGTATGGATTAGTTCAGCCAATTAAATTTGGTGAGTCCCCACGTGTCCCACGACACCTACATTATTGATAAATAGATCTGTCACGTGACAACTCACACACACACACAATCCTCTTTTTCCCTACTCTACTGTACTGTACTGCACTGCACTTCTGGTTTCCTGACTGGGCCTTCTTCCCCATTCCTATCATCAACTCAAATGCCTGATCTGCTCATACTTCATCATTCGTCGTCACCATCGCCATCTCTTAGTTGGGTTTCAATCCTTCTCTTTCAATTTTTTTTTTCCTTGTGGGTTGAAAATCCTTAGGTAATGAAGCACCCAATTTTTAAATCGCTATTGGTACATATTGACGTTCATTTGAGATCGCCATTTTTCTTCGCTTCATTTTGTATAGTTTTAGTCAATGATCAGTTTTTAAAACCCATTAAAGTTGCTTTCATATCCAACCTTTTTTTGGCTTTTACGATGTGATACAGCCAGTAAGATTGTGACTTTACAACTTTTTCTTTGTTCTTCTCGTGGGAAGACCTGGGTTACTGAGTGAGAAAAAAGAGAACCACTTTTGTACTTATTTGGATTGAGTAATGCAGCTTTTCTGCGTTTTGATCCTTTTCTATTCCCAGCATTTGTTGATGATTAAGGTTATCATTTATAACTAGAGAGTTTATCTAGAAGTACCAGACAGGCAGACAGGGGTTTTGGTAACTGTAAAAAGTTGAACTGTGTATAATTTGTTCGTAAAAACTAGATGTAAGTCCGTAGAAACAAACGCAGCACATGACATGTCTTAATTGGCTGCGATTTTCACATCTTCTTTTTGTCTTCTTTGTAATCTTCTTATTCTTGGTCAGTTAGTATGGTTCAATTCAGAGGATTCATGCATTATCCATGCCTTTCTCAGGAAAACTTCGGGGGATTCCTTGTATTATTTTGCCAGAATTGTAATTAGACTTCACTGATTTTGGGAAATTCATGGGTGAATCAATGGTGGAAAGACCAACAATTGAGAGCAAGGTATAGCATTGTCCTGTGAGGGTGGCCCGATGCATAATTTTGTTTACCTCTCCTTCATTGACCATTTTCTGTCGGTTTCAGATTTTTAAATACTTCCTCATGCATAATTTCAAGAATTACACCTCGCTCCTCTGTGTTGTTATGAGTTATCATTTGCTTTTCCAATTTTTATTTTTCTTTTTTTGAGTCTGGGTTGTGATTTTGTTATATATTTAGCAGATGGAGGAATCTGTTCATGCTACTGCTAATCTTGAAGTATCAGTTTCATTCGGTAGATTTGAAAATGATGCACTGTCTTGGGAAAAATGGTCTTCGTTCTCACCAAATAAATATTTGGAAGAAGTTGAGAAGTGTTCTACACCTGGATCAGTAGCACAGAAGAAGGCCTATTTTGAAGCCCATTACAAGAAGATTGCTGCCCGGAAGGCTGAGCAACCCCAGCAGGAAAGGCCAATAGGGTCTTTGCCAACAATCTCAGATGAACCTGAGCATAAAAATCGGGTCAAAACTGCATCTGGAACTAATGTTGAAATTCGTTTGTCCAGGGATGAGAGTCCTGCACACGATGTTATGCCAGAATTCAGTACGGCTGATCGGATTCATATTACAGTTTCTGAGGAAGGAAAAGAGGATAATGCATATCCTGTAAATTCTCAAGATTTGACAATCGAGGAAACCAAGCAAGAGTTAAATGGTACTTCAACTTCCACGGGATCAAGAGACAAGGAAGAACCAGAGGAAGAACTGATTGAGAACCAAGTTGACCATGAATCAAGTGTCGGAGAAGAATTCACAGAAGTTAAAGAAGGGTCTGCAAAAGAGAGTTGCCCGTCGGTGACTGAGCAACCTTTGAAGGTGGATGAGACCAAAATTGCTGTTAGAGATAGAAACAAGAACCAAAAACTCTCTGCTCGGTATAACACTCAAAAGGTGAAGTCTTGTCAAAGCCCAAAAGGACTGAGAGAAAAGACATGTTTTCTTTTTGGTATTTTGGATATTTGTGCTTTGATCTATTTTCTCAAGTTGAATTCATGTTTTTGTGTAGATTACTCCACGTAAAAAGGAAATCTCCTCCGAGGAAAGGAAGAAAGTAGCATCACCCGCAATTAAACAATCATCAGGTGCATCACCTGCAGTCAAATCATCAACAGCTACCAAATTATCTCACTTTTCTACTCCAAGATTATCAAAGTCAACAGTGATATCTACTTCTCAATCATCAACCAAGAAGGTTAATGGGCCGTCAATTTTGAAAAGCAAGATTACTACTCCTGGAGAGTATAGGAAGTCAGCTCATACATCTCTTCACATGTCTCTCAGTTTGGATCCTGCAAATTCAGGAGCTTCTTTTACCACGACTAGGAAATCTTTGATTATGGAGAAGATGGGGGATAAGGAGATAGTTCGGCGAGCATTTAAGACATTTCAAAACAGTATAAATGGATTAAGATCATCTACAGATGGGTTATTTCGTGGATCACAGCAGGTTTGTCACTTTTTGATGGGTGATGATTATAATTATTTCATAATTTTAGTTTGATTTATCAAAAAAGTGAAAAAGAAAAACTTGAATAATTTTGGTCCATGCTTGTCTCCACTGTTTCGAAGATAGATGTTCAGAGGATGCTTTATCCTTTACCCTCTGAGTTGTTTATGTGTATCTAAACTGCACATTCTATATTTTCAGTTTATTGATTTTGCGAAGCATTCAAATATACTTTGGGCAGGTGTCTCACAAGGAGTCGCAGCAGAAGATTCCTAATTATTTTACTCCAAAAGAGAATGAAGGGTAATCTTTGCTGTTGTATTTTCAAAAGAAACTTCATATCTAATTGGGGAAACGTGTTTATGGTTTTTCTACTTTCCCTTTTTGAGAGTGATTCATTGATCATGAGCATTATATTTCTGGTATTGCATTTCATATGTTTAAAGCCTTGGGGAAGTCTGTAGGACATTGTATTTACAGATCTTTTTGGCTTTGACTTTCAAATTTTGCTTTCTCAACTCATAGCTTTTATATTTCTGCTATTTGAAACATCTTTACTGAATTTAACCATTAACACTTCAGTTTTCTCCATCCTGAATTATTTTCAATGCATTCTGTATAGCTTGAGTTTTTAGGTAGTTATTTCTTATCTGTAAAACAATGTTTAAAAAAGCAAAAAGGAGAAAAAAGTTATCATTTGGAGAAAACATCTCCAACCTTAAGGCATATATTTTTGACCATTTCTATGATTTTTTTTCAAGCTCATAGGTCAGTATATGGTATATTTGTCTTTCAAGTAAATTAATTTGCTAGTTATTTCTTGATTGGCTATTCAATCTTTAATTTTGATCCAAGAATTTTTTCATTTCAGACATAGGATGACCACGAAGAAGGTAAATCAAGGAGCCAGCTTTGGGAATAGATCAAACCTTTTATCAACGAGGTAACGTCCTATCTTCCTTGTCCACCTTGTGCAACTAACTTTCCGTTAACTTTTCTACATCTAACAATTGCGTATTCTGTAACATCACAGTGCTTAACTATTTTTGAATTTTAAGATCCTCTGAGATATTAAGTAGGAATTTTCTTGCTAGTTGAATACGTGTCTAATGAATAGGTCCCAAAAAGGTCCACGGGTGGATAAAAAGCCCATCGTCGCTGTTTCACCTTCTACCAGTTCAAGAAGTGATGCCATAGTAGAAAAACGGAAAGAGGTATTCCTCTCTCATGAAAACCTCAGTTCCTTCTTATCCCCTATTTTAATGTGCAAGCAAATATGATTCTTGTCTTCCCTGATACCTTTTAACTGTGCAATTGTTTTGATACATGTTTATTGTTAAACTACAGGACAAGTCAACTATGAGAGAGGCCGCAAGATCACAACTTGGTGCCAAGAAAAATGTACACAAACTATTCTACATGATACTTCTTGTTCATTTGGTGCAAGTTAGTTATATTGCTTAAGTGACTAAAGATCGAAAGGTGCTTGTTCCCGTGTCAGGAGGAAAAGGAAACTCAGATGAAAAATTTTAGGCAAGGGATCAATTCCAAAGTCAGTCCAACTCCTAACTGGGGAAAAATAATGTCCAAGATTCCCTCCGAAAAGGTATTTTATACTTGATTTAAAGTTTTACATCTTCTTTTATGGTTTGACAAACCCTCCATCAGGGCGAGGGATATAATGGGTGAATGATAGATTTCACTGATCTTGAGTGAGGTTTGCCTGTAAAGAGCCCTCTCTTTCATAATAGCACACGAACCTGTTCTTACAAAGGTTTCTAGGTGCATGTCTCCAAGTAAATCCATTGTTTGTGTTTCTGCATTGGTAAGGAATTTTTAATAAATTGTGGCACCTACCATTCAAAGCTGGTATTGCAATATAAGGCACAGTAGTAGATAAGTTTGGTTGACAGGGGATTGACATGGCGCATCAGAGTTTCGGGGGTTTCCCACTGAGATATAGCTTCAAACTTGGAACATGCAATTTAGTGTGAACTATATAGCCTCGGTCACCTTTTTTATAATATTCCTGTCCTTCTCAGAGCTCAGTACTGAATAAGGAAAAGGTTTCCTTGTTTTTAGTTTGTTTTTACTTCTTTTCTGTCACTTTGATTTGCTAAATCTGCCTCTGGGTGGAGATCACTCTAACTTAGAGGATAGCAACATAGGCATAACTAATTGGTAGATTAGTGTCTTTTACCCAAGAAATCACTTAAAAGCATATGCGAACAACCTCCATTCTCTTAGATTGATTGTCCCCTTTACTTGTCACTGTGATGAATGGAATTTGAGTTTTCTAAGTGTAGGCATGTTTAATCGGGCAATAGTTTTTTTGCTCTGTTGTAGCAATGCTGCTCTTTGTCATTCTTGCTTTAAGTTTCATCTGTCTGCCTGTGTTGTTGTTATTGAGAATTAAGATGTTATGATTTCGGTATGTCTCCATTGTTCTTCATTTTTTTCTTTCACGTTCTCTTAATGCAGCACCCCCTCCCACAAATCATATTTCCTTTTTCTTTCATAATTGTTTTAGCATGTAAGTTGAAAATGTGGGAAAGCCTCAAAAGAAAATAGGGGAATAAAAGACTAGTCAGCTTTAATTGTCGAAGTGCAGTTTATATAACTTATCAATGGCAAGAGTTTCAATAAAAAGTGGGAAGTGTAAACTCATCTACTGTTAGAGTTGAGGAAGAGGATATCTTGAGTCTTCTTTTCATTTAGTCAAGTCAATGAATCATTTGCCAAAGTTCCTTTTTTTGATGAGTTGGAAATGGGCTGAGCTCTAAACAAGTTATGCAATATTTTTCATTCCTTTTGATCTGAAGGTTCAGAATTTCCCTCTTTAGGTTGAAGTTCACCCAATAACCTTAATGACAACATCTCCACAATAGCAGTAAATCATTCAATTAATGGAAAGAAATTTTAAAGTTGAGAACGTGAGAATATAGGTTTGAATAAATCAAGCACTAGTTATTTCCAGTACACATCTAAAACAAGATTTGTCCAGTCATCCTGATGATTTCTATGGAGCTGAATAAGTTTGGCCATATTTCCATCCATTGAGGATGAGGTTATGTGATGTGACCATGTCAAAAACTGGTAATCCTGCCAAGAACTTATGCGTACCTGAACCTTCATGACTAAATTAGCATTTTGGCATTTTCTTTGGCCAAAAGGCTTGTGAAGTTGTTGAGGTTTCATGATACCAACTATATCAGGAAATGGGCAGTAGAGACACATGATATTAAGACAGAAAAAGAAAAGTAGAAACATAAATTCATAATTAAATGTGGTTTGGTCTCTCAACTAGACATAAGCTTACATCCCTAACCATTAAAGAAGGAAAATTTTCATTGTGATTTTTGCACGAAGAAAATTATAAACGTTTCTCAACACAATTTTATCTTCTAGTGAGGGAACAACAAACTACCAACCTATCCATGAGGTGCACATCATAATTATGAGAAATAGAGTATTTAGAATGACCAAAACTGTCTATCTTTTTCTTATTCGAAGTAGGATATTGAAACGAACTTTCTGGTCCTAGTTCATATGAGACTTTGACTTTTAGTTTTAATATATGTAGATTTCTGAGAAACTAAAGGAACCACACAGAAGTATAGTAACATGAGTTTTCAAGCTTGGAGCATCCTGAGCAATTTCTTGTTTTTATATAGCGGAAAGATTAACCTTTGCTCAAAAGTCAAGAGGAAGAATGTAAACATAAGCATATATACCACTGATTTCTTTCTACGTGAAGCAATTTGTGTAACTTAGAAGATCGGCGGGGTCAAACACATGAAAAATAGACTTGTTCGGGCTCATCTGAATAAAGAAAGGTAGAATTCAATTTGCTCATTTAATAATAACCTATCAAGGTTATTCTTTTTGGTCCAATTCGTGGTTTTATTCATTCCAGCACTGAGGCAAAACTGTATTAAATATAACTCTCTATTTCCCAAAGCATTTTGTCTTTTACTATCATGATATATTTTATACTTGGCTTCTCCCCTGACATCTGAATTTTCAGGAGGATAAGGGTAAGATCCATCATCAAACTTCAAAAAGGTGAAAGATAGATTGAATTGCAGATGTCCTCCCAATAGTTACTCCCCAGAAATGCAGTTTTGAAGAGTGAAGGAAGGTTATCGTCTCCTCTGCTACTGAGATAAATTTGTGCTCTACAGGATAGCATTGAAGAGTATGTTTTAATTTCTGGCCAGCAGTTTGATACTCTTAAGTATTTCATGTGGATAAATGTAGCTCTATTCTAGTTGTAATATCATACTGTTCAAGATTTCATGTACTGTTTCTAGCTTTTAGGAAAGGTACAGATACGGAATACAAGTTGGATATTCTGTCCGAAATCCCATGTTGCATATTCATTAGCCATATCAAATTTCAATCTTGTAGAGACATTATTGTTCAGTGGATATGGAATGATGTCATTGTCCTTCCTTACCCCATACCGGGGTTTATTTTCAGATTGGGAGAGAACATGGGAAAGTGGGTTCCTGCAGCAACAGATTTTGCTTGATATGAACAATGAAAAGTGGAAACAAATCTGTTATCTGATTTACCGATTGTTTTGTTAGGACAAATTACAATGGTCTGAAGTACAAGAGGAGGTTTTCATCCTAATTATTACAGTAGAGCATGGAAATTCAAAACAGGAAAAAAAAAAATGAAAATAAGAAATTTGTACGCAAAGAAACAGCTCTATTTTCAAATAAAATCCAAAACACCATATGGCAAAGAATCTCAAATTTGAAAAAAAGAATTCAAGGGACTTTGTACCTCTGCTTTTGGACACTTGTGTCTATATATATACACAACAAGGCTTGCTTATTCAGGGATCCTCATCAGAATCACTGTAACTACTCTTCGATTGATCAGACAGGAAATTTGGAGGCAATTTTGGAAACTTAACGGAGGGTCTGGTTTTGGGTGATCCGGGTGAGGATGATTCAGCAGTAGTTCCAGTTGATGAAGATGGTTTTCTTTTCTGAATATTTCTCGCTATGTCAACACAAGCTCCATCAACCATTTCCAAGAAATCTTTAACTACGACAAGCAATTGAAGGGGTTTCCAGTTCTTATCATTTGAAGCCCCTGCTTGATAGTAATCTGTTGTTCTTTTCACAAATTCCATCACTCTGCTCTGATCTTCCTTAACAATTTTGGTTTCTTTTTCTGCTGCACCAAGAAAGATCTTCATCTCTTTAGTAAATACTCCTTCCCCAGTATCACATTGTAGTACTAGTTTTCTAACTTCAGCTATCTGCGCTGTTAATCCTTTGCTTGTTCTGTCAAGGGCATCATAGTCAATACTTGCTGCTTTCTTCACATTGGAGAATTCAGAACTCAGTCCCCCTACTATTGGTAAACCAAGCATTATGTATTCTTTCTCTCTGTCATCTCTTGATTGAGAATTTTCAGGACCCGAGTTATTACCATAGTTGCTACTTTGGCTATTGCTACGGCTCAAACTTCGATTCCGGTTAAGGACACAACGTTTTCCCTCTGCTCGGATAACCTCTTCCACCACAAAATGAAGCAATGTTGTTTTCCCGTCAGTGCTTTTCACATCAGAGAGCTTCCTTAGAGCAGTGAGTTTAAATCCCTGTGCATTCCCCCTTGAAGTCCCTGCATTCATTCGATTTCCAGCCTTTAAGACGGCTTCCAAAAGCTTTAAAAGAAGCCCTCTTGCACGAAGCTCCTTACACCCCAATTCAAGTGTTTGGAAAGATTCCTTGAGGTGAACAATTTCATGATCATAGTTGTATCTGAAAAGCATTGCATCAAAACGAGTAAAGGCAGATGGAACTGCTTTAAGGACATGGTAGAGGAAAGACTCGGCATCCGCTAGTCTTGTGGGATCTCCATCAAATGCAAGGATCTCTGATTCTTCTTCTTTCTTTGGAGCTATTCTGGTGAGCTTCTCTAGAGTGTCTGCATTTAGTCCTCTTCCCTGAATCAGTGCATCAATAATATCTCTACGAGAAAGGGCAAGAGACTTGAGCACAATAGCTGTATTCTGGGATTTTCTGGTGTCAAGGAGAAATATTTGAGAAGGTGGGCCTGATCTATCTCCTTTGGTATTTGCTGCATTGCTTCTAGGGGATTTTCTGTTGGTTGCAACAGATCCAAACAGGGCTTCCATAAGATCATCATCAAACCTGAAATAATATGCATTTGAAAGGCATGAGAAAAATGTAGTAGAGTTGTATGTATGAATCAATTTTCAATGTTCATGTAAGCCTAAACAGAAGAAAAATCTCTTACTTGAAGGAACCGCCCTCAATCTTGTCCCAGACCATTGAGTGATTAACAGCATTAGGATTCACCTTATCCCAATGCAAAGGCTTCAATTTCACTTGTCCATCTCCATTTCCTGTCTCCCCTTCTCCTTTGGAGGACTGGCCTCCTTTGCTACTATTTGTCAATCCTTTTGGTACAGGAGGGGGTTTTGACGATGAAGCTGAACTCCCTGCTTTTGGCAGGGGAGGTGGTGGAGGACTTTTATTGGGTTGGATAGGGGGCGGGGGAGGGGGAGGTGGTGAAGGACTTGGTCCCTTTGGAACCAGTGGTGGTGGCGGTGGCGGTGGCGGTGGATTAGGAGGAGGAGAGGGAGTTGGTGGTGGTGAACGTGTTCCGAGTTGAACTGATGAATTCTGCTTCCCCGTGGCCTTGAAAGAATTTGCTCCACAACTTCTTGCTGGTTGAGCTTGATTTTCATTTGGTGCATCATTCCATATAGAACTTTGGGAAGTTGAAGACTTTCCTCTTAGCAATGGAATTTCATGGATGGGTTCAGGTTTCTTGTAGCTCTCAGTTCTGATCATCTGCTTCTCTTCTTCTTTCTCTTCATGGCTGATATTCTTGAAAACCTGTTTTTCCATTGTCTTTTTACCATATTCCCCCTCTAATTTTCTCCAGTAAAGAACATCCAAACCATCCTCATCAACTATGACTCCCTTAAGATTTCCATCAAACCTCACGAATTCATTCTGTGGAACCACAGGATTGCCCCCACTATAAGGATTACTATATGGGTTTTCAGTAATTCTCTGTCTTTTCCGACGGGAGCGCCTCTGCAGGAAGAAGAAGAATAGCCCTGTTACAACCAGAGTGCCTGCCGCCGTTATTCCAATTGCAGTTCCAACTGCTTTCTTTGATGAGGTTGATCTTGTTGTTGAGTTTGGCAGCGGCGGCGGCGGCGATACTGGTTGTAAAGGTGAAGTTGGGGAATTGGTGGAGGAATTGGGCGGCGGAGCCGGTGGTGTAAGAGGGAATGGATAGAACGTTTCAATGTTTCTTGGAGAACCAAATTGAGCTGAAGATTGAGGAATAGCAGAAATGAACAGAAGAAAGAAAAAATGAAGAATCAAAGAGGAATTATTAGGCTTTACAGACATGATTTTCTAGGAGAGAATCGAAAACGAAAGCTAGAAGTTAAACCTTTGTTTTGCCTAATTTTGTGCGTTACTGATTTTGCATGCTCTTTTTCTTGATTGTTCTTTCTTTCTTTCTTTCTTTCTTTCTTTCTTTTTTATTTTTTGGTTTTGGTTGATGACAGTTTCAAAAGAAAGCAGTTGACAGTTCGGATATTACAAGTATTCTCGAATTGTTTAACTCAAAATGACTAATAAGCCCTCCACACCCACCAAAACCAAAATGAAAATTGGGGATATAATAATTCAAATCAATCCCTCCGTTCATAATTATAAGTTATTTGAACTTAATTTTTCAATCCCTTGTTAGAGATTATTGTAGATACTAGGAAGTTTAATAAGTATTTTATTCATTTTTTCCAATAATATCTATATTCTCTTTTTCTTATACGCGTTCTCATATAATTAAAATATGATATTCGATCTTTATATCTCTTTTTTTGTCCGTACCTATCCTTTTGAATCCAACCACGGGAATGGAATAATAATTTAATTATATATATATAGTTGGCTAACGTTGCAAGGTGGTAGATGTGTTTGTTACTTTGTCTAAGTCAGAGTTTTCAGTCCCATTTTCAATATTAGAAAAGGGTTTGAATTGGTAGAGGAATTGAATATTTCACTACCATTAGCTTAATTCAAATAAACTAATGTTTGCTTATATCCTCATTTTAATGATTAATAATTTAATCAAGAAAAGGAATATATATTAACAGGCCATTCAAGAAAAGTCAGATCACAGACTCTGTCAATAATTTTCAACAATTTCCGGAAAATAGTTTGGCAGTTTCTTTGATCCTCAAAGGAAGATGACAAGAAAGTGACCGTTTTAAGCTCTCAAAGGTCTATTCAATAAGTTTAAAGAAAGATGAATTAAAATGAGCTGTAAAAACCCTCAAAAGGGGTCCATAATCCTTACATGTTTGTCTGATCATCGTTGTCCGGATTCAAGAAAAGTTCTTCAGTTCCTTTTTTTTTTCTTCTTCTTCTTCTTTCTTAATAGTGTCTGAAATGCCATAAACAAGAAACGGTAAAGTGGTTCACCTAAATTCTTTCATCCAGAAGAAAGTGTACTGTTTTGGGGTTGGCAGTGGTTGAAGGGAAGCAAGCAACTTAATTCAGTTTGCCTACAAAATCTTTTGCATAATATTATATCATCTTGTTTCGGTAGATATATCAATATCGAATTATAATAGTTCTTAATGTATGAATCATCAATATGATATATAGAGTGTACATAAAGATTTCGTACTTATTGTGACGTCTATTTAAGAGTCAGTTTGAGATCCTCCATTTTTGAGGATAGGAAGTGATTAAAAAGAAAACGGTACCTATCTTAGTTAGGAGAAGGTTGTGTACCTTTTAGGATATTATCAAGATCAAATTATAGTAATTTTTCTATGAATCAATGTCATGTATCGGGTGTGTATAAAAACTTTCGTGCTTTCGAATCAGTCGGATTGAAATCCCCTACTTTTGGGTGTAGAAAGTTGTTGAAAAGAGAACAACACTAATCTTAGCTCTAGACTTGAATGGACTTTTATGAAGTGGTTGGAAGGGACGATGGAAAACTGGTAATGGATGAATTCAGCAAGGGGAAAGAGAACCCATGGAAAAGCATCATATGAAATCTATGATATTAATGGTCAATCCTTTGGTAGAGCTTAGTGCTCTAGATTGACTTCTATCTTTGTTACACATCACTATTTTTTTTCCTTTTTCTTTTACAAGAGTCAAGTTCATAATAAGGGCATTGAATGATGCAAATTTAGGGCTATTTATGTAAATTTCAAGGGCGCCTTCGTGTACCTATAAGGTTTAGTGAATTAGAATATTAGATTTTAATTATCATTAAATTATATCCTCTTGTTCTTGGTCTTATTTGCCATGAAAATGACGTGTGGCATTTTCAATGGGAATTTAGGCAATTAAATTCATAGTTAACATCCTATGTAACACTTTTTTAACCCGAAACACGATTATGAATGTGATTTTTCACCCTTTAAATATAACTACCAAGATAAGAGATTTATGATCAACTATTCGATAAATAAATATTTATATGATTCAGTATTAAATTGGGATATTTAAAGATGATGGGAGGAGAGTCATATCCCAGATGAAAGGGTTTGTTTATTTGGTGACAATGAGGTTCTGGTTGAAATAGTACTCCAATTAAATTTTCAACCCAAAAAAATCGAGTATAATTTTTTTGCTGCTGAGATCAAATTTCAGTAGTTAGTAGTATTATAATGAAGTTTTAAAGTTGATATCAAGACAGAGTACAACTATGATGCTTTCCGGCAAAGGATGTCATCTCACATCTCCACTTAGCATGCCTTTGTTTCCACCTATTTATAAATAATTTGTAATTATTTTATTAATATTACAGTAATTTTTTCTCCCAAAATATTTTTATTGAAAAAGAATTATTTTTTTTAACATACATCCTTTCCCAAATCCTCCCAATATCCCTTCCTACGATGATCAATAGAGGTACTCCACTTACTCTCGCTTCATCTTGAACTCGAGACCTTTCGTTCCCAAGTATTACTATACACCATTAAGCTAGCAAGACTTGACAAATTGGAGAAAAACATTAAGAATGAAGAAAGAAAAATGTTTTATGAAGAAAATAAGAGCAGGGGCAATATTAAAAAAAAAAATTAAAATATCTATTAAACTACCAATATTGACTTACATAATTATAATAAGAGGGAAAAAAAAAGGGGCAATGTCAAACGACCTATAATTATGGACTGATTGAGTAGTATTTAAAAAATGTGTTCACTTATTTTTGGTTGTCTATTCCACTCCAATATTAATGTTCTAAAATGAATTAACATAAAGTTATGTTCTCAAAAAGTTTAAAATGAGCCTAATACTAATGTAAAATGACTCACACTCACGTGTCCTGTTTATACCAAAACAACTAAGTTAGGTCGGTTCAAAGAGCTGAGGAGGTTAACAACTTGTTTGGTAAAAGTAAAAAGAGGAAATATACGGCAAGGAGAAGTAAATGAGGAGGTAAACACAAGATTTACTTCGTTCATTTGCTTGGTTGGACGTAAATCAGGAAGGGAATTCCTCCCCCTTCATTTTAGATTTTTCATCCCTCCCAATTTAAACAGATTGGTCATTTACTTTCTATATAATTATTTCTTCTTTTTTAATCGTATCCAAGTCAATTTACATTCATCTCGACAAATTAAAAACATAGTCATTAATAATGTAATAATATTCATTTATTTAATCATTAGACAATTGTGGGATCAATTTCGTGATTGTATTTACCACTGATTTCATGTTCGTTGTACTAGTAAATTATAGACAAGTTTATCCAAAATTGATGGTCACAAAATCTTGTTCAATATTATAATTTATAAGGTGATCACTGATCACCTTTTTTTCACAACTTTACACTGATATGCATTTTCTTTGCCATTTTTGCTAAATTAATCATTAATGATTAAATTATCCTTCTTAGTAGCAATGCAAATCAGTACACTCCACATTATTCTCTCATTTATTCTTTGTCTGCCCTGATCTGACTACTAGGGTGACCATAGCCCATAAGATACTACAAAATGAACCAAATATCTATTTACCAATCATACTTGTTACAAATTCTAGAAGATAGTTCCAATAAAGGGAGGAGAGTAACGAGTTCTAGAAGGACAATGAATATTATTGATCCAAAGGGATTTCATATTTGTTTAGACAGCCATACCAAATCCAATATAAATGCCTTTTTAATAATTCAATGATTTTTATTTACAATTTGTGGATGATCAAGAAAACAATACTCTTCATCTTATTCATAACATAGGTTGTTTTAGACCTTTTTACACATATTAAAAATATGAAAAACAATACATTGATTAGTCAAAATATCATTGACATCATCCTTTAAACAACTTGAAAAATTAAAGTCATAAATAATCATAAGGATAAGAATGAAAAATATGTAATAAATATTTATAAAATTTTATAAAGTTGTCTGTATTATGAAATAAATTTAAAGCTCTAAAACGACCTGCATTTTGAAGGGGAGGGAGTACTACTCATATGTAATGAATCATATCGGTGGCTAGTCTCCACAAACTAGAAAGGGTAGGTCTATGACCTCCGAAATGGTTGATCAAATATTTTTGACTTTCGTAGTTAGTAAAAGGTCTCACTTTGGGGCAAAAACGCGTGTCTATGTGAACACGACTAATGATGTCTACTATGTACAAATATCTTTGGTGGTCTTAAAATTGTACTCCTTCCATCCTTTTATAGCTTCATTTTGAATTTTACATTAAGAGATTTAGATATGCAGTTATTGAGTAATTTAATTAAATTTTCCTTCTAATCATTTATTTAATAAATGTTAATTTTTTTTCAAAAACTTTTAAGGGTAAAGTTGGAGAAATACATTAAATATTTTCCTGAACTTTGAAAAGGAGGAAGGAGAATTATTAAAAAAAATTATATGCAGTATTGAAAACATTTTTAAAATTTAATTATTTATCTTTTTATAGTAATAATTTAACTTTTTTCCATAATAATTAGAGAAACTTTTAAATGAAGGTATTAAAAAAATTGTATTATCATGCAAGTAATTGAATATGACTTATATTATTGGGGAAAAAAAGTTAACTATTTATATTAGACAGATGGAGAATTAAAATTTAAATTTAAATTTTTAGTTTTTTTAGAAAATATGTAATTGTATCTTATGCTTGTGTATAAGAACTATTCCCTTTGTCATTTTTTATAAGTCAATTGGTTGTCATTTTGTCAAAATTAAAATAAAATATTTTTTTTTCCTTCTAAAATATCCCTATTTATAATTTTAATCAATCTAACAATAGTGATTAGGGAAAAAAGATATAGACATGGGTAATATGATTATAAAAAAATCAATAAAATACATAATAAACTAACAATAATGACTTACAATTAGTGAAATAGAAAGTAGTTAAAATTACTTATAAATAGTGACGAATGAAATATGGAAAATGTATCTTGAGAGGAGGAAAAAGAAATGGAAAAAGGAGAGAGAAAGCATTATTGGACCTTAACTTTGTTTTATAAGTGTAGTATTTCATGTGAATTTTAGTTCAAGATATTATTTTGTTAATAGTTTGATTGTCTTTACATTTATTCCTCAAGAACCCTAAAGGCCAAAAATGGTGCAAAAGGAAATTTGAAAATGATTATTATCATCAAGAAATGCTTATATAAAAGTGGGAATAGACCATACGGACCATTTTGAGAATTGAAACTAGGAAATCAAAGTGCACATGTGAATAAATATTAAAAAAAAAATGGTTTGCAAATAAAATTGACTTTTGATTATCTATTTGAGAAAAAGAAAAAAAAAATTAATGCCGCTTGCTCTTTGTTCGATCTTTTAGAAAATAAAAGTCCTTTTTCAAAAAATCTTTTTCATATTTCTACTTCTCTTGGGAAACAGTCACTTTAGTCCTCCGATTAATTTGAATTTTTTCAAAATATTAAAGAGTAGAAATAATAATAGTTTAAAAAAACGAAAAAAAAGGTAGAAGACAAGTGTAAGGATTGACTTCTTGTATGTAATGATTAGGGATGCTCTCTTCAAGTTTCATTGATGTACATCCCTCTATTTATAATTTTGATGTGACTTAAGATCCTTATTTAGTAATGTTTAAAAAAAAGATTTCCAAGATCAGAACATATTAAATGGTTGAAGATGATATTTTGAACAACAAAGTTCAAGAACATAAATAGATAAAATAAGGCTCTGCGTTGATTCATACCATTAAGGCCCATAGCCCAGTTAACAGGCCCATAAAAGGCATACCTACCCTCTCAGTAGGGCCTACCCAAGATCCCCAGGATCCATTTTCTTTTTCAAATTAGTCAAGAAATGGGGTAGCATTTTCTACATATCGAGGAAAAACAGTTCGCCAACTACCCCTTTTTCCCATGGATGAAAAGGGATCAAGGTGAGCTAAAAGCTATAGCTGGTAGCTTAGGTTAGAATACTTTCACTTAAGCCCTACGTTTTCCACCACGCCTCCGCATTGCCCAAGAGGAGCGGCCCTCATTATTTCCCATTTTGCCGGGGTCAGGCATCGAACCCGAGTGGGTAGGAATGGCAAAGACTTAAGGTTGGCTCTGATACCAAGTGAGCTAAAAGCTATACTTCTTTCACTTGAAATTGAAATATTTCAATTTGATTATTTTGTTCTGTACCCTTCCCAGGTCCAAACCCATCTCCTTCCTCCTTCTCCGCTAGACTGGAAGCCCGATGATACTCCTTGGCCGGACTCTTCCGTCCCACCTTTGATCCATATGATGGATCCTGACTCCTCTTCTTATGATGTTGATTTTCCACCACTCACCCCTTTTGGAAAAGGTAAAAAAACTCATGCTTGAAAAATAAGCACACCCACAGCTTTGGACGCTCAAGGCTAGCCCAAACCTCTTTCTGCAGCTGAAGCCACCCTGAATTGGCAAAGTGAAAATGCTCAAGCTCAAAACCAAGCCCTACTAAAAATCCTCCACTCTCAGGAAAAGGTCCAATCCCAGCTTTCCCACCAGACTTCCAAAACCACACACCTGTATACAATTATCCAGGAAGTCCGCACCAAGATTGAAAACATCCATAAACAACTCTCTTATCTTGTTCAGTATACCACTAAATGGTCCCCAAAAATGGCTCGAATGCAATCCGAAAAGGAATTTCTCAAACAGCAGCTTTCAAACCTTGAAGCACAGTACAACACTTTGGCAAATCAGTCTGATCCCTTTTTTACCGAATTCCCTACCTTTTTTCCCCAAATACCTCCCAAAACATTTGACCTTCCTATTCCACCAACCCAACCATATTCACCTGCTTTGTCCCTCTGGGATAAACAAAATCCTCTCGTATCTCATCCCATACCTCAACCTTTTCAAAAACCTGCACCTCCGACATCCCAACCATATTCTTCTAAACAGCCGAAAACTTCCCCCTCACATCCCACAACTAAACCCCCTTCTACATCATACGAACCTAATGATCCTACCATTGGTGCTTCTTCCAAACCTACTTTCTTCACCCTTGATTCCCCAGACACTCCCAATCCAATTACTTCCTTTCTCAACCATATGCATACGCTTCAACCGTCTCCCACAATACCTACCTGTCTTGATACTGATACCGCCAGTGAGTCCTCTTCTAGTGTTGGAAACTTTGATCCCACACAACACTTTGGTCTCTTAATGATGGCACCAGATCCCCCGCAGGATCCTGATGTCCAGATGCTCGAAGAATTTGATGATCTAAATCCACCTGAGACTGCCCCTCATAGACCAAAGCCACAAACCCATTTTGATCACATGACTACCAAATTTACACTTGAAGATATCCCTCCTTCCAAATGGCGTAGTTGGTTTCAGTCCTTGTATGCCTGGTTGATAACTGATCTACAACAGAATGAGTGGTCTGAAGTCCTCAAACGCTTTGTTGCACACTTTGAAGATTCCCTCCGTGACTTCTGGAATTTCCTTGGTGAATATAGACAAAAGCAATTTCTCCAAAGAGAAACCCCTGAAGAGGTCATTGCCATTCTCCGCCGATATTTTATTGGCGATGCTGATCATGATGTGACCACTGCCCGTGTTGAGTTTCTAAAAATGAAATGCTGTTCTATCTTACCCCGAGATCTGGAAAGACATTATGCCCGGATGTGTAAGCGGTTTTATATTATCAATCGGATGGATGATATAAGCCTCAAGCAAGCCTTCGTGAATTCTGTCCCCAAAGAGTTAGCAGATGAAACAATGAGACAGATTCGGTCTACTACTCAACAATGGGAAAATATCACCTTTGGACAGATTTGGGCCGTTATGCAATAGTCTCTGGATAAGCTCTGTGTCCAACTTCGCTTCTGGAAAAAGTTCCACAAACAGTCTTCTATGCTACTTCCAGCCTGTTCTGAAAGGCATTTACACATCAAGTGCCCTGACACTAAAGATTGTCACTGTCCAACCCCTTTCAAAAGAAAACACCGAAAAGGCTATTCCCGATATCCACCGCCTCCACCCTTTTTTAAACACAAAACCCCTTTCCGAAAGAAAAACCAGTCCAAACCTCCTAAGTGGAAATACCTCAAAAGAAAAACTCCCGGCTCTCCACCCAAATCTGATGTTTGTTACAACTGTGGTAAACCTGGACATTTTGCCAGCCGATGTCCGAAAGAAAAGAAACACTTCAAGCTCATGAATCAACTCTCTCCACATATTTCCTTTGCCGAGTTTGAAGATCTTGAATCTCTGTTCGATCTTGAGGATACCCCTTCTGAGTCCACTCTCCTAGCAATTGGCTACCCTCACTCAGATCCAGAACCGGCCTCCTCACCCTCTGAGTCTTCCAATGACATAGACACTGATCAGGACTCCTTCCAAACTTTCTCTGAGATCTTTACTCTCAGTCCCAAACCATACCCGTTGGTCCAACTCACCATCCTGCCCTCCTACCAAGATGAGCCTATTCCTATTTCTGCCCTTTTTTATACAAGAGCCGCCTCCTCGGTCCTCAATCCTAAAATCCTCCCTTCTAAGTATTGGGAACCCTGCACTCACATTTTCAGAGCCGCTAATGGAGAAGATTTTGTGATCTCCCTCATTAGTAAACCAATCCACATTCAGCTCTTCCCAAACCTCACCTTGACACACAGAATTCTTGGTTCCAATTTACCCCAGAAAGTTCTGATCATTGGTAAACCAATCCACATTCAGCTCTTCCCAAACCTTACCTTGACACACAGAATTCTTGGTTCCAATTTACCCCAGAAAGATCTGATCATAGGGTTTGACCTTATCCACCAGATTCAAAATCTCCAATTTACACCATCTGGTCTTATACACAAGGGTCAAACACTTCCCTGGAACTTTCTAAGCAAGAATTGTTTAGTTTTTCTGATAGATTGACACAGCTTAGAGAACACATTGTTCAGACCTCCTGTGTTGTTAGTCACTCTGAGTT
The DNA here is from genome assembly GCA_028571225.1 of Parsonsia alboflavescens. Classification (NCBI taxonomy): domain Eukaryota; kingdom Viridiplantae; phylum Streptophyta; class Magnoliopsida; order Gentianales; family Apocynaceae; genus Parsonsia; species Parsonsia alboflavescens. The sequence goes on from JAOXNR010000013.1 coordinate 13,050,693, forward strand.
TCTCACTAAATGTCCTAATCTTCTCTGGAAAAACTCCAAGTTCTTTGTCCACCTCCCATAAAAAGATCCTTTCCCTTCACCACATAAAGCTAGTCATGCTGGAATGTCCCCTGATCATTTCCAACTCGCTACTCAGGAACTTTCCTCTCTTTTGGCTGAACAGCTCATTGAACCTACCACCTCTAATTGGGCCTCCCCTATTTTTTATGTGAAAAAACAAACTGAGCAAATTCGTGGAAAGCCCCGCCTTGTCATAAATTATCAGGAGTTGAATAAGGTCCTTGTAGATAATCGTTTCCCCCTTCCTCCCAGGCCTTCCCTTTTCCAATTCTTGCCAAAGGCAAAAATCTTTTCTAAGTTTGATCTTAAAGCAAGCTTTTGGCAATTAGGCATTCATCCCCCTGATAGGCTCCCAATTATCACTACCAGTGGTCTATTATGCCTTTTGGTTTAAAAGTAGCTAATTCCTTATTTCAGAAAACCATGAGTCAAATATTTGCTCCCCTCTTGCCACATATTTTGATTTACATTGATGATCTTTTACTGTTTTCTGAAACTTTTGAGGATCATATGCTTCTACTTACATAGTTTCATGATATTGTCCAGCACCATGGAATCATGTTATCTGAAAAGAAAATGTTGTTATGTGCTCCTAATATTGAATTTTTAGGAATGAAGATTTCTGATGGTTATTATGAGCCCCAACCCCATTTGGCCTCAAAGCTCCTTGAATTCCCTGATAAAATTCTGGATAAACACCAACTCCAACAGTTCCTTGGCATTGTAAATTATATCTGTGAATTCATCCCACGTGTTGCTCTTCACAGGTCTCTACTCAGTAAAAGACTGAAGAAGAATCCACCTCCTTGGACAGATGCTCACACTTGTGCTGTCAAACACCTAAAGAACATTCCTGGTAACCTATTTGCCCTTCACATTCCTTCTGACGGAAAACGTATCCTCCAGACAGATGCTTCTGATCTCTACTGGGGTGCTATTCTTCTTGAGGAAGATTCCAAGGGCCATCGTCATGTCTGTGGTTATCACAGCGGTGAGTTCAAACCCGCTGAACAACACTACCACAGTACTTTTAAGGAAATTCTTGCCGTGAAAAGAGGAATTGAAAATTTTGAATTCTTCCTGATCAATCACACCTTTCACATTGAACTTGATATGGCCTTTTTTCCTCGAATGTTGGAATTCAAACAAAAACTGGTTCCTCATGGTCAACTACTCCGTTGGCAGCAATGGTTTAGTAAATATTCCTTCACAGTTTCTCATATCCGTGGCAAAGATAATATCCTTGCAGACTTCTTGAGCAGACCACCAAAGCCTCCTCCACAACAATCATACATAGTCCCTTGTCTTGCCCCTTTTACTATTTCTCACTTACCTCCTGAAGTACAGGAACAAATCTTAGATCTTGTCCTTCCAGCCCGCAACCATCTCAACACCTCACTTTTCCACAAATTACTTCTCCGATATCATGGTCCGAAAGTATTTCGTGGAATTGAATGTGACCCAAACCAGCCTTACTACACCATTTTCCATATCTGTAACCTCTGGACCTTACCTAAGTTGGCTCTCTGCTTCTTCTGGTACCTTTTAAAGTCCCACTCCATCTATTTCAGTTTTAATACTAAAAAATTATACTCTTATTTATGGACGTGTGACAATGCTCACCATCTCCACCCCGAAGATCTTTACATGTTAAAGTTGCTATCTTGGTTCCAGTCCCCTGCTGGTTGGTTTCGATTTCTCTGTGGACATTATGGCAATATGTGTGCATTCGACTTTTCCGCCCAGTCTGCAACCTCACCCAAAGAAATGAACCTCGCCTGTATCACTTCTCTGTTGAAGAGATCCTAGGATGGTATCCAGTCAAAATGGCAAACCCTCTAGTGCAACGACATCATCCAGACACCAGGCTCGACATCCTCCACCGCATGGCCTTAGCCAATGGCTACACTGAAGAAAACATGGGCACTCTCCCTACCAGCATTCCTGTCTCCATACCCTGGTCCGACCACCCATATTATACTGAGGTCCTCCTGTTCCTTAGCCACCATCCAGAATTTCACAGAATTGATCGCCATGGTCACAGAAGTTATGTTTTTGCCCTACCAGACAGCTTCGATGATTCCAGTAGCTCCGGCGGCCCACTTCCACATGAACTGACTGACTATGATACTGATTAAATGATGTGACTTGTTGGCCACTTTACTATTCCTCCAGCACTCCCTGTCGACCACAATATTTGTACTGTTTATTTACTTAATGCTTTGTGTAGGCCCCAGAAGAATATGCTAAAGGCCACCGCATCTATTGTACTGTTTGTTAGTCTTATCTCTTGTACTGTTAGTTTTATAACTTTGAAATCCGTCCTCGCATGTTTCTATATAAGCCCTGCCTATGTGATGTTTAGAAGGCAGAGAAGGCAGAGAAGGCTTAAGAGTTTGTTTGAGTCTTGGCTTGTTCTAAGTATATTGAAGGTAGGAACTTGAAGAGGAAGACCTCTCTGGGTCTATGTCTTCTTGAAAGGCCAGATGCTACTGGTTTCTCTTGACTGCCTACAAACTTCACGTATGAGGTCAAGCCTGTGTTATGCTTCTTAATAAATGAATGGTTTTCTATATTTCATTGGGTGTTTACTTATCCTTGAGGCATTGATTTTGATCCTGGTTGTAAGGTCAAGCCTGTGTTATGCTTCTTAATAAATGAATGGTTTTCTGTATTTCATTGGGTGTTTACTTATCCTTGAGGCATTGATTTTGGTCCACCCAAATCCAATATGCTTACTGCATGCTAATGATACATACCAGACCCCCCACCCCACCCGCGCCTCACCTCACCTCCACGAGTTGCAAGCATACAACCACAGTGTCAAAACATACGGTTCGAAATTGAATATTTCATGTTCATCGATCTACATTTTAAAAATTGTATTTTTAATTTTTTAATAAAATTTTAGGTAATTTAAAAAATATATTTTACAATTCAAAATGAAAACATAAATATTTGATTTCAGACCCATAATGCAAATGTAAATTTGACATATTTCATTTATATTAATTCAATTGCTTCTTATTCTAGGTTTTTTTTTTTATGTAAGACTTAGAAGAGGATTAATTACGTTTCAAATTTCCTATTACATATATTTGCTTGTCCCTAAAAGATCAAATATTAATTTATTTTTTTGGGATTTAGTATACAAAATATAAAATAATAATAAAAATAATTAAAGGCTACTATAAGATCTTTATTAATATTTTATTGATGTAATAAGTAGTGACATACAAATTTATAATAGGAAGTCCCGAAACCTATTAATTATGATATTTATTTGTATGAATATATAAAATTATACACAACGTATTTTCAACTAAATCTTTTGGAGATTTAGGAGTAATCTTTTTTGTATGAATTCGGGTGTCATAGGATATTTTACCATCAATTTGATGTGTTATTCCATTCGTTTAAAGGTGCATGCTTTCATTTGAACCAAAGGTCTCGCCACTTTACTTTGTTAAGCAAGCTCCTAATCAAATCCCGCTTTCCATTTAGAATTTGTGTGAGGGGAACAAAAAGTACCAAATCTTTTGTGTAACCCTCAAAAGACATTCTCAAATCTCAATTCTCAACCAACCACCCAAAGCTACCCCAATAAAGTAGAAACCAATCTTAACCGATCAATTAGACTAAGGAATAAGGATGGTAAGATTTTGGAAAGAATTGCAATTTTAATCCCTATAATCTCACCTATTGTCATTCTTGTTCTTCTAAATTAATAGTAAAAATGGCAAAAAGGACGGATAATAATACATCTAAATTGAATATGTTTGTTTTTTCTTTTAAAAATAAAATAACATAAGAAAGTCCATGCTACACATGTAAAGTTTTTAATTTATTTTGTATCTTTCCTTCATTACCTATAAGTAACACGAATTCACTTTCATCTTCATTAAATATAAGTCACTATTGTTAGTTTATTAGGTATTTTATTGATTTTTTACCATATTTTCCTTATCTCTCTCTATTTTCTTTAGTCATCATTAGTTTGTTTAAAGTCATAAATATAGACATATTAGAAGAAAAAAATTATCTTAATTATGACAAAATGGGTGCAATTGACTACTAAATAGTAATGAAGAGAGTATAAAATAATTTGTTTTCTTAATCGTTTTTGGACTACTTTGACCAAACTAATTCTATGAGATCTCGAAGTCATATATGGAACCTCTAAGTCCATCTATCACTATTTATAAATTACTTAAAACTTAATTTTCTTGTCATTTAATATAAATTATTATTGTTAGTTTATTATTTTTTCTATCATCCTTCCTTTTCCAAACTAGCGACTTATAAATATTGATAGAAGAGTAACTTGTTTTAGAGAGAAAAGTGAACGAGAAAAATCTTTCTTCCATCGTCGGATTAATTCGTACCTATTTTCATAATGTGAAAGAAAAGAAAAAAAAGCGTTTGTAAATAATAAAACATTGTCCCGTTATCCTTAAGCTAAAAGGTTTTCCTTTTTCTTAACTTTTTCATTAAACTTTGTACATTATTATTATTATCACCGTAATTAAGGATCATAGGATTGAGTTAGCATTTGCCCTACAACTAATCTTCGATGCATCCACGTTATGGGGTGGTCCTTTTGTGTGTCACCAGACTCACCACCATGTTCTTGAGAGAAAAACAAAGAACTGAGTCCTGGACACCCCCCCCGCCCCACCACCCGGCCCTCTTCTCCCCCGACCCCTCTCCAGTCCCCACACCTACCAAGAACAACTCTTCTCTCATATATCAATCAAACATGTCCAATTCAAATCGGAATCCAATATCCCTCTTTAGCAGGCAAGAATTGACACCAAATAAAATCGAATCCGAATCAAATCATTCATACTCATCATCTCTGTTTGTCAACTCTGACCAAACCAAACTTCCTCCTTCTGTCATATATTACTGTAGTTCTTTGCTAAAATCAAAGATTTAATGATCACAAGGTTAATCTATTATAACACATGAACAAGATTTTAACAATGTTTTTTTTTAACTTCTTTTCCACAGAGATAAATCAAAAGATCTGGCCAACGAAAATGGCAAGCCAAAAACAAAAATCTACAAGTAGCAGTATAGGCTTGCCTATTAGGCCAAAATCTGGCAAGCCAAACAGAAAAACTTGCAAACAGTTCAGTCATTTGGCTTTGCCCTGTGTAACAAATAAAATTTATCAAACAAAAAAGGAAAAAATAAAAAGGAAAGAAACTTCATATACTGTTAATCATGCTGCTCATTCTCAGTCTTCTTGTAGGAGAATCTAGTGTTGTTATTGGAGATAATGGAGGGGATAAGTCCACCGACGGTGACGAGGAGGAGGAGAATGATTTAGGCGATGACGGAGGTGAGGAGGAGGAAGGTGGTGAGGGAGTTGATGACGGGAGATTAGAGGATGATGATGAAAGATCATCAGTTTCCGGCAATTTTCTCTTGCAAATCCCTGTTTCTTGTTTAACTGTTCTGTCCTCCCCAAACATGTAATCCTTCAAACGTTTCACATCTGATAGTTTTACCGGCTTCACTATGAAATCCTCGGCACCTTCTTCCAAACAACTGTATCAATGGATTCAACAACGTTAGAAGAACATACAACATGGTACTGGACATGATAAACTAGCAAAGCAGTCAAGATAAAAAGTGAAAATAATCAAAATTTTTTATCAATTCTTTAGCTTTGAAAGAACACTAATGGAATAATTTGCGGGAGAAAAGGGATCCAACGACTTCTGGTGATTAATTTTATGTGTGAATTCTGTTACTCTGCCTTTAGAGATAGCCAAGGGACAAAGAAACACGGCCTAACTCCCATCAAATCACCTTAAAATTAATATTTGACATAATCAAATTTGACCATAATTGAGAGCTTTCTTATTTTATGTTTAGCCAAACAATGATGATGATGTCCCTTTGCTTGTTTAACTTTCCCATTTGGAATGGTTGAGAAATGATTTTATATTTGCACTGGTGAGAAAAGCGGTTGTCTATGCATTGATCTTGGTCATACTAAGAGTCCATGTTGCAAACAAAAAAACTACGATCCATCGAGCAGTCCAACCATATTTTAAAATAAACAAGGAAAATCTTCAAGAGATTAGATATAAAGATTTGATTCTTTAGTTAATTCTATTTAAATCCCGTCCGAAGTGTTCAATACAGATAATAAATTTTTTTCTTTGTTTTCTACATGGGAAATTCTTGTTCTTGGTTCCCATCTTTGTCCTTTATTTGCTACAAAGGATGTTCAATAATTTTTCATAAAAAAATAAGGCAGGAAATTAAAGGGTTCAGTTTTTCTATTTGAATGCTACTATTCATGTCCTAATCTGCAATATTTCACCTTAGTCTCAATCAAAATCTGCAGTAAACCGAATGGAGATTTATGCAGGAAATTACCTATCAATTCGCGCCAAAACATTTTCTGATGACATGATTACCACAGGTACTTCTCTAAAGGCAGATGAACCCTATTAAGCAAAATCAAAGAACATTAGGAAATTGAAGTTTTTGATCATGCTTGTACTGGATAAAAGACTAATTTTCATGAGAAATGAGGACCAACCTTGATCTTTTTGAGCAATTCAAAACCAGTCATTCCAGGCATACAGTAATCTGTTATTATCAGATCCACCTTCAACCCCTGAATTTGAAAAACAGACAAAAAAAAAATCAATATACAGAAACATTATGATCTTAAAAGTTGAACAAGAAAAAGATGGAAGAAGATTCAGATATTTAATAAAGACCTTTATAAGCAACTACTATTTACTCAAATAATCTTTGCTTACATTAAAACCAACAGAACTCTTCTCCTCATCCAATCCAAGAAACTGTAAAGCTCTTCTCCCACTATCCACAGCTGTGACTGCAAGCATTTCAACCAAACCCCATTAACCAAAACCCTTCTTCCACATTTTTCCAATACCAGTTTTTTGGAATTTGAAGAGAATAGAAAAGAAAAAAAGAAACAAAGATTGTACCTTTACAAGATGTAATTTTGAGCAATTTCTCAATTACTTTTCTATCAACAAGACTATCATCAACAGCTAGAACATGAACTTCATGAGATTCAGAGAAAGATGATGTCAAATCATCAGCACCATCCATCCTTTCTGGCGTCCTAAGCCTAGAAAAAACTCCATTTCTAGCCATATCTCACAAAACCCGAAAATCCCAACGTCAATCAAATCACCAAGAAAGTAGCAAGCAGGTGAGTGAATACTGAAAAAATTCAAAAGAAAGAAAGAAGGGGTCTTTCTTTTGGATTCTCTTATACTTCTTGTAAGTTGCAAAGGATCTCTCAGAAGAAGCTCATATATACAAGAACCAATTTGATGGGCTGTTATTGTGAAGGGATACGAGTGTCTGTGTCAAATAGGATACGGGTCTCCATCCAAGTAATTGTGTATATATGACCATGGAGGAAGGACAGTTCAAAATCAAATCTGGGGAAATCTACTTTTAATATTTAGTAAACCACACGGCTCAGATTCTGATATCCACTTTGGGGGTCTTGATATGATTTGATTTTTCATATCCACATGGAGAGATTTTGAGATTTTGGTGGTGAAGAAGTAAGTTCCCGTGAGATATTGGTTTTTATGGCCTATTGGCAGTAGAAAAGGGAAAGGGGAAAAGGCAAAAGGAAAGAGCATGTGTGGAAATGGTGGGGAGAAATTGTGGGGTTGGAACATGCACACAATGATGTCTCATTATAGCTTGATTAAGTCTTTTACATTTACTAACCATATCTGTTTTTGGTAAATATTTTGTGATTATACTTTTTCAAGATTTGATATCCTTTGAGGATTTGGATTCTAGAATCGCTGTATGTATGTGGTGATGGTCAAAAAATTTTGAGTCTTCATCGTAATTGATTTGACCAATATTACCAAATACTATTCAAAATTTAAATTCTATTCTAAATATAAATGACTCCAAAAATTCGCTTTATTTTTTTAATGGCTTTTTAACCTATTTGATTTTATATGTTTGAGTCAAATTATAATATGGTTATACATGTTTTTTTCCTAATCATTATGATCCTTTAATATTTTATGGACAGTCATTATGATCCTAACTATTATTTTTTAATAAAACACTAATTGTAACTAATCATTTATTCACATAATATAACATTTTATGAGGAAAATTATCAATATCATTTTTACTACTCAAAATTTAACCAATCACTTTTAAAGAAATACAATTATATGCATTTAGATTAATAAACACAAATAAATCAACTAGACAATCAAAATTTATTCACAACCCTTATTCGGATTTTGAGTAACAGGGATGAGATGGACAATTTTGCAATTGAAAAGTCATCCCATACCTGTAAAATGATGAGTTTTAAAGAGTTTTTTGTTAAAAAAAATTATAGTTGTAATTCAAATGGCTGTCCATAATATATTGGAATACTATAATTGCTGCTCATATAATGTTAAGTGATCATAACGGCTGAAAAAAAAAACATTTTGAAATCATACTATAGTTTTGTCCAAATATGTAGGATCAAATGGGGTAGAAGCCCTTTTCTTGAATTAAACTCAAAATTGGTTTCGTTACACTTCCTATTATCCAAAACAAAATGTCTCTTCTTTTCTCCTTTGGATAAATAAAATGTCTTTTTTGACAAGCAAGTTTATTTCTAGTAGTAATTAGGATTTGCAATAAAAATAATAACAAAAAAAGAAGAAAATATGGACACAATAAGTGTATTAGGACAATATACATGTCCTTCCTCCCTTCCCTCTAGTCAATTTTTTTTAAAAAAATATTTTTTTTAATAATGTTTGATCAATTTTGACGTATATCGACATTCCGCTTAACCTATAATGTGCGTGCTAATCATTACATTTATTGGGATGTCTTCGAATAAACCACCCTCTAATCAATTACAAACAAAACTATGCTATTTTTTTCTAAGTATAAAATATATTTTTTTCTCGATTTAATATCTAAATTTTAGTATACTAAAAGGTGAATAATTATTTATTTATAAAATAATTACATTTTTAATTTCAAATAACTTTTAAAAAATAAAATAAAGGATTCATATTCCATAATTCACTTAAGTTCAACACTAATTAATCAAAGATGATATAATGGCATATTCGTGGTTTAGTTTTATATTGAATTAAAAACCAACATTTGAATTTCTTTTATGGGAAAGTATTTTCACATGACTACTTATTCAAATTTGATTGGTTAGAAAAAACTCCTTATAATTATCAAATGTTATTAATAAAATTTTAAATTGAAAAAAAAAAATGTTTACTTTTTAAAATAGTATGAAGACATTTATTTCGTAGCACGAGGTTAATAGATTGATTTGTCAGCAACAATAAAGTGAGGAAAAAGTTGCTAAGAAATATGTCCAGAGCGTGAAGTCACGGTCCCATAGGCACATGCTTCAGAGAGACGGAGTAAATCAGATCCACCGTAGCAACATTATTAGCATATTTCTCTAATTATCGGATACGTACACGTGCAATTGCATATGTTAAGATTTTCATATTCCAAAATTTTAATTAAATGATATTTTTCTTTTAATACTCCCCGCTTTAAAAATAGTTTAGTCATTTTAATTTAATTATTTTTGTAATTAATGTTGTTAATGGTGAGACTCGCTTCGTCCAAAATTGGAATGTACCATTTCTACTTTATTCAGTTTTATTAAAAGAATTTAAAATTAAAGGAGTAAATAGTGAACTTTTAACTTAAAAAATTATTATTTTTAGAAGAGTAGATATTTAGTTCTAAATACACATTTCTTTCCAAATTATAAATAGTTTGAAGTCATTTTGTTAATATTAATGAAAATTTTCCCCCCTCAAAATATTCCTAGTAGATAAGAACATTAAAAATGAAAGAAAAACTAAATTGATTTATAAAGAGGGAGAGAGCATGGTAATCCATGAAAAAACTACGTAAAAATATTTATTAAACTATTAAAAATAACTTACTTATAATAAGTGATAAATAAAGTAAAATAAGTCATTTGTAATCATTTTATCATTATTAAAGTAAAGTTTTCCCCCTCTCAAAATGTATAAATAGAGAAGAACATTAAAAATCATTGAGGAAAAAAAGGGGTTTGTGAAGTGAGAGTGAGAGGAGATGTAATATTGAAAAAAAATATCTATTAAACTACCCATAAATCCATCTGGAAAGGTTCAGAATCTCCTATTACATAATTGTACGTTACTAATGTTATATCAATAGAAATTTAACATGCCTTCTTAAAAGTTCAAGTTTTTCTAAATTTTAGTTTATCTTTTTAGACTTTAATATTAAAGTATATTAAAAGATAATAATTAAATATTATCAATAAGATTTTTATTAATATGATACATAAATATATAATCAGATATCTAAACTTCTTCGAATATATTCAATGAATGAAGTGAAAAATACACAAACTATAAATATCAAGTTCAAATCAATTAGTAGCCTCCTAGATATGGATTGGCAAAATAGTCGAAAGGAGTATTATTCTTTTGGATAGATGGAAGGCGTGCAATCGAGCTTTCAATGAAATTTGCCCGAAATTTCATCGAGGGATTAGCTTTCATTGACTCGGTGTCCGATGGAAAATTGCGCCGCCAAATCAGGAATTATAAGTAATTACGATTCGGAAAGGCTTCAGTAACAGACACGGCAACCTTATCAAGAAGGGAGGGCCACCGGTTACCCGGTATTTGCCGGTAAATTATTCTGAGGCTTTGGTTTTTCTTCCTCGTCACATCCTTATCGGCAAGATTGTCTTGATTTTCTTGTAATTTGTATTTTTCCGAATTTTTAATGATCATAGTAATTGATTTAATTAATGCCCATAGCAACACCATGGGTGGTTTACTGTGTCTTCAAAATTACTCTGTGCCGTTTGCCTGTCAATCCCAGGGCGACTTTTGTCCACTTGGCAATACTATTTGTTTTTATTTCCTTCTTTAATTTATTGTTAATTAATGTCATTCAATCTTGTTTCAATCGATATCCAATACTTGTTTAAAGATTTTTTATTTGAATTAAGATAATCATAGAATTACTTAGTTGAGACACGTTTATTTCTCTTTAATTTATTTGGAATTACATCTTCAAATCTTCTTTTAAGTTTCCTTCTTTATTTTCTATTTCCTTCTCTTCTTTATCATTTATTTAATTGTTTAGTTTAAAAATTAAGATGTGTAACATAGTTAATTGTATTAAAAAAGGTTAAAAAGAAGTTTGTTAAATAAAGGATAAAATAGGTAATTCAATCATCTTGAATTTTGCAAAAGACAGTCATTTTGAAATAGAACTATCTTCTTTCAACAACATTCATTTTTAAACGGGAGGGAATACCAATCACATCCTTTGTTTCAAAATAATTGTCGTTTAAGAAGAGAGGTTTTGTTTCAAAATGATTGTCATTTACATATTTCAACTCAAGACAAAAGGTATAAATGAATTGCCTCTTCTATCCTTCTTATTAATTTTCCTTTTCACTCATCTCAAAACTAATGAATGGCAATGTTGTCCATAGAGAAAAAAATTGATTACCTTAAAATTATCTAAAACAATCTTAAACGATAGTCATTTTGAAATGGAGGAAGTAAAATATAACTAGTACTTCATATTTATTGTATTTATATATATATTTCATCACGTCTGAGCATGTTTTTACATATCTCAACATTCGACTTATAAGAAAGAGAGTGTTGGTGCGTATTATATATTATATATCATATATTCTTCTTCTTTATCTTATTTTAATTGTACAAATTTAAAGAGAAAAAAAAATAAAATTTGATATTCTTAATGTAAAAATTATGATTTGTAGTAGGTTTTTTTTTTTTTAATGAAATTAAAAAGATGAAATATTTAATCATGATTTTTTTTTCAAGTGATAATAATAAGGGTTTGTAATTATAAATGGCTCCTTTTATCACTTGATAACTTCCATTTATCATTAAAATTTTCTCTTATACAAGAGTCTCAAGCAATATTTAAATTATTATTATTATTAGATTCTGATACACAGAGAAATAAAAAGACAAACAAATTGTGGAGCTTACTTCATCTTAACAAAGAAAATGGATTAAATAAATAATACTATAATGAGTTCCTTTTTTAACTTTTTAACCAATAAAAAATGAGAAAGTGAACCTTAAAAGGAAAAGCTTCAACAACAGTGAATAAAATAAGGCCTGGAGAGATGAGTTTCTTGGATATGAAACCCTCCAACATTGTTATGCTCCCAAATCCACTCACTCTGCCAAAGGCCAGTTGCTTAAGAAAAAATTAAACAATTTGGTTATTAAAATAATGCATCCAGATAAACCAACCAAATCTTTTAAACAAGGGATGGAAGGTTTTTTTTTTTTTTTTAAAAAAAATATATATATTTTGTCCCAGACATAAATTACTTAGTAAAGATTCAAGAAATAAGTATCTTGGGTCACATTTGAACCTTATTTAGAATAAATTTGTGTATTCCCTTTATCTCTAATTATAAATCTTTTGTAGCCATTTTGACAATATTAAAATATAAATTTTCTCTAAATACCTCTATGGGAGAAGACTACTGTTAATAAAATGGATAAAAACATTTTATGAAAATAGAGCATGAACAATATTATGAAGAATGTGTAAATAACGTAGAGAAGGACTGGGATAAGAAAAATGATGGAAAATATTCTCTTCTATTCATACAATAGTTTATTTTATCCTTATTTCTTAATAAAGATAGTTTTACGAAATTTGATGAGTATTTATTACTATTTTTTCAGTTTTTTCCCTTAAGATATTCCTAATTCCAATCTTATAAGCGATTTAATTAAGGTTTTTTTGAATATTTTGATTAAATCAATACATCATAGTTTTTTTTTTTTAATCTACAATCCTTGTTCAAAAACTTAAAACGACCTATATTTTAAAATAGAAAAATTAATCTATAATTAAAATGAAAAAAATATTAAATTTTGAAATAAAATCAATTACGAAATCTTTCAGATCTCAATTGGAAATTCTAATTGATTGACTAATTTATAACTTCTCATTTCCAAATATTCAAATTTTGATGTAATCGAAGGAAATACTACATCAGATGTTCCCTTTGGTACACGCACAAACGTGTAGATTAACCGTGTGGGGGTGTACTTTTCTGAGTCAATGAAGAAGACACAATTCAAAGGAAGGAAAAAAAACGCTCAATGGAAGTCTTCCGAAGGTTCACTATGCAGCAGCGGTCGTGGTGGAAAAGAAAGGAAAATTCGGAAAGGGGGGAAGATTTCAATTTCCATGGGTGGAAATTTAATAATGGGAGAAGCCAAACAGAGGACAGAAGAGTGAGAATGAAGAGATTCGGGTGTCCCAGGGAAATCTTTGGAGGGGGCCACAGAAATTAAAGTTATTTGTGTATTTTAGGTTGGACTTTTGCTGTGTGATTTTCAAAATCTCGGATGGAAAAAAAAAAAAAAACAAAAAAGGAAAAACAAATCAAATCTCATGACATATGGAACTGTTTGGATTTGTTTTTCAAAGATTGATTATTTTTCCTTTTCAGCCTTCTTCTGTTCATCCATCCAATTCCTCTCGCATTCCTGCATGTTTTGATCCGATTAAATCCGACAGCGCATTTGGCATAGTTGTTTCGGTTAGGGATGTGCAATCGATCGGTTTTGATTGATTGGATGACTTTAATCAATTGAACCGATTAAATTTGATGATTGAAAATATCATTTAATTCAATTCATTATTATTTGGATAAAAACCTAACCAATCCGATTCTAATTAGATCGGTTTGATTGGATCTAAAAGTTTTAAATAATTATTTTTCATTAAATATAAAAATTAACTAAACCCAATACAAATATACATAAAACAAATTAAAAAAATACATAATAGATAATTCATAACTTATCTAAAGCATTCTCACTCTAAAATAAATTACATATACTAATTAAAATTTAAAACAATTCACATTATCCTATATCTTTAAAAATAAATTAAAAACTTAGTTAACTTAATTATTAGAACTACATGAACATGTAGATTGGATTGTACAAGGTTTTTTTTTTTCCTTATAATAAATTTTTGAGTCTATTTATATATAGTTAATATATATTAAGTATAATTTATTTATATAATTTATATTTTCAGTTTATTTAGGTTATCCGATTAAAAAAATAATTATCTAAATCAATCGATCAAATTAAATCAATTTTCTCAAAAAACTATCCAATCAATTCATCCAAATAATTGAATTTTAATCGATTTAAGTTGGATTGGTTTGAAACAATTTATTTGGTTTGCATAAAATTGGATTTGTACACCCTGTTTTGGTCTGACCACCACCATCCATTTGGTTTGGCCAACCAAATGGATTTGTACACCCCTGCTTTTATATTGCAGTCTTGAAAATTATACGGACATTGTTGCATGTTTGTTCGTTTATTGCCATAAGACGGTTGTTATACTCTCATTCCTAATTTGACTAGGACAAATTATAATATTATTTTAATTAATTTAAAAATAAAATATATAATTATATATATTAAAACAAAATTATGAAAATAAAATTTTCATATAAAGAAAATATTTTACGATATATAATAATTGTTTTCAATAAAAAGGGATAGAAGAAGATTGAGGAAATATAATAATAAAGAATAGGGACAATTTTAATTTAGTATTAAAATGAATAACAGTTTTAAAATTTAACCACACTTTTAAATTTTATAAATTCTAGTCAAGAGAATTTTTTTTGGACCATACTAACCCTGGAATAGATGAGAAGTATGAAACAACCCATAAAAAAAAAAAAATCAAAGGTACGGGTTGTTGGTTATGTTGTTACGGAATATTGGTTGAAGTTTAACTCCAAAAGCTCAATACATAAAACCCAATGTCAAAGGGCTAATTTTTCTTCTTTTTTCTTTACAAAGATTGAATTTTTTGACAGAAAATGTTTTTCGATGTAATTTCTTTGTTTCCTACTGTACAGATTATTTGCAAAATTGGTACGAGTTGTTTGTAAAGGTGTTACGAGTTGTTTGAAAGGTTGTATGATATGATTTTTTTTTCCTTTTCTTGACAAAAATTGAATTTTATGAAGGAAAAATATTAGTTTTCATCTTAAAAATGAATGTGTATTTTTGTTTTTTGTATTTTGAGTATGTTACCAAAATAAGATTTTGAAAAGTTTTGCCTTTTCTTGTTTTCTTGGCTGTACATGCATCATAACAACAAGTCTTGGCCACTATTCACTTTGTTATATAAATAATACGTATTTGCTAAGGCACTCCGTAGCGCGCCTTAATGAGCTCTCCAACCGTTACCGTAACGGAATTTTTGCTCCGCTTCGTTGGCTGCATGAGCACTGTAGCAAAAATTTAGTTACGGTAACGGTTGGAGGGCGTATTAAGGCGAGCTTTGGAACGCGCCTTAGCAAAACCGTATAAATATATATATATATTAAAAAATCTAATTTTTCTTTTCTTTTCATTACAAAGATTGAATCTTTATGAAATAAAAAGTTGTATATGAATTGTTTGTGAGTTATTTCTGTATGTTTGTAGTCATTATGGGTAGTTTTTTTGTTTCCTACTATATAGGTTGTTTTGAAGTAATACGAGTTGTTATTTGTAAGTGTTACGGGTTATTTGCAAAAGTGGTACCGGTTGTTGCCTGCAAGTGTTATGGGTTGTTTGAAAGGTGGTATGAGTTGTCTGTAAGCTTTATAAATTATATTGTCAGATTGTTTTTTTTTATGTTATGAGTATCTTTATGTAATTTTAAAGTTATATGGATTATCTATAAGCTTTATGGGTTGTTTTTCTACCGTACAAGTTTTTATTTGTAAGTGTTATGAATTGTTTGAAACGTGGTATGAGTTGTCCTTAAGCTTTATAAATTATACTGTTAGTTTGTTTTTGTTCATATTATGAGCATTATCATGTAATTGTAAAGCGATATCATTTAACACTTAAAAGTAACAGCCCGTATTACTTTAAAACAATATGTATAGCAGGAAATGAAGAAACTACATCGAAAACAACATTTTCTACCAACAAGATTCAATTTTTGTAAAGAAAATAGAATAAAAATTAGATATTTTTTAAAAAACATACAACAAATTGAACAAAGGCCAAGATAAGTTATTGGGAGTCACTTACAACGAAGAAAACCATAAATTCATAATGTAACTCAAAACACAAAAAATAATAATAATAATAATAATACACACCCATTAATTTTATAAGATGAAAATCAACCATTTTTTTTGTTCATAAAGGTGCAATCTTTGCAAAGATAAGTAGACAATGATGGGATTTTTCCAAACTGGTTGCGAGAGAAACACGGAGCATAGGGGAGGGGATTGTGGATTTTAAGAAAATATGATTAGAAAAAATAATTTGGATGGTTTTTGTTTTGATATAAAAAATATAAGTAGGTAATTTTACACTCCAAAGTGACTATATTTTGAAAGTTTTTAAGAGGTGACCATTTTGAAAATGTAATAATTAAAGTGGGCATTTGGTGCAATTTTCACAAAAGAATATTAAGATAAACATTATAGGTTATCTTATCGTGGGCTCACGTATCTGGACCCAAAATTACATTTCTGTATAAGAATAGGATAAATTTAACCTAAGTTGAGTCAAGAACGTCGAGACTTTCGTCTTTAACAACTCTGATAACATACAAATAAGTTATTTTTAATATTTAAAAAACAAGCAAACAAATAAATTTTTAGAGTAGTTAGGTGACATTTGATAATTGTGTTGTCAACTTAATTGTCATTCCACATGTGCAGCTGGCTTCCAAGAGGACAGACCACAACTTTTGGCCCTTTCTTGTCTTCAATTTTTGTTCTAAAAGTTGAAACATGTTAACTAGGAAAGAGATGGTTGTTTGCTAGAGGAAATGTTCGTAAATCTTTTTGTTTACCTTTAGCCCAAATCCAATTTAGATCGATCGATTGGTGTTTGGTTAGGGTGAGATGGAAAATAAAGAAAAACGATGAAGTTGATTTTGATTAGATGATAAACTATGGAGGAAAGGTAAATTAAGTGAAGGTACCATTTTCTTACAAGTATTAACCTTTTTTTATTTTTTATTTTTTATTTTTTATTTTTTAAATTAGAGGGCTTAGAAGGGGAAAAAAAAAAATATAGGGCTTTTACTCTGTTTGATCGGTTATTGCAAAATTATAATTCGGTCTCTCATTTTTTTTCTTCATAGTTAATGTAGTTCTTTATCTAACAAAATGATCCAACTTTGAGAAAACTTTAGTATCTTCGAGTTAAAAAAAAAAAAAATTTCAGAAAACTCACAAGTGAAGTCTTGTCATCACATAATTGTTGCACTCTTAATTGACCAATTTGGCTCGGATTGAAGTTCCTAAACAAAGCAAAATCTATTTCATATGACAATAAGTATTTTTATCATTCTCTAAATTGATAGATAATTTAGAATAAAAATTTATAAATATGGAACTATTGCTATAGATTGGGGTGAAAATAAGGGAGGGGCTAATGGGGATAAAAATCCTGTCCTCCTCTTAGCAACCCTAATATTTTTTTCGGTCCTTCCAATAAATAAAATTAAAATGAAAAAGCCAAAAAAAG
The DNA here is from genome assembly GCA_028571225.1 of Parsonsia alboflavescens. Taxonomy (NCBI): domain Eukaryota; kingdom Viridiplantae; phylum Streptophyta; class Magnoliopsida; order Gentianales; family Apocynaceae; genus Parsonsia; species Parsonsia alboflavescens. The sequence continues at coordinate 13,068,371 of JAOXNR010000013.1, forward strand.
GAGAGAAAATCCTACTTTAAAAATGCCTCCACGAAGCAAAACATTACACAAAGGATCTAAAAATATATTGCCCAATAGAATTCAAATTTTGCATTTCCAAATAAAAAGAAAATAATATTTCATGCAACTTTCATTTTCAATTTTTTCAAAAATAATTAATTTTTAATATAATATTTGGTAAGTAATAAAACATAAAAATTTATGAGATACATCAAGGATAAATAGGTATGATATGAGATGAAGCAAGGAAGATATCAGGCGCT
>JAOXNR010000013.1:13115714-13131967 GCA_028571225.1 Parsonsia alboflavescens
TGTTCTAATGCAATACAAATGATGGAATATTTATAGGCTCAGCCCTAAACATGATTATTTATCACTTTAATTTTAAGGTTTTGTTTGATGTCTGAATTTACAAGTTAAATTTCTGCTTTCAGGGTTTCAAATTTCCTGAAATAATTTGTGAAAACTAATTTTAAAATAGAAAAACTATGTAATGTAAATTTGAATAAATAAATGTGTGCATTTTAGTATTGATGTCTCGTGGGCATCTTTTCAAAATTCTGTATGCCATTTATAAGACACTTTTGAACCAGAATATTAATGGAAACCAAAAAAGGTAAGAACAAGAAGAGAAGAAGATGATCATCATGAAAATTGATACTCCCAAAAATTATTCAATTTTTTATTATTCTCTTTCCTTCTAAACTTTTTTATTTTTATGTTCATTTTTTTTTTATAAAAAAGATCGTATCAGTACAATTTAAATTTTTTTTATATTAAAAATTAATTAAATCAAACTTTTTTTTTTTCAAATTTAAAAAAAATGAAAAACAACATTCAAACATAAATAAAACCACCTCATTTAAAAGTCAATTTAACCATTTAACATAAGACTTTCTAGTTAAGTCTTAATTTTATGATAAACGATAGTATTTCTTGATTTCAAGATACATAAAGTGTTTGAAAAAAACAAAAAAAAAAAAAAAGTTAGAACAAGGTAAACGAGGTGAAGAAGGTTAAAAAGTAAAATAAAAGAAATTTATAAAAGTCCACGGAAAAGGAGAATTCCATATCTCTCCTGCTCTCTCTCCATGGTAGTCTAAAAGATTAAGGAAGAGATCGATCCGGGGGGATGGCCGAGGGAGAAAGTGATGCTTTAGCAAGATTACCGGCTATATATATATGGACTTTTCTTCTTGAGAATTAGTAGTACTTAGTAGATATTAAAGCCTTCTCTCTATTCCTCGACAAGAAAAAAAAAAGAAGAGAGAAAATTACCTGCAGCAGCAGCAATCATGATGATGGTGTGTCCTCTTATAACCTCTTTATCCCATCATTAATAATCCCTCACTTTCATCATCACCTCAACACCTCCTCCTTCCATATTCTCCAACCAATTTCGGCAAAGGAGCTCCTCGTCAGAACCAGAAGATCAAAACAAGAAAGAGAAAGAAGGTTTTTGTTATTGTTTTCTTTCAAGATGATCTCTTCATTCAAGAAGAAGAAGAAGAAGAAAAAGAAACCCTACTTTTCTGATCCACACACATGAAAGAAAGAGTAGATGTGTTTGATGATGATGATCAAATTAAAGCTTTAATTTGTGATGATCGATGAAATAAGGGCTACCGCCTATTTCTTTCTTTCTTCTTCTTCTTCTTCTCCTCTTCTCTTTCTCTCGTATTTGGGGAATGGAAGCAAAACGGTCCGATTGTTTGCCAGATCGAGCAAATCTCTCTCTCTCTGTACAAGTCTGTGGGTTTTTCTACTCTCTTTTTTTAATTCTACTAGGAGGGTTTGAATTGAAGTATAGCTGTGAATGAAGGAAGGATAAAAGCCTGTGAGTTGACGATGGTTTTTCTCTTTAATTTTCACTGTCTGTTTTGTGTGCTAATAATGATTAATTAATTTGTTTGCTTAATTAAGTACTATTATTATAACAGCTAGCCTTACAGATCATCAACTGTGTTTTTTTTCTCCTTTTTTCTGGATCTTTTTCCTGTGTTTTCAAGACTATATATATACTGATATAGTACTGCAGGACTAGTTTCTGTATGTTTGTAGAGAATAAATGTTAGTTTTTCATCATGAAGATATATAAAGAAGGTTTGCAGTGTGTGAAACTGTTTCTATATATATATATATATTCTGATGTAAGTTTTATTTATTGGTTTGTTCTATGAAATAAATGAATTTCCTTCATCCATCCATCATGGCTCATATACTTATATATGCAGAATCATTGATATATATTTTTAGGGTTTTAATTTAGTATCATTAAATCCACTGAGATCTGATCTTAATACATTTATTTCATGTGTTCATTAATTAATTTAGAATACATATATACATCTTTTAATTCCTTGTGTTTGTAATTTGAACATTGAATTTTGTCAAAAAATTCTTGCACCTCATTATTATTCATTTCTTTCATTAATTATAAGTTTTCATGGAGTACTCCAAATGATTTTCACTTTCCATATAGAGATCTCCATCTCCTCCCAATCTATATATCCCTAAACAGTTGTTGTAATAAAATTAAAGACACCATTTGTAAATAATAATATGGCATCTGAATTTTGCTATTATATAGTATGACTATTTGCATCCCAGCAATTATAATATAATTTGCCTTCTTCATGAATGTGCATGCTTTTGGGCTGGAGCCTGCATTCCATTCTTGAATATTATTGTTTCAAGAAGTATTTTTTCCTTAATTAAAATCTTTAATTATTTAAACTAAATTGAACATACAGATATATACCATTAATGGAGCCTGTTCTTGAATATTGAAGCATTGTAGAACTATAAGATTTTGGTATTAACTTGAAGACCATGAAATTAATTTAATTACTGTTGTATGTATCTGTACATATATAGTATTAATATAATGTGTCGATCGAATTCTCTGGGTTATAAGAGATTGAAATGGTGGATTACCTGTCGTCTCTTTCACGGGCACCCAAAAATAATGCCAACTGTGGTTGTCCCTTCATGAGCTTAAATTTCTGAATAAAATCATTGTGTCTCTCTCTACTCCAAATCATAATTTTAATTTCTTTATTTATAAGAAATCATCATCATTATAAAACCATAATATAATTTCCTTTGTCTTTATCGTGGAACATTCTTATAACCTAATCAGTATATTCTTGAAAGGTGCGAAGAAAAAATTCAAAATTATTTTGAAGGGAATTAAATATATATTATATTATATATATTACGTACATAAATCATTAAAATGAAAGTTCAATAATAATAATCATTTCTTTTTTATCTTTTGTTAATAAGTAAACGATTCTCGTATATATTGTCTCCCTTCGACTTGATCGCTAGCAAGATCCACACCCGTACTTCTTCATGAGCTGTTAAAGTAGAGAAATTCAGACATTTTATCCTTGGATTTTTAGTAATTTTTTCAGCATTTTTGGGACCTTATAATTTAGTATAATACGCCTGTCTGGTTGTGTATTCTTCAACTACAACGACAAATGAATGAACAGGTTTCATATACATACCCTTAGAAAAAATTCATGTCATGGTTTTCAAAGTTTCTATTTTGGTTAATAAGCACGTCAAGCAATTAATTATTTTCCCCGAGTGGAGAAAATTCTTTTATAAATTTTTTTCAAAGTCAAAATCAAAGTAAAAATATTCAATCACAAAATAACGTGACACTGATAAAAAAAAAAAATGGAGAGGTTCATTTAAAATGTGTGTAAATTCATTGAATTGGCACGATTTAAATGATTAATTAACTAGAACAAATCATTAAGATTGAAATTAAAAACCAAGGCAATCAAATGATTTCAATGGAAAATTTTAGAGAAATTAAAAAAGAAAGAAGAGATGGGAAAGAAATAGAATGAAAAAAACGAAAAGAAGTTTGACGGAAAAATGACATTTCTCCCCAATTTTTTTCTCTCTAAATCTTTCTTTTTTGCCAGAAGTAGAGAGACAAAGAAAGGAGCTAAAAGTCAACCGGATTAATTAGTTGCTAAAAAACTCTTAAACTATTTATGCTAAATAATATTTATTAATGAAATTTCTGTTAAATACTGAAATAAAAAATTATTGAAAAGAGAGTGTTGCATTCGTCATTTCACATACTTAATCATGTCCACTTTTATAAAATAAATATAATTTTCGTTTAAAATTTCACTAACAACCTTAATAATAATGATAAACTATCCCCCACATAAACTCCAATTGGCAAATAAGTGGGTTGTTCATGATACTAAAATGAATCATTCAATCCCAAATACATGGAATTTTTATATATATATATTTATATATATTATCTCCTAACTCCAATACTCAAATGACAAAAAAAAAAAGGCGAAAAATGATTGAGTTTATTATAGTACTTTTTTCTTTAAAAAAAATATATTACAAAGAATTATGAAAATGTGTCACTAGATATTGAAATCCAAAATATTTGAACCTAGCAATACAAAGTATTTTATACTCTCTCCGTCTTAAATTAAATATTTCATTTTTTAATTTTGAAATTGAATGTTTTATTTAATAATTTAATTTTTTAAAAAAAGACGTTACAATGTTAAAATGGATACGAGATATTTAATTGTGGACAGAGGGATTAGTAAATTGTTTTTTGTTATTAATTAGTAATACAAGGAAAGACTTTAGCTTTTGAGGATACTTCGCGAACTCTGCAACCTTATAGCCAATGTGGTAATCCTGCCCAAAAGATTGAAGAACCTTTTTAAGTCGGTCCAGAGCCCAATGTGGTAATCAGCACCCAAAAACTGAAGAACCCTTTTAACTTGGTTTATAGCCCATGTGGTAATCTGGCCCAAAAAATTGGAGAACCTTTAGAGTCCAGACCGTAACCCATATCAAGCCCTTTACTGTGACTCTCACGCGCTGGTTGTCAAGTAAAGCAGATCCCACCGTGGGCCACCTCCCGTCTTCCGCAGCGCACATTCCACCCAAGGAAAGGGCTGGAACGGAACCTTTGCTGATTCTGAAGTTTGCTCTAGGTTTAGGGTTTCTTACGATTAAGGATAGGTATATGAATCTCATTAGCCAGTCAATAATCCGATAAACAAAAGGTTTGGGAGGTTTTGTTTCGAATTCTCAATGGCAGAGACTTCCAGGTCTCGAGTTACAATAACCCTCGGACGGAATGGTCAGGTTAGAGTATTAATCCCTTCTCATTTCTTCATTCATGGTCTATAAAGTGAATGGAATTGGAAAATTTATGTTGCATTTGATATAATTATCGGACTATTTTTGTTCTGATAGTTGGATTTTTGTGTTGAATCCGAAAATTGTATATTTTAATGATTTTTTTTCTGGAAACATTCTACTCACTGTAGTTACTTGTTATTTTCAGAGCTTTTTTATCATTAGTTTTCCTGTTTTACTTTGGCGAAAGGGTTTTTTAACTGCTTTTAGTTTGATTAAGTTAAGAAAACGGTTTGGATAAAATTGTTGGCTTGGGCTTTGTGATTAATTGAATGACTGTGTACTTAATTGATAAATGATGTTTTCAGGTGGTAAAGATGACTGGGGATCCAGTGGAAGATAAGTTTTTCCCCAATTCACAGCGGTTTGTTGGGAGTAAACGGTCTGTCAGGGATAGGCTAGGAAGCAATTTTGATTCGGCAGCACTGTCTAACAGTAAACGGTGTCCACCTCATTTCTCTTGTTTGATTTTCTGATTTTGTTGTTTATATCTTATTGGAGATTATGGATTTTATCATGATAAGAAAGTGTGACTGAAAATGTTTTTATGCTCAACTTGTACTATAATGGTGTCCAAGAGCATATCAAACTTAGAACATTTGGAGTTAGACAAGTGCTATTATTAATTCAAGAATCAGAATTATAGGTTAAATGTTTTATTCCTGCAGTCTGCGACAGGATGGTAGTGGGTTGAGTCTCAGAGCCTCGATTATGATGGATGGTAATTTATTTGATTTCAAGTTTTGAGGATTTTTGGCATTATGATTATTAATTGTGAACTTACTCAAGAATCTGTCCTCTGCATTTGATGAAGACATATCACTAGGTAAAGATGACCTTCGATTTAAGCTCAGGCGTAAAAATATTCTAGATAAGAATCAAAGTAACAGCCAGCATTATGATGGGGATCTTCGAGACATGCTGTCAAGACCAGCGTATTCATCAACAACAAGCCTAGGTACTCAACAGCGCTTGCCTGAGCTTGAGGATACTAGAAGGAAATTTTCAGTAGGGAGAGATGATCGACAGCAGGTGCCTGACCCAAGGACTGCTAGACACCTTTTGCAAATAAAAGAAAGCAGACATGTGACGTCTGAATCAAATGGCTCAAGCATTTTTGGACACATACCCCCGAGAAGAAGTGATTCTTTGCCCCATGTCGACTCATTAAGGAATTCTTGTTCACCATGGACTTTGGATAGCTTAAGGAGAAGATCGCCAGGTACTTCCAGGGGTCTCTCTTCACCTAGGAGAAAGGAAGAACCTGAGAGGAGACCTGTACGTAGGGCATATGATGATTCCAAAGCATCTTCATACATAAGTTTTAAGGATGCCCTTGAGCATCCGCGCCACGTAAACTCTGCAGCTTATGGTGCCAAAATCTCACAAACTGCTGAAGCTGCGAAGTCAATGGTGCCAGTTCATGCTCCAAAGCCTCCTCCAGTTGGTCTTCTGCAGAAAAGTTCAAATACAGTAAGCACTTCCAATTTTACTTCTTTTCCCATATTGTCTAATTCATGTAAATAACCTTTCTTAATGTTCACCTGATATCCGCCTTGTGAGAAATATGTTTATGATAGATAGGTAACAGTTGAGATAAACTTTTCTTGGTCCTTTTTAGTAATATTAGTATTCATAACATTTATTCTTGCTGTTAAGAATTAATTGTTGAAAAGAGAATTTATAACTTGTAATCTTACTATTTTCACTTTGAGGTTATAAGGGAACAGGACATGATCTTTCCTGGTGGTTATTGACGTTCCAAAATTTTGAACAATAAATTTACAGTCTTTTCCTTTGCCCTATGATATTTTGAAATGCATTGAAAGGACTTGCTTCAACCTTTCACATTATAGGTTGGACCAAGTATTATGGAAAAAATTGAGTGTTTGTGAAGAATATTAGAAACAGTAAGATATGAGTTGAACCAGGTGAACTTCTGAAGGGATTTGTAATGTCAGAAGATTTTAATTGAGATAGGAAGTAGGTTGATGCTCTTAGTAACTTCCCACAGAATTTTGGTGGTCTGCAATTTATATTTGATTTCCTGATCAATCTCATTTTTCCTTTGTTTGTTCCTGTTCAGACATGATATTACATACAGAATAGTTAAGTTCTTTTATGTGCTTGATATTGGATTTAAGCTCTTTATTGTAAAAAGCTTTATGCCACTGATAGTTTTGCTTTGCATTATTCAAGCATGCAACACCAATAAAAGTAAATAGAAAGCTCAAGGATCTTTCTAAACAAACTTTTCCATGAAATGTTAGGTTGTATCTACAATCATCTTTACCAACCTTCAACCCTTCTTCAAAAAATAATTTGTCTCTAAAAATTCCCTGAGGTCAAAATTTAAAAATCCATTGTATGGGTCTTATGAACATAAAATTTACAATCTTGATTTGGAATTTTTACGTGTGAACTACTTAAACTGCTTTATTGATTTATCTAATGTATGGTACCTAATTAACATCAAATAACAAATCCAACCCAAAAACAATGATCTTATAAAAATACACTTTCCCTTTTATTCTCAATATAAACACAAAACTGTAAACTTCAAATCTTATCCGAGTACCTGCATACCTGCTTCTTATGGTCATGATTCTTTTTTATGCAGGCTGATGATCATCCTTCTGTTGATAGTTTCTTGCATTCACTAGGTCTGGATAAATATGCCATTAATTTCAAGGCTGAAGAGGTGCATATTCTTGTTTTACAGTTAATGTTCTTGCAGTTGAAAGGTTTATTGCTATTCCATTAGTAGTATCTGCCACCATGTTAATCAACCATGGATCATGCATAAGTAAGACTGGGTCACTGTTCAGAATATTTAACAGTGGAACAAGCAGAAAAAATTTTGACTACTAACACAATCCCTCCTTACATTCTTATGGTATGTTTGGTTGAGGTGTTTAAGGGGAAGTATTCAGGGAGAGGAAGAATTTGATAAAGCAAATGATTTATTTACATGGTTTTATTGGGGTTCATGGGGGAGAGGAAGTTGTTCCCCTTCGTATCATTAAAATGGCCCCTCTATATTTGGCAGAGTTAATCTGTGTTTTACCCTTTTGTCCGAAGGTTTTTGTCGATATTACTAATTTGTCTACCCATAACTTTTTGTCCACTAATAGGTATTGAAAATTTACTTTTCTTCCCTAGTATCCAATAGAACCAAACAAGTATTCATTACTTTCTCTGCACTCATACCAAACAAAATCAAAGTAAATAAAATTACTTCTATAAGGGTAAGTAAAATGAGTCTTTCCTCCCTTTAGCTAACCAAACAAAACCCTGATGAGGCAACTCATAAATTGAACACCAAGTGATATAAACTTTGACGTGTGGCATTTGTCTTTAGGATAGATACCTAGAAATTTTTAGAACATCCTTGTTTCAGCTACTAGCTCAACAGGTAAATCTGTCACTTTTAAGGCATTTTATTTCACCAGCTGTTCCATAGCCAATGTAAAAATGTATCTAATATCCCATGGCTTGTGTGTAGTCATGAGCTTTCATTGAGGTTAATTTGCCAGTTGCCTCATGATGTTCTTCCACATATTAATCGAACAATCTATATATCTCATCTACATGAAAGTTAAGCATTTACTTTAGCTTGACTGATTATCTTGATTCCCAAAGTTTCCTAATTCCTTGTTAACAATAGATGGGCTGATCAACTGGACCGACCTGAATCTGGCCAAGATATTCAACTAGGCTATCAAGAAGAGATAAGTAATATTGATATTGCTAACTTGATACGTCTGTGGTGATTTGGGTTTATATATAAACCATTTTCTAACCTATTTGTAGTTTTCTTTGCTTCAAATGCTTGTTACCCCTTCTCTGTAGTAGTTTGTTCTGATTTGATTCTCTCACGTGTAGTAAAATTGAAAAAAGAGCTATAAGCTGTTAAGATATTACAGCATGTTTTTCATGACCATTTTTCATTGGTGATTGCTCTACAGGTGGATATGTATGCCCTGAGGCAAATGGGTGACAATGACCTGAAAGAGTTGGGAATACCTATGGTAATACATGAGATTAGAATGGTTCTCCTGTACAGTTGATTTTGTGTGGTTCTGTTTGTTTGATCATGTTCTGTGCTTCTTTTTGGTTCTTTTCACTCAATGGAGATATTCCAAGCCTGGTGTGTGGAATTGCTTCAGATTTAGTTATCACTCTTTAGTCTTTAGCATGCTTGTAACTTCAAAAACATGCTAGATGGTCAGGTAGGCTTCATGAAAGGCAAAGAAGATGAACTATGCTCCCAATTGAACTTCTTTTAGGGAATTTCATCTAGAACAGCTTTGGACCGGTGTTGTGATGACTTGTCATATTTCTTATATTGTCATGCTCTTTATAGTGGAATGTCACAGCTAAACTAGTTATGGATGATAAATCATCTAGACTATTCAATAATGGCAATAGAGACTTTTCCAATGCATGCATGGGGAAAAAATTGCTTTCTAATGCTTCACTTGTCTCTTGCTTCTGTTGATGAATTGCGTCCTCTCTCTTGCTTTAGCTGGCCTTTTTCAATCATTCTATCGCATTGAGGTTTCTTATTAGAAAATTTTCATTCAGGGACCAAGAAAAAAGATTTTGCTTACCCTGCTGTCTCGTTCCAAGAGGCAAATATGATTGTGATTCTTCCAGTGGGCATGTTGTATATGGATCATGTGAAGGAGGAGAGAGTACCAAATGCTGGAGAAAATATGGAACAATAGATGTGAATGTTAAACCTTGTGTTTCTTTTTGGTTTGGATTTCAGTGGTTGTACTTGACCTGCTTATCAGATCCTAAAACTCTGAAAAAACAATTTCTCTGATTGATACTCCGCAGAAAATTTTGCATATGAAACTTAACAGCATCCTTTTGGAAATCATACCAATAGATTGAATATGCTTCTCTAGAATGAATTCTATTTACTATCAGATTTTGAATTATGGTAGGGGCATTACTCATTCTCATTTTAGGTTAATTTATCATACCTAAGTAGCACACACCTCAAGGAAAGTGAATATTAGTTGCAAGACAGAGAATACTCTTGTCTGGACTGGAAAAGGAAAAGTAGGTTTGGTAGATAAGATGCATGACTCTCTTGAATCCTATGTACTCTTAATGAGGAAAACGGTCCCTGAGGGACCAGGTCATGGAGGGATGCACCAGATTCCCAATATAATTAGGAACTTTGGATTGGATTGAAACCAAACCAAACTCACTATTATGTATAATAAATTAAGGTAAGGTTGCTTTCTTTCTTAATTAGTAACCTAATTAAAATCCTTTTTTAGGTTCACCCGTCAAACAACCAGTAATCTTTGTTTGCATGTCAAAGCAGCCATGGGAAGGTTGTCTTCATCAATTAAACATGACTTTCATTAAACCATTGGCTGCACTTCAAAGTAGTGACATGATCATATGAATAAACAAGTTCCCCCTCCGCGTACTTCTACAGTTACCAATCACATTCATTAGTAATTCTCGTAAAGAAGTTCCCCAGGGTTTGTTTTAAGTCATTTTCTTACAACTGTTGTTGTTCTTGAATCTGTACCCAAGACAGGTGCCATTTACTTTTGAAGCATCTTTTGTTAGTTTCGAGTCTGTGCTGGGTTAGATGGAAATCTAGTCTGAAACGAAACATTGTCTGAAACACGTGCCCTATTGAGTCTTATTCATATACTTCTTGCATTCATTGTAAACTACCATCATTTTTTTTGACTGGGTTTAATTCAGTTTATCTACCCATGCTTTCGTGACTGGGTAGATTAAAGTTCTAGGCTTTTGCTTTTCGACAACTTTTTTTTTTTATTATTTTTCTTTTCATGGCTGTAGATTTCTTGACTTTTTGGGTCATGGCTGAGTTTTTAGCAGAAAGTGACTCTTCTTGTGCATGATGTGATGATCTTTGCATTAGTAACAAACCATGAGTTTTTTCTTTTGTTTTGTTTTGTTTTTTTTTTTTTTTTGGAAGACTAAGAAATAAAATGACTTCGACGGTGGTATCGAGTAGAATAGAAGCTGTGTATTTGTCTTGCGCAGCCACATTTTTTGCAATTAAAATAAGTTGTTTTCGAAACAAAATATTTCGATGTTCGGAAATGAATGTTCTTACTGCCATTTTGAAGGTACAATGATCAATTTAGTTTTATAACTTTTTTATTTTGATTATGTAGGTTTATTCCTTTTTTTATATCTATTAAGGTTCCATAACTTTTTATATTTTGATAATGCAGGTCCATATTTTTTTTTTTCTTCTTTTAAGATCCCATGATTTTTTACCGGTGAACAATTAGGTCTTAGTATTTTTTTGTTTTGATCATATAGGTCCATCTTTTTTTATTTTTTTATCTTTTAAGCTCCCATAAATTTATATCATTTTTGGACCTAATTGGTCATCGATAACAAGTTTTGAGATCTAGTTAGTCATCAATAAAAAGTTATGAGATTTTAAAAGAAGAAAAAAAAAATATGAATCTACATGATCACAACAAAAAAATCATGGAACTAAATTGATCATTTAGCCCAATTTTGAATTATCCAGAAATGAATATTTTATTTTCTAAATTAGTTAAATTTTGTAGAAATTGACATTGTTCATTTTAAAATTAACGAGTCAGGATTTGTGTAATTCAAAATGAGAAATTCAGAGTATATGATTAGGAAAAAGTAATAGAATAGTTCTATTAAAGACTAGGATCAAATACTTAATATAAAAAAAAATATTTTTTCTATTGACAAACTCGTTAATAACTTTCGTTAAAGTAAAAAATTTATATTCAATTCATACATGATGGTCACAAAATTATAATTTTATTTTAATTAAAAGCAAAAAACTAAATATATGAATTGGTTGAAGAATTAGTACTTATTTTTATGAAAAAATGGTATTCTTCTATCGTTACCTATAAAAATACTATTATTTTCTCCATAGATTTAACATCATTGCGCTCGTAAAAGATTAGAAAATTCTAATTCCATTCAAAATCAAACCCCGACAAAGACAAATGAAGTGATCTTTACCTATATGCAGGTCGTGTTTTGCAAGAAAAATGACATGTTACATCTGCCGTGAATATTTTTCTTTCCTCAGACAGAACATTTCGTCGCTAAAGACTGCATTACTAATTAATGTGTACTGTTACTAATAATGAAACAAAAGGGCCTCGGTTTCTTAAATTTTTTTATTTATATTTTGTCATTATTAGGCTCATGAATTCTTTTCCCATCTTCAACATCCTTTCTTGATCAAGCACTTAAAATAATCACTACCCAGATCTTTCTTTCTGACTGGTAAAGGGATCATCAAGATCCGTACCTAGCCAAATACTTTGAAAAGAGAATGAAGAAAAATGCCTGCCTTTATTAGGAAAATCGTGTCTTTATCAGCGACAATCTCTGCCCCAGGTCCGGCATATATATCTTTTTTATGCCTTCTTCACACCATAATTTGTTGATTAATGAAAACTAACACTATACACAAGAAGACCCCAAGAGAAGAAGACCCTTTTTGTTTAGTTGAAATCCCTGGTTTATTATATATGTACATGTCTCATGAGTCAATTTTGGCATTCTTTGGAACGTTTTTCTTTAGAATTATGTCGCTTTTCATTTCTTCTCAAGTACAAGTTGGTGGTGGTGGGAAGGGTTTAATAATGAGAATTGTGGAATATTGTTTATAAAAGAATTTAGGGTTTTTTTAAGAAGAGTTGATGGATGGTGGGCCTAATAAGAGGGGTGTTAGAAGGGAAAGGAAAATGAAAGAAAGAAAACCAACCCACCCACCCAGCCACCATTAATCAAATCATCTGAAGATTATGTTCCAATTTATTCCACATGTTAAAGATAATGAAATAATTATATTGGTTGATGACAGCATGCCTATTTGGAATTCTTCTTCCTCCTCCCTCTTTCTCCCACTCTAAAAGCAAAGAAAAACAAAAAAGAGTGGGAATTTATGAGAAATGAAAGATTTATTAGTGGGGGGGGAAAGTCCACCAAGATCTAGTAAGATCAGACAATGGAATAACAACCATATCTTTCAAAAAATTGGACATGTCTCCAAAGCTATATGATATATGGGACCCTTTTAGTAATACCAAGTGTCCCAACAATTGATGCTTTGCTTATGCATTGGATCAAATAAATACTTGATTAACTCACCTTAAACATATAAATTATACTTTCTTTAGTTTTATTATCCTTAAAATATTGGGTTTTGCCTGCTATAAGAAGATATGCCAAGATCTCATTCCAGCACCCCCCATATTAGTATACATATTTATATGCTTGCATCATTGCCCACTTCTCATATTCCTTTGTTTAGCAACCACTCTCATCTTTCTTTCACTCTCTACAAATATTTTTTTAATTGCATCTTCTTGATATTGGTCAAGATAATTAATTAATTAAACTTGTTTAGGTTTCCTTTCTTTCTTCTACGTGTTGGAGATTGGATAATTACAAAGAACCTTCATTTCACCAAGTCCGTATTGGGGTCGATCACAAAATCTTCTTCAACTGTTCTGTATAATTACGTGTTCCTTTTTCTTATATATTTATAATTATTAAAGGTCATATCAGTTGTATTTCTTTAATTCAAATTAGTAGGGTAAATTTAAGTTGAGCTTAAATTGACTTAAAGCAAGATTGAATCAAATGATGAGTTAACCCAAACTAATCAAGCTAAACACATAAATTTTTAATCAATCAAGATATAGCCTAAGTTTAGAAAAACAAGGTTGCCAAGTTATTTTAATCAAGATTGGTTCTTCTTGACTGGTTTGACACCTCTTTTTCGAATAAAAATACTAGTTTTGAAATGTGATATACGCGAATACACAAAAGAGAGCTCGATATAGTGAATTCCCTTATTCTCCACTACGTATGTAATGATATATAAATATATAGTCTCTCTGGTTCATATATTCTACAATCAAGTGATTCAAAGATGTAACTCAACAGATTTCAGATCGTGGGTTTGACTCAATTGATTCTAACGGAATAATTAAGGTACGTGTAAGAGTCTGACCCAAATACGGTCAGATAAAAAAAAAACCCTTTAATCAAAGCACATAGGAAATTGATGTAAGAAATATGGTAAGCAATAAGAGTGGAAAAATATCAACAAATACTCATAAGATTTTATAAAACAATTTTTATTATGAAACTAATTTGAAAGTTTAAAGCCATCCATATGTTAAGCTAATCCAGAGGGAGTATTATTTAAGTGTATATTATGATTTCAAATTGAAGTTCTATACAACCCTTTCTTAAATGTTGCGTAAAACTCAAATCAACTGCATGAATGAACCAGATTAGGAGTAGACTGTATCAGAGATGGGACTTGGCACCCACGGGACTTTAAAGAAGTCATTTAAATTTGTTGTTTATTTACCTTTGCAAGATTTGGTAGAGGGGGAGAAAATAATGGCAATAGTGAATCCACTAAGCCTCTGGTTGGTCAAGCAAAGTAATCTTTTATAAGAATTTTAAGTACAGTGAGTGATTTGTTTCAAAAGCAAGCCTCCCTTCCCATCAGGTGATTACATCCCTATCTTTGTTTGACTTTTGTTGGTACCCTTCTTATATATTATAATAAAAACCCTGAAAAAGTGATCCTTTTAAACCTATTGGAATATAAGGGTCTAGTGGGGAAAATAAAACAAATAAAAGATGTTCTTAGACCATTGTTTTTCTTTCCTTTTTCTAATCCTTAAAATATATATACACACTGAATCCCTCTTTGATTGGAAAAAGGTTATGGTGCATCTAATACATTAAAAATTTTATAATACTATTGCATGAGAGACAGCTTCCTTAATCTGACTATTCTAAAAATTTTGTCCCAATTTTTTAAATTGACCCTTCGTAGCATGATGATTATTAAACTCTATATATTATTCTTGCTTCCAGATGAATTTGCATAGTCAAAAACCAAGTAGATTTTCTATATAAGAAAGAGAGGGGAAACCATACAAATTGTGCAATATCCCATCAATCTTCCTAAAGAATTACCACCTACTGCTATTATTGTAAACATCTTTTTTTTCCTTTCATCATTTCTGCAGATCAGAAAGAGAGGGAGAGAAATGGAAAGAAGTTTCTCTAATGGAGAAAATAACAAGAAGCTCAGATTATTTGGGTTTGAGCTGGTGGAGAATACTGAAATCGAGCCAAAGGGTTCTTTAGAAACCGATCACGAAAGTGTAAATTCATCTTCTTCTTCCACGGTTTCTAATTCATCTGCAGGCGGGCAATTGGAGATCAAGAATCCGGAAAAGAAAATAATAATGTTGCCATCGGCTGCAGGAAACAAGAAATTCGAGTGCCAGTATTGCTTTAAAGGGTTTGCAAATTCACAGGCATTGGGAGGTCATCAGAATGCCCACAAGAAAGAAAGGTTGAGGAAGAAGAGGCTCCAACTTCAAGCAAGAAAAGCCAGCATCAATTATTACCTTCATCAGCAGCCAATGTTCCAGAACAATAATATTGGCCAAATTAGTAATTTCCAATATTACGACTCATCTACTGCTACTAATAATAATTATTATTCAAATTCTTCTCCATTATTTATTCATGATTCTTCTTCTTCCGGCCTGGATCAACATCATCATCATGCTGGTGGCGGCCCTGAGTTTACAGTCTCCGATGAATCACAATCGCAGATTAGCTTCAGCAGCTCTTATAATTACGATCATCATAACGGGTCGACCCAATTAGTATCCGGGTGGTGTCATCCCTTTCAACAACAGCAAGATTCATCATCTTGTAAATTTACACTCACACGTGTAGAGAGATCACCCAGAGAAAACAGAGCTAATTCTTCAAAGCAGGGCTCTTGTAGATCTGTAGATCTTCAACTAGGCCTAGGCTTACATTCTACCCTATGAAAGTTCTTGTCCCAAAAAAAGACCCTTTTTCTGTACAACATAGAGTCATAGATTATATATATAAATCATTCCCAGAGAGTACTCTATACACAGTTTTGCATTTTTTTTTTTTTTCTTTTCCTCTAATTTCCTTATTATTCTTACTGCATGGCATCAAGAACTGATCAAGTAAGTTTAATTCATGGCATCCCATTATTTTTTCCTTGAATATTCAAATTTAAATTCCTTAGAATTGTAACATCTGTACCATCATATATATATATATAAAGAGATTTATCCTTAACGTATGATTAGTTTTGATATGTGTATAATGAAGAGGGATTTGAAATAAAGATATTTAAATTTATTATTGTTATTTGTACGTATAAACTTGCATATACTGAGATTCCTATTTAAGTACTGTTTCTTATCCCCAAACACCAGATAAGGCAAAAATGCCCAGAAATATTTTATTGAAAAAAC
>JAOXNR010000013.1:13135248-13186824 GCA_028571225.1 Parsonsia alboflavescens
TTGGATTTTAGTTTTTATGCCACCCAGTTGTTTTTGTCTTGTTTATTGATGATCTACAAATGGCTTGGCTTGTCAAGAATCTTGTCAAATTTGAATTTTTTTTTGGTGTGCATGAGGGTGTTGTTGGGGGAAGATGCAAGGGGGACATGTTGCAGTCAATAATTTTGATATTTTCTTTTAATTTTTTTTAAGAGTACGAGTCAAAAGTGTGTAAGCTATTGAGGTTTAAAGGTGGCCATTGCCAAGTTTCTCAGTGTGGCTCAACTTACAGCAAAATTTACTGTTACTACCATTGGCTTCAGCTGACTGTTTGTTGTCTCATGACTTGGTGGTGTTCCTGTTACAATTATCAGCGTGCTTGCACTCTTGAATTTGATGGTGCTTCAAAAGGAAATCCAGGACAAGCTGGTGCAGGAGCTGTAATACGAGCTGATGATGGAAGTTTGGTATACATCTTTCCTACCTTGGGGGGTCATTGCATCTCTTTTCCTCACATTCCACATGTATCTTACCTTTCCGATTTATAGATCTGTAGGTTACGTGAAGGGTTAGGCGTTGCAACATGTAATGCAGCTGAATATCGAGCCATTATTTTAGGACTGAAATATGCACTGGAAAAAGGATTTACTAGTGTTCGTGTTCGGGGAGACTCCAAACTTGTCTGCATGCAGGTATCTGATGTATTTGTGAGGATAGTGTGCATGATTTCTTTTTGTATGGAATTATATTTGTATTATTGACTTGGCTTCCATAAACGTAGAATCTTCACTTTATTTTTCAATCTATGTTTTCCTTTCAACTTTTGGCTCTCTGTTTATATATATATAGTTAATCATGTACTTAAATAAGCTACATTGCCTCTTTGTGAACTGGATGTCAGATTGACTAATTTGGTTTATGTTATGATATAGGGTCAACTTGCCAGGGTGAGGCCACTTTGCCCTTCTTATTTTTTGCTAATAACCTCTTGCAGTGCTGGATTATTTTGCATATGCCTTTTTCTTTCCCCCCTTAACATGCAGAAATAAGTTATTTAGGTCAGATTAATTGAAGAAAACATGACTTTTCAGTGCTAAGCATGGATGATAGGATCACTCAAAAAACAAATTGAATACTCATTTTCTTTATGCTGCTTGAAAGACCAATTTGTTTTCATTTGTAAGTATAGAGATTGAATGCCATTTGCTATACTTTACTGCTAAGATAAAATGGTTATTCCCTATGCCATGTGCCCTGTTTTAGGAACAACAGACATGCTTAATTTCTTACAGTTGCCTTGCCCTGTTACTGCTATGTTATGGCTATTCCTTTATGTTTCAAATTAATATACATCTAAAAGTGATTTCTTAAAATAGATCCAGGGTTTATGGAAGGTGAAAAATCAGAACATCTCCATCTTGTATGAGGAGGCAAAGAAATTGAAGGATAAATTCCTTTCGTTCCAGATCATTCATGTTTTAAGAGTAAGTCTATATTTAATTCTCTCAGCTCTATTCTTCACCATGAAATATAACATGCTTTTGAACTTAAATCTACCACACATACTTCCTGTTGTAGTGGCTAGATGAGAAAGTTGGATGTTGATGATGTTTACATAGATCTCTCCTTCAAACATTCCCTGCATTATTTAAATCTCTCTAATGTCTTGATTTTCATTTTTTGTAAAGGATTTAAATGCTGAAGCTGATGAACAGGCAAACTTGGCCACGGAGCTTGCTGGTAAGTCTTCCCTTGCTTCATTACCATGGTGCATCAAATTTATACCTCCTTGTGAACGTTCTCGTTTGTGGTATATTGCAGATGGTCAAATTCAAGAAGAAATTGACAAGTAGCCTAGGATTTCTACTCTCCAGTCTCTAAATCCATATAAACCAGTACACTTGAGTCACAGGTCTCTGATCTTGAAAGCTCCACTTGATTCTCCTGCCATAATTACAACTTTTTGATGCACGAAAAAAGGATTTGGATCTCTGATAGTTGACTTCAGCTAAGGCTTTTGATGTTGGTGTTGCTCCGAATCTTATTGCATTCTTCAACTTTGTAAATTTCAGCGTAATGGAGCTCGTAACAGGTTACCGAAGGAAAAGTTTGTCATTGCAACAAGTGCTCACTCTTAACTGAGCAAATCAGTATTTACTTTCTGTGGGAGAATCTCTTAGATTAGCAGATCTTCTCTGTAATTTATCCATTTGAACATAGTGATTCTTTTTACTTTCTAATTGAATTCCAGTCTGCCGTGTCATTTCTCATGCTAATTGCCCAGAAATTACAAGATGCAACTGTAAAGCGTTGTGCTTTTTAAACCCTTCTACCAATCAAAAGCGTTTTAAAGAAAATGACTTCCGGTTTCAAATCTGTGGTTTTAAAGTCCTGGTAAAGTCTCAATTGGGCAAGGCAAGCCTGGGTTCGGATATTTGGGCCTTATCCGAACTTACCACAAATTGATGTCGACAATCTTTTAAGCCCTGTAGATTCTTGTTTGGCTTGGCTGGTTTATGCTCTTACCGAAACCTTCCAGACTTCTGTGGGAGTCAAAAAGACACCCAATGGTAAAGACTGTTCAAACTTGTAAAAATTGAACAAGAAAAAAGAAATAGCGGATATAAAAGGTGAAAGGCCATTTTCATGAAGAAAGTGATAGATATAGAAATGATGATGCTGAGGAGGGGTTGTGTCAGCAAAT
The DNA here is from genome assembly GCA_028571225.1 of Parsonsia alboflavescens. Taxonomy (NCBI): domain Eukaryota; kingdom Viridiplantae; phylum Streptophyta; class Magnoliopsida; order Gentianales; family Apocynaceae; genus Parsonsia; species Parsonsia alboflavescens. The sequence continues at coordinate 13,137,932 of JAOXNR010000013.1, forward strand.
TAAGGGCATTGGAAGGGAATTTTGATTCAAAACTCCACTCGATTTTCCATGGTAATGATGGTATTTTGTCCACGAAGTCACAACCGTCGTCGCCGGTGGTTTGCAGTGCAGCTGCTGAGGTTGCGGCTGATCATCTGCTGTTGGACAAGCCTCCTGCATCCGCTGCCAAGGCTCGATTGGAGCCCACTCTTCTTCAGCCTGGAGTTGTCATCTATGACGGCGTCTGCCACCTTTGCCACAAAGGTATTTCTTCTGCCTGAAAATTTTTTCTATGATGAACTGATTTTTCAGTTGGATATTTGCAAGTAAACTGGGATGTGAAATTTGTATTTAAATGAAGATCTTTTCATGCTAGTGTAACAGAATCATCAATTCTTCATGGGCTTTTGCTATTACTCTTATTTATGCCTGTAAGATGAATTTCCAAGCTTCAAGCAAATGCCGGCCTCCTTAAGAATACTGAAGGAAGTGAGTAAAGGAAACAATGTTACCCCGGCTTTTTTATCTGAATTCCTGTGATTACTGGTTGGCTTTTTTTTTAATTGAGTTGTGAAATTTCTGACGTTGTTGTTGTTGTGCTTGTATTGATGATTTGAAGGGGTGAAGTGGGTGATTGAAGCCGACAAGGACAAAAAGATCAAGTTTTGTTGTCTTCAGTCTAAAGCTGCAGAACCTTATATGAGAATTTGTGGGGTTGACAGAGAGGATGTGCTTCGTCGTTTCTTGTTTGTTGAAGGTCCTGGACTTTACCACCAAGGCTCCTCTGGTTAGAACTTCCCCACTCCTGTTTACCCCCTGTCATTCCCAATGAATTTGATGTGCAGAACTTGATCATTTTGATTTTTGCGTTAATAACTCCTAAGAGAATGAGCCTTGTTTTGTTCATATAAGAACTTGCTTTGTCTTCTTCTATTGAAAATTGAGTGGTTAAACTTATAACTATGTGCATGCGATTGTGATGGTTTTATCAGGTTTGGATATGGTGGAAACTCTTCTACTTGAAAATGGCAATGAGCCTAAACTTCAGAAACTAAATTTGTAATACTTGTGGCTCTCACAGAAAATAAGCATCAAGTCTAGCTCCATCAACCATGTACCTGTGACTTCTCTGTTGAGCAATTTATCTGCTGCTGCATCATAAGTCACTCCCTTCCTTCTTCAACTTTGATGACACTTCCCAAATTAACATTGACTACAAAATTTATGTCTAATGGGTCAAATACTTTTGTTTTTCAGCTCACAAGGAGAAGGCAAAACTTCTCTGTTTCTAAAATATTAAAAGGATAGCATGTAAATCCAAAGTAGTAACTATTTTTGTTTGATTTATTTGTTCTATGATTTTGTTTCACTAAATCTCCTTGAAACACTAGTTTTGTGTGTTCAATAATCTATTCGAGTTAGTGCACTAGAACAAATACCCAACCACATATGTATAGTTGGATGCAAGTAGAATTCCAGCATGTTCTTCTTGCTACTATTAGCAGCTGGGAGCTAAGAGTTCTATAAGAGTTTTTTTTTTTTTAATGTGGTTTATGTTATGCCTCGGTTGGGGAGTTAGGATTGAATGTGAAATTCTATATGATCATCCTTATCCAAGTTCTCTTCTTTTCTATAGTACCAAACCTAAGTCTTCCTTAAAGGGAATTCCTCTTTTTCATCATTCCTGAATGAGTTTTCCAGTTAGAAACAAAATCCATTAGCAAGGATACCAATTTGTTACCCAGAGATAGTGAATAGATGTAATTGAAATATGGTTCTTTTTCTGTCATTTCAATCTCTCCTTCCAAACACGTCCTTTTGTGGATTCTTTTAACTAGCACTTTCCATCTGTCCTGAAGCAACAATATAGTTTGTATCAAGGCTTTGGTTGGCCAGGAGGAATAAACTAAGATGTTACGTAAAGCAAGAGAACGTGCTATTCTTGTTTGTATTGGCATGCAGGAGGTCCTTTGTAGTGATTTATGTTACTTGCTCTTGATAAGATGTGTTATTTAAGCTTAGTATCTGCAATGTTTTATTTGATGCATATATTTTTCATAACTCACTTTAAACTTTACTGCAGCTGCACTGAGGGTCATGTCTTACCTGCCATTACCCTATTCTGCATTGAGCACTCTCATGATTGTGCCCAGGCCTCTTAGGGATGCCGTCTATGATTATGTTGCCAAACGACGCTATGACTGGTTTGGTAAAAGTGCTGACTGCTTAGTTCTCAAGGAGAAAGAACTGCTTGAACGTTTCATAGATTGGGAAGAACTACTATCTCACAAACAACACTCAGAATTCTGATTAATTCTTCATATTTAGGTAGTGAATTTTGCTCATTGAATTAGTTCTATAGAGGAGGTTGCCCAAGACGTTAGTTTTCTTGACCTTGTATAGTAGGATTATCAGATGTCCAGCTGTAGATTCTCAGTCAACCCGAGTTTTTCCAGGCCTGATAGTAGATTGATTGGGGAGATTAAGGCTCAATATATGGCATTGTATTTGTGGCATGGGTAAACTCATATGTTCATCATCTGTCACAGTTACCATGACAAGATTACCCAGCAAAAGGACTACTTATCATTCTCTCTAGATATATATATAGTGGACAACAAAATTCAAATTATAGTAGGTTCACGGGTGCTTACATTGAGTTATCAAGTGTTAACCGCATGAATTATATAAAGGAGCTCTCTGTGCTTCATAATTTGAGCTTCGTTGCCCACTATAGCAGTGCTGATTTCCGATCTTAGTATCCAGATACTTGTATGTTGCTCTCTCATTCTCACACCTGGTTGCATTTATACAATACAAAGTATAATTTCTTGTGTTGGAAAAGGCAGTTAGTGAAAACGGAGGCATCACAACAAAAGACTGGAACATCTACATGACATCATTAAAAACAAAAAGAAAGAAATACGGAGAAAATGAAGAAATTTAGCATTACACCAGAATTCTATGATCCTATTTTCTATTGTCCTAGAACCCCAAAAAGCAATGGAAAGAGCATCTCAAGGACAAGTTCAGACAAAATTTTTCCTTACATATCTACTGTTTATGAACTTAGAGAACAGACTCCAGAACCTGGGGAGCCTTAGATCATCATAAATCAAGAACCGAGAATGCACCTTCATCGACTCTTGCCGTTGCTCAGCCATGCTTTCCAGTCCTTATCAACATGATTTTGGGCCCATTTTACGGCAGCCCGTGCAGCCTGCGGTCCTCCAGGCAAACCTCTCTCGCTCAAAGTATCAGCCATGTCAATGAAAGGGATGACCAACAGTGTTCCTGGACCACCATACTCGGTATGCAAGAAATCGTTGAAGATCTGTTCAAAATAAAATATCATGATGAAGAGATTACTGTTCAGCTTCATGAGTTAAGTGTCTGAGGAAGAATCAAAGCAGAACATAAAAAATTAGGGAAAAACCATAGAAACAGGGAGAAGCAAATTGTAAGCATGTCAACAGTTCAATTAAAATTTATAGGCAGTATTTATTCTTTGTATACATGTATATATGAATGATCATCCTGCTAAAGAGACATACTTGCTTCTCCTAATGGTTGGTCGAGTAACAAAATTGTTATATTTTCCGATATCTTGTCACGGCTTCGGTTAGTCTTTTTAGTTGGCATTCTTCATTAAACCTTAATGATCACAAATTGCTTTGCAGAAATAACCCTCGGCAACTTATTTGTCAAATCCAGCACACTTTTAGCATAGATAATATGTGAAGAAAGCTGATAAAGGTAGTAGTTAGAATTGTCGAGAAATTACTACTAATTTCAGCACATAAGATGAATAAGAACGGCCAGCTGATTTAGTTAGACCATTGCTGCTTTCACGATTTTTCTCATAAAAGTAATCACTTTTTCTTTATATCTTTTTCTATCCTATTACCCAAGCAAGCCATAAAACTCTGACATCAAGTTACTGCACCTTAACATCACTTTGCACCTGAAAGGTCACAACTTACACAATTAGCAGTCTAACCATTTGTTTATTTAGATATCTCTAATGGAAATTCCAAATGCAGAAGTTCAGAAAATCACAAGACTTGAAAATTTCCTCTCCTTCGAAGGGCAAAGGGCGAAAACCAACTATCGATTTTCAGATTAGAAAACTGATGTAAAACTGAACTTATTGGGTAGTCCATAGACTCGTAGATACAGCTAAATTACTAGGGAACATTTCAAGGGAAAAAGACTCGTCCCTTTTTCCTACCCAGTAAAAGAAATACATGTTCTTCAAATCAGATTAAAGCAAAGCAAACAAGATTACCTCTGTGCAAATTCCAACAACCTCTTCCATTGAATCTCCGAAAATATCTTTCTTCGAGAGTTTAGTGAGCAGATGATTCTTAAACTTCTCGGTTTCCTGAAAACAACAACATTAAAATCAGTACCACATCAAATTAGAAGCTTTTGCCTATAACTGTCTGTTCATAAAAAAGAAAAAGACTGCTACTCACAGCTTCAGCAAACTCAGGAATGGGGTCGGGGAATTTGTACTCAGCAACCCTGCAAGTGAACCTTGGGGTTCTAGCATTGCTTATTAAAGGGTTTATGGTGGAGTTCTTGAAACGAGTTCTGTTACTGCATATATCACCAAATCTATACGACGAGGAAACTGGAATCCCATTAGCTGAAATGAGAAAAGGGTTGCGGAGAAATGATGAAGATGAACAAGAAAATAAAGAAAATTGAAGTGCTAAAGATGAAGGAAGAAATGATATAGTCGAAGCCATTTCAATCCCTTTTGGGGGGCAAGCGCCTGAAAACACTAGAGCTCTTATCCTTCTTCCGAAGCTAAAGAAATTAGAGAAGCTAGCCTTTTGAAATTTAACAAATTGTATATTTGGAAAGAAGAAGCTTGCCTTTCTCTGTGCAAATGCTAAAGAAAAATAAATTTATGAACATATAACAGAGTAAAATTTATTTTAAAAAATCAAATAACAAATTAGAGATGTTATATTTCATTTGAAATTTAATAATAAGTTAGATATGTTATTGGTAAAATATCTTTTCTAAATAAAATTGTAATTAGTTTATCTAAAAAAGATTGTAATACCTAAACCTATAATTATAAAAGAATAAGAAAATTTGAGAGTCCCATGTTAAATACACTTACCTAAATATGTTTTATGTATATTTTGAAGGCGCGGTACAGGAAAAAAGAATTGGCAGAGTGGACTTCTGGCTTATTCCGAATGGCGCCAAGGGCAACTGTGAAGAAAGCGTCTAGGAAATCTCCAGCCACTGACCCTCAAGGAATGTTCTCAGGAATGGTTGTTTTCTTAACCGAAATTGGAGTTCAGAGTCGTAGGTTACAGGTTTTTTTCAATTTTTCTTTTCCTAACAAGAGTTCATGGTTCTAATTCTAAAGAATTGGAGCAGAGTTAATTTTTTGCAATTATGTTGTAGATTTGGAAGCAGAAATTGATACAAATGGGTGCGACTGTAGAGGATACATTTTCAAAGAAGGTCACGCATGCTTTTGCTATGAATTTAGACGCACTGCTTCAGAAAGTTGATCGTGGACGCTTGGCTCGCTCCAAAGCTGTGAGTTTAATAGTTGAATTGCTCTTATTTGATTGCATTTTTTCTTTTTTTTTTTCCTTGTAAATTTGTTTATTTACATTTTTGAAAGCTGCGTATATACTTTAGTTTGCTGCGAAAACTGATTCTTGGTGTGGTTCTCTTTTTATTTTGTTTTAATTTATTGAGATTTTGGTTTGACTTTGTAATTAGCTTAATTTACGATGCTGGTTTAAGTTGTCAAATAAAGGATTTTTTTTTTTTTTTTTTTTTTGTTGTTGTTGTTGTTGTTGTTGTTGAAATAGATATTAAACAAGTTTCAAAGGTGTAATCTTTTCTGTAAATTGTTGGAGATGGAAATTCACTGCTTGCCACGGAAGGTGTTATGGTCTTGGCTAAGCAAAGCATGTAAACTAAACTATTTTCTTGAGGAGGCCATCAAATTTTGTTGCTTCAGTAAGTTTGAATCATTGGAAAACGATTCCTGGCTATATGAGAGTTTTCTTCATTAAACTCACAACTTTGCAATTATTCTCCCTCTGTTTGCTGATGCAGGGAAGAACATGAATTTTTACCGTTCCTACATGTTATCAAAAGCTTAGGAATTAGGCTGATATTGAGATGCAGTGACTTGGGTTTGCCTATTAGGATATTTTGTTATTAGAGATTGCTTATAAGTTTCAGTGTTTTTGCTTGTCTTGATTCTTTATTGTTGTCAAATGTCCCAGGAAGTTCTCCTCTATCAGTGGATTGAAGATAGCTTGAGAGAAGGAAAAAGAGCACCCGAGGAATCTTACATCATATCACTGGTATCAGGAGGAGGATACATGGCAAGCAACAGTTCTGAATCAAATTCGCCTAAAACTGTGAATGGGAGTCATTCTAGTGGTGGTGAACTGGTCACTCCAAAGAAGAGCAGAATTTCTCTAGAGAATCCCAGACATACAAGTTCACAGGATGACATCAAATTGGCAAGCAATGCTGTATATGAATCATCAGAGACTGCCAGTGGGTCAGATTACTCTTTGCATTCTCCAAGCTCAGAAGTCACTAGTTCAATGGCCTTTGATGATCAAAATAAAACTGTAATGTTGATTTTTACTGGTCATGAGATGGTTGCTTTCTTTTCAAAAGTCTGGAATGGGTTGAAGGAATGATTTTGTGGAAGAATTCAGTATAGTTATGCATTTTTCACTCTGTCTATTAATCAGGTTCAGACATCAGACTCAAAGTTACTTTACAGCCCTCCTGATTTAAACAGGAATATCACTCAGATATTTCAGAGACTCATTGACATCTATAGAGGTAAATATTTTGCAAATATGGTTTAAGTTTAAATAGTTTAGGCACCTGATATTTATTGCCTTATGGTAAGGATTTGATTCAGTATTGATGTCCTTGTGGCAGCTCTGGGAGATGACAGGAGGTCATTTAGCTATTATAAAGCGATTCCAGTGATTGAAAAGCTACCTTTCAAAATTGAGAGTGTGGACCAGGTCAAAAACCTTCCTGGAATTGGCAAATCTTTGCAAGAACATGTAAGTAAATACAACTTGCATGAAGTACAGCTTTTTCTATTGCAATTGGTTGACCAGCCAACTATATCCCATTTCCATTTTTCTTGTGCATGAGAGGTTAAGTTCCTCTTTCAAATGGTTTTGATTGCTGCCCCTGCTTTTGTTGCTATTTTATAGTTTGGGCCTTGCAGAAGTATTTAGAAATATTTTCCATCAAAGAAGAATGTGAAATACAAATTCATCCTTATTCGTGCCTGCTGTAATGGATTTATACACAGATGCATCTTGTTCACATACATGTTCTCAGATATTGCTAAAGACTGTAATAGCATATTTTAAGAGTTTAGCTGAACTGTAGCAGAATTTAATTACCTAGCTTGAAAAGATATTTCAGTGCTCTTCCATTGCAGATTCATGAGATAGTGAACACTGGGAAGCTGTCCAAGTTGGAGCACTTTGAGAAGGATGAAAAGGTATTATCTTGTTGCGGGATTGGACATACCTCGTTAATGTTTTGGTATATGAGCTTCTAGAGCAGCCAAGCCTGTAGCCTCCTACCCTGTGGTGTTTGACCTACTCTTGAAGCTCATTTACCTGACTCAGATATTACCTTCTAGATGGTAGCTTTCTGTGTGAAGTTTGTTTGGTAATCCCAGTTTTCAGATGTTTTTACTGTAGTTTGTCCTTTTCTTCCTAGGATGTAACCTTATTTGCCCCCTTCTACTCTTGAGTGTCTGTTGATCATGTGTTGTCCTGAGTCTAGGTTGCAGGACCTCTATGGCATTTTTTTTATGTTGGAGTCATACCTTGACCATATGAAAATACCTGGGCCTGATTCTTTTCACATAAACTGAAGGGCCCTTCATTTTCTTGGAACTGATTTGTTGAAAAAATTTCAGGCAAAGACAATTAGTTTATTTGGAGAAATTTGGGGTGTTGGTCCAACTACTGCTTTGAAACTTTATGAGAAAGGCCATCGGACTTTGGATGACCTGAAAAATGAGGAATCATTGACAAATTCCCAGAGATTGGGACTGAAGTACTTTAATGATATAAAAACAAGGATTTCACGGCGAGAGGTCAGTTTCTAACTTCTTTATTTTGAATGAGAATTTACACTGTGCAATGCATTCTATAATTGTTGCTTCTGTTCAATTCTTTATTACTTTTTTATCCATACTTGATCATGTGCAATTTGTAATGATATAGGTCCAAGAGATGGAACACCTTCTTCAAACAGCTGGAGGAGATATTTTGCCTGGGGTAAAAGAAAACTGTCAATTTTAAAATTGATTGATGAATTGAATGATTTGTCACTGCAGCTTTTTATTTGGTTAACAAGTGAATTTTCTTTACTGATTTCTATGAGTGCTTCCCATTTTTCATGTTTCTGGGTTCAGTATTGCAATATGACAGTTTCATGTTAAATATGCCTTCCTTTCAATTAAAAATATTACTAATAGGATTTCAGAAGACTAGCATTTTTTAGCCTTCTTTTATTTGAGATCATGAAAAGCTGCTTGAGATCCACTGCCATATGTTTTGCTTAAAACCTGTTCAGAAATATTGCACATACTCAAAAAAAAAAGAAAGCTGTGAATTGCCTGAGATGTATATTAATTTGAGAACATGTTGTCAACATTTTCAAATTAGGTGATATGGCAGTGTTACCATAGATACCTTAATAATACGAAGCTTTTTGGTGCATTGTGTTACTAGTGCTAGAATGAGAAATAAAATGAAAACACCACTTGGTTGTACCTAACAATGGCTTCTGCCTTGCTACCTTTAATGCACATGCTTGCTTGTGTGTTTTTCAGATAGTCATCTCATAAGAATATAAACATTTGCGTTCTTAGTAATTTCCTTGCCAAGCTAACACAAGTTGCTTTTACCGAATACTGTCCTCTTTATGAAATTCTTATATCGAAGAACATGAAATCGTTAAAGCAATTTATCTTATTTCATAGCTCTAGGTGATTCTCACTTTGAAGCTATGCTCTGCAGGTAGTCATTCTGTGCGGAGGATCTTATAGGCGAGGAAAGGCTTCATGTGGTGATATGGACATTGTAATTACTCATCCTGATGGAAAAAGGTAACCTGTTTTTCCTCACTTTATTCTGTAGTATATTTTCTGTTTAAAATTATTGAGACCTTTTACTTGAAAAACAGAATTCCCTACTTCCCTTCCCCATATCCTTGGGGAAAAGCAATGTCTGTTTAAAAAGAAGTCTATATCCTTGGTTTTCTGGATCTGGGGGGGAAAGGGAAAGCACTTTAGATGAATAAGTTGACCTCACAAGAAGTGCTGGACTGAAGTAGATAACACAAACTCCTATTGTCTATCTTCACAAGGTTTTTCATTCTTGTTACTAGTAAATAGCACCAGAAATTAGTTGCAATCTTGAATGAGGCTTCACTTGTATTTTGACTCTTGTTTTAAGGTTGAAATCACTTTTTTGCTCTTTCAGTCATGAAGGTTTTCTTCCAAAGCTTGTGAAACGTCTAAAAGATATGAATTTCTTAAGAGAGGATTTGGTCTTCAGTGTACATAGTGGACCGGTAGGCATTTTTGCAATTATTTACAACCTTTCTCTTCAATGCTAATTTTTGTCTTGCAGGTAGAATTTTAGATGGTGCATAGACTCTTACACATTTATGCACTTCCTATGATGAGTTATAAAAATTGAAAATGTTCTAAAGCTCTGAATTTGATTATTTCTAATTTGCTCCAGTTTCTTAATCTCTGTGAACACCTTTTTTTTTAACCTTATTTGCTTCTAGGGTTCCATGCTCTTTATGTTTTGCTCTGGTAGTATGTCCTTGCAAATGTTGTAGAGTGACTCACTCCATTATCTAACAAGTTGGAAATTAGTGGTAAAAGAAAGAAAGTGCATTGATTTTCTTGCTAACTGATGAATAGCGGTTCTTGGGAATGAGAAACAACCTGTTTATTGTGATTTAAAATCATGGTCTTTATCTTTACTCTATTAAACGATGCTGGCAAGGTTAAGCTGACTATCCTTCTAGATTTAATGTTTCCTTCTTGCCTTACAGTTTATACAAGAAGACAGTACATAGTGAGATGGTTACTGATTACAATTTCTCTTCTTAGGGTGTTTCCTTTGCTAAATATTTCATATAGTATGCAGACTATGGTTATGGTTATATTTTTAGGCTGTGGAGTTTATCTAATATTAAATAAAGCTATCAACTTCCTTCTGGACAATAAGCTGTTATTCCAACATTGTTTGCATGTAGCTTATTCATTTCAAATCTAGCATTATTAGTTTCCACATGACTTCATCTCTCTCTCTCTCTTATGCTTTTCCAATTCTTTGTCCACCACCATCCTCCTAAACTTTCATTCTTCTTAAAGTTGTGATTTTGTTTGTTAATCTCATGAAACTACCTCCAATCATGACTTCTGCTACTTCTGGAAGATTGTTACGGCATTATTTTTTATAATGGTGAAGGTGATAAGAACTGTTTTCTAGGATGTCTACAAACCTTGGAACTTTATCTTCTGAATTATTTTCCCCTCAAATTCATGTTTATGTTACATGTATACAGGGCACAGATTCAGGAGTTGACACTTACTTTGGTCTTTGCACTTATCCTGGTCGAGAGTTGCGACATCGTATAGATTTCAAGGTAAGTATTTTTGCGAGTTCTACTTAATGAGCACATGATAAATTTCAAGATAAAATTGTGTGGATTTTCCTCCTAATTATTGTATGATCATCCTCTCTGATGTTCAAACCTTTGAGCATTTGTTTTCAAGCTTAAGCCAAATTGACCTACTTAGTTAAATACCCTTTTATTAACAGTGATTCAATCCTTGGGAGAGAGAGAAAATTCTTGGGTTGATTCACTTGAATCCCCAAAGCCTGTATGTTAACCAAATCTTCCTCAATTGGTCATTTCAAAAGTGAGTAGATGTGTCCACCTAGAGGCATCTTATTGTTTCAAAAGACGCTGAATTAGGGAGGATATGAAAGGGATTTAGAGATATTTGAAGTCTAACAAGCTTGGTGCCAATAACAGCCTTATTAAAGAAGTTCATCCATTCACTGGATTATGTTCCTTTTAATTAAGTTGCCTCATCATTTTCATTAGTGCTTATCGTAACATTCTTCTGGAGTTGGTTGGTAGTATGTTGGTACACAAGTTATTCATATATGACTTCGCCGGTAATTTCCGGTCATGATTCAAGGTTCTCACTTCTCAGACAAGTAATACTTCTATTATCAGTGAAGGTGGATAATAGCAACTTAGGACCTCCTTAGATATTGCATAGATCATGATAATAAAAGTGATGGGATCACCTAGAGTTTATAGTTTTAGTAAAATGAGAGTTGTATCCTTGTCATAAGATGTCCAATGTAATTACTGCTTCTATGGTTAAAGCAGTCCATGTAGATTTATAGTTTAGAAAATTCTTGACTGACTCATCATGAGTCTTTCAGGAGAAACAAGTTCTTAGAGAAAAGCCCGATGAGTTGTTAAGTGGCTACATGTGAATTTTCACTGAAGTTAAGTTTCTGGTTTATGTTGGGCTTTGAGGTTGGATTATCTTGAGCTTGATCTGGTTGTTTTCAGGGTCAAGCAACTTTTAACCACTAACTTTTTCCTGTTTTCTATTAATTTGATCTATCATTTCCTAATGTCAAGTCAGTTTATTTTTGGTTTTTTCCTACCAAGAAGGAAGGATCAAGATGACTTTAAAGATTTAAGATTATGTTCTGCAACGTTTTAAGGCCATTCTCCCTCACCTGTCCCCTTCTCATCTTCACTCCCTGCAAACAATGCATAATTTTAGAAGTGTGGTTTGTTTTTGGTATGGATACTAGTTTTCAGTTAATCATCTCTTGACTTGTGTTATATAGGTGTATCCACGGGACATATATGCATTTGGTCTGATTGCTTGGACAGGAAATGACGTATTAAACAGGAGGTTTGTCATTACATGATGCTCAATTCAATTTTGGTATCTTTAGACTGTTTTGCACTCTTATATTTTCTGAAAAGGGTTGAGATGATTGAGGATCTCCATCCTCTATAAAGAAGCAGTTCCTCCATGTTTAGTGATCAACTAGAGAAATAAAATGACATTCTTATACCTTATATTGGTACATAGTAAAATATGTTTCATGTCTGACCAAGGAGCAATCATTTATACTTTTGAGTGTTCACCATTGCCACCTATAGCCTTTTAGAGTTATCTTCTATGTAGTATGAACAACTTTCCTGACTGATTTGCTTAAATCTACTTAACTTGCAGTTAATCCTGAATTTCTTCAGTTACTCCAATGAGTTACTGCAGATTTCTACATGCATTTATTCACTACCAACAAAGTTACATGACTAGTTTGCAACTATTACTGATCAGACTGAAAATTCATGATGAAGCTTTAGTTATCACTCTGCAATTTGCTATCATTATTATGCAATTATTACTGGTGAGATTGAAAATTATGATGGAAGCTTGCTATACCACTGGACAAATAGATGAATGAAAACAACTTGATATAGTTTATGGTATTGGGAAGAATGTCCTTTCAGTTTATGAGCCCATTTTAAAGTTTCCTGCCCTTGAAAGCATGAAATTTTATTCCAATATTTCTGCCTGTGAAACTCATTTTCCACTTTTTGCATGTCTTCTGCAAAACATAATGTTTAGATCAAAGCATTAATTGGGCAACTATGCTTTGAAAAGCAAAAAGAAAAAACCTTCATTGTTGTAAACAATCTGCTCATTTTGTTACTCTACTGTGGACCTTGGTAACATGAATTTTTATTTTTAACATGGTTCCAATGAGATAAAGTAGCTTATCTTTTATCAGCCATTCCTCATTAACTATTTTCATTTCCCAAAAGAAATTTTGCAAAGCCATGACTCTTCTATTGCAGGCTGAGATTAATAGCAGAATCCAAGGGCTTTCGACTGGATGATACAGGGTTGTTTCCAGCTACCCATGGCTCAAGTGGTAAAAGGGTATGAGATATTGGCTTTCTTTGCTAAATTCATCTTTTATGATTGGTTGTGACATTCTGAGGATTTTGAAGCAGGGTATGAAAGGTAGTGCAAGTTTGAAGTTTGACACAGAAAAGGAGGTGTTTGATTACCTCGGCTTTCCCTGGCTCGAGCCAAATGAGAGGAATCTGTGAGGTACAAGCAGTTATATTTAAGAGATGTGCCTGCTATTCAAGCTTAGTGTGTACCTATGTCCTCTGTATCAACCAGTGTTTTGGGTTCCCTGGCTCTTGCTTAGTGCGGCAGTTGATACATTTTGAATGCAAACATCCTTAAAATCTGAATTGTATTTAGTGTTAACAAAACTACACATATGTAAATAAGCATCGCCTTTTATTTGCCTATGAAAGTTAATACTAACTGTTTCTTGGATTTCTTTCTCCAATTTAAATTCTCAAGGCTGTATTCTATTTACTTCGTGATAAAAACTTTTAGATAGCTATTTATGACTGCTGCTGTTATGCGGTTGATAAGAAAACAAACAGGCAATAGGCACAAAGATAATTAATTTCCTCCGCTTTGTACAAATCTGCATAATGAATGTGTAACAAGCTACAACATTCAGAAACTCAATGAAAATGGTGTGGATGAGAACCAAATTCACTACAACAACACAGATTAGAAAACACAGAACAGAAATGAATATCGCATTCTGGACCCCAACCAACCTTGCACCCTTCACCTGGCATGCACATTTACATACATCAATAGCCTTGGGGTGAAATGGTCTTTTGTCTTCTTTTCCCCCACAAATCCTTCTGATCTTGACTGGTTTCTTTATTTGTCAGTGAGGGACTGTTGCAGGTTCTCCGGGATCATCTATATGATGAATTTTTGCTGCATTTCGTTTTTGTCTCATGGACTTGGAGATCTCTATTAAACAATAAACAATAGAGTAGATCAAGCACATGCCGAAAAGTGCTTCAAGCTCCCAGAGAAACAATTTCAGAAGTAATGAAGAAATGCCTTTCAAAGCCATGATCTTGAAAAGAAAGCTGGGAGGTGGAGAGAATTTTAATGGGAAAATGGATCTTCTTAGCCTCCTTCCCTTGTTTTTCTGCATTCGTTCTTCTTTGTCATTGCAGATATGAGATTGAAGATTGGAGAAAAATTGCCAAAGGAGAAAGAGGTAGAAAATAAACAAATGTTTTGTTAGGTTTGCAAGAAAAGTTCTAAATGTTAACATGTGGATGTCCAATGCCTAACTGATCAGTACTTGTTTCTTGGAACAATTAGAATTGGTCAACTAACCCTGCAAAAAAAATATAGTTCTGATATTGGATTCTTTATAATTTTATATGCCTAGGAAGTAAATTATACCATATGTATAATCTTATGGAATTTTCGAGACTTAGAAGTCTAATATATTTTTTTTAATGGAATCTCTATAATAATTATATTAAAATACAAGTTTTGTTTAAGATATGTACAATAATTATAATAGAAAAAAAATTCTATTAAAATATTATTTAATAATTATCATGATTATTTATTTAAATTAAATAAAACTTGAATTTATATGGAGTAATGTGAACATAAATGATCAAATATTCATTGATTAGAAATATTTTTGTCATTTTCTTCTCAAATGGATAAAAATACAATTATTTTTCAAAAATTATTTAATTTTTGGATAACTATTTAGATGTGATGCTAGGTTAAAACTGATATGTAATATATGAATATGATTTAATTTTAAATATAGATAATAAATAATAGAAATATATTATTAATAATATTTATGAGAGAAGAAAAATATATTATTTTTGTTATGGAGTTTTGAGAGAAATGAAATGTTAAATTATTTAAAGATAATTTTACAATAATAATCTTATATAAATTTGATAAAAAATATATATATATATTTGTATAAATTGGTGAAGTAAGTATTTATAAATATAAATTCAAATCCCTCGTCCCAAACTGGTGGTTAGCCTAAAATGGACAGTGGCCCAAACTATTCATTTACGTTTAAGATCAAATATTGCAACATATGAATTCTCAATATTCATTCGGCTTTAAATTGTAACAATTCTTAAGGATCCAGCCCAATCAATATCAATCGCCAGTGCACCCCTCGACATGGAATTAAATTTCCTTCACGAAGGACAAAAGGCAACCAAAGAAAAACCCTCCAAAAACCCGGAACTGGGGTTGCAGAGTCAAGTTTCAGTGGTTGAAAGGAAAGTAACTGTAACAGGAGACCTTAGATAAATCTGACTCGGGATGTTATTTCCATATCTATATAATCTCCTGGTTATTTTTCATATAACAGATTCTGCTGGATGTAATTGGGGCGTTCTATAATTAGGCTTTGGCTTTCCCTTGAGAAATAAGTAGAACCCATGATTTTGCAACTTCCATTCTCAATTTCAGTGCTTCGTTTATGTAGGTTTTCCTCTACAACCTCCATTACTACAATTCCCAAGATCTTGCCTTCAAGGCGTTCCTTGAAATACTTTGCTATCCCACCTCAAAGCTCCAAAAAGAGAGCATTTGGAACTGCTGCGGTGACTGCAGAAGACACCGATGGGAGTGACACGTTTTTTGCTGATGAAAGCATTTCTTGGGCTTCTCTTGGAGTTTCAGAATCTGTCGCTCGTGCTTTATCAAAGATTGGTTTGCAGAGACCCTCTTTGGTTCAGGTACCTAAGTTCTTTAATTTGCTGATTTTAAGTTAGTTTATGTTACAATTGGTACTGTAAAGATCATAAATTTTCTTAGTTTCTATTTGGTTGAGAGTTTTCTCCATTGCTTTTAAAGGGGTTTAAAGTCTTGGCTAAATATGTGAAATCATGGAGCTCGGTTTTCCAATTTTTTGTTAGCCTTTGCTGCTTTCCTTTATTACTTGGTGGGTTTTTTCAAAGTGAGAGGTGATCTTATTGTACTATAATGGCGTCCAAGGGCTTTTACTTCTGTATCGTGATCTCACTGTAGTGGAAAACCATCATTTTTGCAACTCTCCCTTGCTACTTGATGTATTTTTGCCATCATGAATCTCACCCATAATGTGAAACTTACAATGAGATTGCAATGCAGGCAGCCTGCATCCCCCATATACTTTCAGGAGCAGACACTGTGATTGCTGCAGAGACTGGTAGTGGGAAAACCCATGGATATCTAGTTCCTCTGATTGATAGGTTAGGCAGAACTCATGATAATTCTGAGGGAACTGTACCAGATGATGCATTGAGAAAGTTCCATCAGACTTCTCTTGTCCTTTGCCCTAATGTTATGTTGTGTGAGCAAGTTGTTCGCATGGTTAACTGTCTTTGCAATGAGAATGGTGAACCCCTTCATAGTGTAGCAGCCATTTGTGGGCATCAGGTACTGATTTTGTGATGATATCAAACTAAGCCTTCTCTTGCTTGGAATCTGTTCCTTGTTGTTTCATGGTTTTGACACCTATGCTAACCTACTTATTTAATCATTTTAATGTTTCACTACATGCATCAAATATCAACTGCAGGGTTGGCCCGTTCGTGAACCTGATATAATTGTTTCAACACCAGTAGCGCTTCTGAATTACCTGTATGCAGTTGATCCAGAAAAAAGGAGGCATGCTGATTTCATCCGTTGTGTAAAATATGTGGTATTTATTTATTCATCTTTGGGTCTTTTCGGTGTGGGTTGCAAGTTTTCAGTTCTGAGTTATTTTCTTTCAATAATTTTAGGTTTTTGATGAAGCAGACATGTTACTTTGCGGGAGTTTCCAGAATCAAGTCATCCATCTCATAAATATGCTTCGCTTTGATGAAAAGCAGTTGTCTCGTTTAAAGGGTCCTGACACTGAAAATTCTTCTGCCTTAAATCACAACCAGATGGCTACTGACAATGCAAATGGCCAGGACTTGCAAGAAGATATTATTTCAGAAAGCAATGAAGATATTGAGAGTGATAACAATTTTGAGGATGTAGAAGCTGAAGCTCTGGAGGAAAATAGAAAAGACTGGAGAAGGGTACGGAAACATTATGAACG
This sequence comes from Parsonsia alboflavescens, assembly GCA_028571225.1. Classification (NCBI taxonomy): domain Eukaryota; kingdom Viridiplantae; phylum Streptophyta; class Magnoliopsida; order Gentianales; family Apocynaceae; genus Parsonsia; species Parsonsia alboflavescens. The sequence continues at coordinate 13,154,989 of JAOXNR010000013.1, forward strand.
AAGTAAGCAATATATTTTTGTTGCAGCCACCCTTCCTGTAAATGGGAAAAAAACTGCTGGAGGAGTACTGAAAAGATTGTTCCCTGATGCCTATTGGGTTAATGGAAATTATGTCCACCGCCACAGCCCAAGGTGACCCTTGTCAAGTTCTTTTTACTTATTTTTTCGGTTATTGTTATCTTTCCGGTTAGTTGGTACAGAATATTCTTGCTCATTAATTTAATAATTTGCTTATTCTGAGCTTAATCACCTGTGAAAGAATACCTTTCAAAATTTGTTTCTGTTTTGTGTAGTGCATTTTTGTGATGTATACAATCTAATTTTACAACCTTGACATTGATGCAACAAGGATGTTTCTGTCACTAATTCACGTTTCTTATGCTCTTCTTTTTTCTACTACAGGTTAGAACAGAGGTGGGTTCAAGTGACAGTTGATACACAAGTTGAAGCTCTTATCAGTTCTGTGAACTATGGATTTAACTTGTCATTGAATTCTTCCTCTGATATAAAGCGTACAATGGTGTTTGCAAACACTGTTGAAGCTGTTCAAGCTGTGGCTAAGATTTTGATTGGAGCTGGTATTGACTGTTTCCGTTACCACAGTGATAGCTCTCTAGAGGAGCGTACAAAGAACTTGCTGGATTTCCAGCAGAAAGGTGGTGTTTTTGTCTGCACCGATGCTGCTGCACGTGGTTTGGATGTTCCGAATGTTTCACATGTTATTCAGGTACTTGATCCATTTTCCAGCGGATGAATATCCATTTCGTTTGTCCATTACCCTATAGAAGCTGTATTTTACTATCATCAAATCTGATGCATTTTGGGTTGAATAAGATAAAATTCTAACTTGGGTGATATAAAATTGTGAGAAATAATAAGAAATAGACATGATAAGAACCCACAAACAAGTTTTTTAGCTTGTACTATTGTTTTTGTCTAAAGAAAATTGAGTTCCATGATGCAGTTTGGTTGAGGTTCCTTTAATCAAGCACAAGTTATCTAGTATGCAATTATTTTCTGTCTTGCATATCTCTACTGTTGTGGTGAATTGGAATTCATAGATTGTGGAGCAGAAAGCTTTGAGATGGTTAATTTGCTAGTTACTTCCCTTTCCTTGAGCAGCTTTTAAAGTAAATTCATCAACATTTCAGCATACCTTCCTTGTATCTAATGGAAAAGGTATGGACAAAATCAAAGTAGAAGCACTTAATCTCCAAAACCAAGATGCTAATCAACTTTGCCCTCATTTAAGATCCATTTTCTAGTTTCATCTTGATAATTAGTATAGATGGAGGTCTCACAGAGTAATGAATTAATTTCTATGGGAACCCTTATGGAGTGCCTTTTGTGCACATGATACAAAATCAGCGGAAAATTAGAAACTTCGATATAGTTGTGGTTGTACAACATATATTTACCATCTCTTGTAGTTGCACATTGATTCATTGAAAGAGGAATGGGGTAAAATGACACTGCTAATGTTATATCTCCTTAGTGAATAGAAATTGAATATTTTTCCATGGCTTTTATTTTTGTATATGTATTTGATGTGTTCTTTTTGTTACAAAGACCAATAGCATATTTGGAAAAATATAAGTCTCTTTCATGTCTTATTTTAGGCTGAATTTGCTACATCTGCGGTTGATTTCCTGCATAGAGTTGGTCGGACAGCTAGAACTGGTCAACGTGGCCTTGTTACAAGCATATATACAGAATCAAACACAGATCTTGTTGCTACAATTCGCCAAGCTGAGAAGCTTGGTCAATCTGTGGTAATTTATCAACTTGTGAAGATTTAAGATGTAGCTTTTGTCAAGCTAATTTGTTGAGTACATTCACTTGTATCTAATTGCTCCTATGGCTGCAGGAGAAAGCATTTAGCAGAAAAAGGAGCTTTAGGAACAAGCTTAAAAAGAGAGGTATGGTGTTCCTTATTCTTGAATATTATGGAGTTCACCCTGTGCACTCACCAAGACTCTATTTAATGTGCATTCAAAATCTGATTTGAAAATTAGCATTAAGAGATCCTGTTTTTATGGATTTGAAAAATTGAGCATACTTTTTATACATTTGAGTAGAGTGGGATTGCACTGGATTACAGCCTGCATCCTCTTTTGATTGATAGGTCTCAACAGAGGCAGTAATAGCCGCTCTCTTGGATAAATTCGAACTTGAGAAAGGTTTGAGCTGCTTAATTTCTATAGTAAGTTCATTTTTATATGATTTGCTGTCCATAATAATATTAAATTGTGTAAATGTCTTAAAGAAAGTGATTTCCGCTTCTAACTTCTTTTGTTGCATTTGGAGCATTTATGTCAAAAATGTTCAATTGCAGTTCAGCATGTAGGATATATTTGTTGTAGCTCATCTATATCTATACGAGTTGGTTTAAGATGGTAGTTGAATCAGTTGGTCAGATATGGATCCTGCAGATGGTTGCATTAAATTTTTCAATTATTTGTTCTCAAATGAGCATTGATTAGTCTGTTATTTTGGATATTGTACCAATGTGAGTCCAAGCCACTTGATACACCGCCATTTTGATAAAATTAAGGTCATTTTTGTTTTTTTTTCTAAAATATATCTATTGATGATTTTAATCAAACTAACGACATTAATTAAGGGAAAAGAAAGAGTCAAGAGTAATATGGTAAAAAATCAGTAAAATAGTTAATAAACTAACAACAATGACTTATAGACCTATATTTAGTGACAAGAAAAGTTAGTTTAAATGACTTATAAATAATAATGGAAGGAATATATATAAACTTCTCATCCCCTGGGTTAATTCATTAGGAAAAGATGGGCATATATGTACCAGCAACCTGACTAGAATCTGGAAATGGGGAAAGTGAATAGTTTGTCCTCGCAAAGAATTAAGCTTTTGGTTCCAAATACTACCGATCAAACTTCAGAAATTTGGAAAGTTCGGAACTTGTTTTCCAAGTCAATAAATTGTTAGTTCTGTATGGAAGTTCTAAGCCGGTGATGAAATGGTAGGAGAAGAAAGAGAAAGGTACCTTATAGAAATCATGTAACTTGGGAAAGATTTCTAGTTCAAGATTACATTTTGTTAGGGACTGCATATTGTAATATTGATGTTAGAGGAATGGTTAGCATGTAATTAATAGGTTGCGGAGAGGTCAATGATAAATGTCCGAAAATTTCTATCTTAGTTAAAATAGTGAACCCTCAAAACTAGGATTCTGCTACTCTGGACTAGCTAGCTTGATGAGAGTCCAATGTGAATGAATGTTATTTGGGAAAACAAATAATGCAATTGCCAATTTCTACTTGAATAAAAGAAAAATGTGTTTTTTTTTCGTTTTCCATTGAAGGATGGTAATCTTTTGTTAGTTATTTGGAAAATCTTTTCTTCTTAGTTATTAGCCTAATTTTCCCTTTTATCTCTCTCTTGCTTGTACAATTCTTGCAGGGAAAAGAATTCAAGTACACTTGAAACTCCTCATTCAATTTTTACTTCTCTTGGAACTTGTCTACACAAATGGTTTACCTAGATGGGGGGTCTGTGGTCATATTACTTCTGTACAATAATTGTTAAAATTTCCCAACAGTTTAATCAAGAGCACATGATCTCAAGAAAGTCCAAATAAAATTTCTGTTTTCATTTTAAAACTTGTCAGAAACAATGAAGGTTACCTTACAATGAACTAATTATGAAGGTTCATTGCTTGCTGGTTAGCAAAAGCAACCCACAAATGCTTCACGAATTCATTAATGTTCTTCTCAGTGCTTCCTCCTTCACTCACTGCTTCTCTTGCCAACTCTTTCCATTTACTAGCATTTCTCCTGATTTCTTGACTTCTCTCTCCTCCCCCCATCACCTCCTTCAGACAGAACAGAAACTCATCTTTCCTCACAACTCCAAAAAACTCATCTTCCTTAACTCTGAGTCCCACATTCCATATTTAGTCTATGAACTTAGCATCCGTCATTTGATCAGACCATTGAGGCATTCTTACCATGGGAACCCCAAGACTCAGACCTTCAAGTGTGGAGTTCCATCTGCAGTGCATCACGAAGCAACCGCTGGCCGGATGAGCCAACATTTCGAGCTGATTACACCATGACGCCACCAGGCCCTGCCCTTTTGTTGATTCTGTGAATCCTTCGGGAAGTTTCCCGCGTTCGGTTTCTCAGACGACGCAGAGGAAATTCAGACAACTGACCTTCAGCGCCCGTGCCATTTCTTCCACTTGTTTTGAAGTTAAACTGACCATACTCCCAAATGAAATGTAGACCACGGATTTCTTGGGGTTAGTCTGGGGCCAGTCGGTGCACTCATCACTGAGTGGCTTCCATAGACTGGCTCCGTATCCTCTGTCCCCTTCGATTCTGTCGTCTAAGTAACCGTTGGGCCGATTAGTTTTGCCGGCCATATGTCGGATACTTCTCTTGCCACCTTTTAAGAAAATAAAACCAAATAAGTCAACGAATTTCGTACGATTTTGACTCTTTTTCATTTGATTTGAAAATTTTGAAAAATCAAAAGCAGATTGGTTTGACTTGATGGACTCTATACCGTGCTTTTAACATTGTACCTTAAAGGTCAAACATCTTAGGTTTTAGTGTATACTTTATGTTTTTTAAAGTTTAATTTATCATTTTTAATAATAAAAAATAATCTTTATCAAAAAATTTTCTAAAAATAAAATCAATTTGAAATAAAAAAAAAAATTAAATATTTGATAATGAGGCAAATCTCTAATGCCTTCCATCTTCACAAAAAACCAATCCGAGTGTGCAAATTAATTTTGAAGGAACTTCTGATCTCTGATCTCTGTTTGCGTGGTTTGATAGGAAGATGGGTACGGGGTTGTGAAATATATGTGGAGAGGTAGCAGAAGGCAGGCGGGGTCAATCATTTTGGGGGCTTCGGCGAGAATTATGAAAGGGAGCCCGGCAAGTGGTGGCATATGCAATTATGGATGTTCCTTGGTGAATGTTGGCAAACGTTATGGGTATTACTTAGGGTGTGACGTCAGGGAGATGATGTCATATGCAGCGTGTCTGCCCATGATAATGGCGTCGTATGTCTGAATATTTTGGCGATCTCCATGTCTCTTAGTTCAGGAAGACAACGAGGCCGCAGCAATTAAATGCGCGTGGGTTGGACGTAAAGATGTGGCGGTGGTGGAACGTGCCAGGTATCGCCGACTTACGTGTCGCGTGGATCTTGTTTCCTCCCATATCTGCCACCTTCCAATGCTGACGTAGAGTTAGAGTTGCGTGACAAAGGATAGCAAGTAAGTGCAACTGAACGTGGATTAACAGCGTTCGAATTCCCTCTGGTTAGGTGGTCGTGGGTACTACCGCGATGGTATTTCTGCGTCGGTGATTATAAATTATTACTCGTTATTTCATTAAAATTAAGACATTTTTTTAAAAAAGAAAATTTATATATTTATGATTCTAATTAAATTAACAATTAAAATAGGAGTAATATATTAATAAAATAAATAATAAACTAATAATAATGACTTATATTTAATGACAAGCAAAGTTAGCACAAGCTACTTATAAATTGTGGTGGAGGGAGTATGATATATTGATCTCATTTGACATTAAGATGATGGTTAAGAAAATGATTAGATAATTTCAATCTGGAAAAAATTGTTATTTGTGTTTTGTGAATTTTGATAAGCATTTTTTTGAAACAGACTTTTCTTGAACTTAAAATTTTGAACTAATTTAACTTAGAATTCTTTAAAAATAATAATAATAAAAATTTGCCTTAAAAAATGAAGTTTATGTCTACATCTAATCATTGATGTGGAAAATAATGTAATTTGTATCATCTTTTTCCATCCATCCATATGAATTATTGATGTGGAATTTGCATGATTGATGATACCGGAAGTTTTCATGTGGTGAAGAATAATGTACTCAGTTGGACTTGGACCTAATTAAAGAAATCTCTATTGTACCAAAAGTTTTGGATTAAAACAATCTCTTAACTTTATCTATGAGTGGATAAATTTGAGCAATTCAGTCGCTAACATGATTTCATACCATATATGTCATATTTAAGTATGAAGACTAGATTGAATAATTATTTTAATTCTTTTTTCCTTCTAAAATTACTATGAAAAAAAGAGTGAATATGAATTTTCATCGATGTTAAATTAAACAACTTTGTCCCTTCAGTGGCATCTCAGTAGATGAAGTGATGAGTGTATAGATCATAGATTTCGAATTCAAATTCCATCAATATACTTTCGGATAAATGAAATATCGAGATGCGTGTAATTATTTGAGACAAACAAATGATTCGTGGACCTAACCATATTTGATTATGAGTTCTTAGCATGGGCAAATTAAGGCTACTATGCCATTTTTAATTGTTGTTTGGCCGATGTCGCGCATCAACCGAATTGGGAATAATTTAAATTGACAAGTTGATGTCTAATCCATTGTTCACTAAAACATTCTCATTCATTCCGATTCATTCACTAAGATCCTTTAAGATTCTTATATATAAAAATTAATCTATTAACTTAGTAAAAAAAAACTATAGTGTAATAACTTAAAATTTGAATTTAGAAAAGACAATTTAGAAATTAAAATGGAAAAGCAGTAAAAAAAAAAAACTTATATAATAAAATCTTATAAAACAACAAATAGTATGAAAAAAAAATTTAAGGGTTAGGATAACCTACGTGGGTGGATGCAGGTTAAAATGAGCCCACCCTGAAATTTTTTTTAATAAAAAATTATTATTATAAGTGTATATCTTTATTTAATGTGTTTTGTACATCTTAAAAAGTTCTTTTGTACATACTTTTTTGGAAATAATATAAAAGACCTTTTTTATAAAAATAAATCTCTTTAAAAAAACCTTTCTACACTACTTATAGCTTCTAACTTTTTACTCAAAACTCTTCTATTTAATCAAAAAACTTTTATACAATTATTACATATATAATACTATAAAAAATAATAATAATAATAATAAAACTATAAAAATTTTTAGAAAAGGTATTGACTTATTGGTTATGCATTTGGTCACAAATGCATCAATCAAATAAATAAATAATACTAATACTCTGTTGAGTGAATTTATCAATATTAAGTTTTTTTTCCTTTTAAAATGTCTCTGTAGAGAAGAATATTAAAATATTCATTAAATCAGTAACAATGATTTATAAATAAGGAATAATTGAATAGCTTTAAAATATGACATTTCACAAACTCAAAACTGAAAAGTAAGTAGACATGTATTTGGTCAAATTCTGACCAATTAATTTTTTTCAAAAAATAATCATGCATGATAGAGAAATTGAAAATGGACGCACGTGTTTTTGGAAAATTCCAACCCCAACTTTTCCTCTCCTTGTCATTTTTCGGCTTTTCTTACTTTGCTTTCTCACTATAGGAGTCATCTCAAAAACAAAAACCTTCTAGTACGGCGATATTCGATTCATCCAGAAAGCCATTCATACACACAGAAAGGGCTTCAGTCATCTAAAAGCCACTTTAATAATGTGAATATTGTCGGCATTCGGATAGGTAATCTGTCCATTTCATCATTATTAAAAAAAGTATGTCCAAAAATGAAAAAAAAATGGATAAAGGAGGCTTCTCCTGTGATCCCTAAGTTGTTGCCCATGATCTTTCGATATTATTGGAATATGTAAGTCTTGGTACGTGCATTAGCTCGGGTTAGGGTTAAGATTTAAATTTTCACATCTTTTAGTATATTTTTGTGTGATATCTATTATCTAATATGTCAATGAAAAACTTACATTGATCCTAAAAGATTAAATACCTCAATAGCACTTAACATGCACCACATCAAACACAGATCTTGTTGCTGTGATTCGCCACGCTGCGAAGGTTGGTCAACCTGTGGTAATTTATCAACTTGTGAAGATTTAAGATGTAGCTTTTGTCAAGCTAATTTGTTGAGTACATTCACTTGTGTGTAATTGCACCTCTGGCTGCAGGAGAAAGCATTTAGCAGAAAAAGGAGCTTTAGGAACGAGCTTAAGAAGAGAGGTATGATGTTCCTTATTCTTGAATATTATGGAGTTCAACCTGTGCACTCGTCAAGACTCTATTTAATGTGCGTTCAAAACCTGATTTGAAAATTAGCATAAAGAAATCCTGTTTTTATGGATTTGAACAATTGAGCATACTTTTCATACATTTGAGTAGTGTGGGATTGCACTGGATTACAGCCTGCAGCCTCTTTTAATTGATAGGTCTCAACGGAGCCAGTAATACCCGCTCTCTCGGAGAAATTCTAACTCGAGAAAGGTTTGAGCTGCTTTTTTTTAATATGATTTGCTGTCCATAATATTAAATTGTTTAAATGCCTTAAAGAAAGTGATTTCGGCTTTCTACGGTCTTTCGTTGCATTTAGAGCATTTTGTGTCTAAAATGTTCAATTGCAGTTCAGCATGTAGAACATATTTGTTGTGGCTCATCTACATCTATACGGGTTGGTTTAAGATGGTAGTTGAATCAGTTGGTCAGATATGGATCCCGCACATGGTTGCATTAAATTGTTCAATTATTTGTTCTCAAAGGAGCATTGATTAGTCTATTACTTTGGATGTTGTACCAATGTGAGTCCAAGTTACTTGATACACCGTCATTTTGATAAAATTACGGTAAATTTTTTTTTTCTAAGATATACTTATTTATAATTTTAATCAAACTAACAAATATTAATTAATGGAAAAGAAAGAGACGAGCAATATGGTAAAAAATCAGTAAAATAGTTAATAAACTAATAACAATGATTTATATTTAGTAACAAGAAAAGTTAATATACATGACTTATAAATAGTAATAGAATGAATATATATATATATATATATTTACTTTTTTTCGTCCCCTGGATTAATTCATTAGGAAAAGATGGGCATATGTACCAGCAACCTGACTAGTATCTGGAAATGGGGAAAGTGGATAGCTTGTCCTGGCAAAGAATTAAGCTTTTGGTTCCAAATACTACAGATCAAACTTCGGAATTTTGGAAAGTTTGGTACTTGGTTTCAAGTCAATAGATTGTTAGTTCTGTATGGAAGTTCTAAGCCGGTGACGAAATGGTAGGAGAAGAGAAAGATACCTTATGGAAATAATGTAACTTGGGAAAGATTTCTAGTTGAAGATTACATTTTGTTAAGGACTGCATATTGTAGTATTGATGTTAGAGGAATGGTTAGCTGTTAATTAATAGGTTGCGGAGAGGTTAATAATAAATTTCCGAAAAATTCTGGGTTAAAATAGTGAACCCTCAAAACTAGGATTCTGCTACTCTGGACTAGCTAGCTTGATGAAAGTTCCCTGTGAATGAATGTTATTTGGGAAAACCAATAATGCAATTGCCAATTTCTACTTGAATAAAAGAAAAATGTGGTTTTTTTTCTTTTCCATTGAAGGATGGTTATCTTTTGTTAGTTATTTGGAAAATCTTTTCTTCTAGTTATTAGCCTTATTTTCCCTTTTCTCTCTGTCTTGCTTGTACAATTCTTGCAAGGAAAAGAATTCAAGTGCACTTGAAACTCCTCATTCAATTTTTGGGGTGAAAAAGGCGAAACCCTCGCCCACAGGTCCCCCACACCCCAACCTCAAAGGATAATAGAAGAGCAAAACACGATGACTCAGCTATCTCAATTGTCATGTCTCGATTCTACATCCTTGAGATGCACTATCTGCTATCTTCAACCAACTGAGCTAAGCCCGTGGAGTTACTCCTCATTCAATTTTTACTTCTCTTGGAACTTGTATACACAAAAGGTTTACCTAGATGTCTGTGATCATATTACATTTGTACAATAATTGTTAAAATTTCCCAACAGTTGAATCAAGAGCACATGATCTCAAGAAAGTCCAAATAAAATTTCTGTTTTCATTTTAAAGGTTACATTACAATGAACTAATTATGAAGGTTCATTGCTTGCTGGTTAGCAAAAGCAACCCACAAATGTTCCACAAATTCATTAATGTTCTTATCAGTGCTTCCTCCTTCACTCACTGCTTCTCTTGCCAACTCTTTCCATTTACTAGCATTTCTCCTGATTTCTTGACTTCTCTCTCCTCCCCCCATCACTTCCTTCAAACAGAACAGAAACTCTTCTTTCCTCACAACTCCAAACTCATCTTCCTTAACTCTGAGTCCCACATTCCATATTTCCTCTATGAACTTAGCATCCGTCATTTGATCGGACCATTGAGGCATTCCCACCATGGGAACCCCAAGACTCAGACCTTCAAGTGTGGAGTTCCATCCGCAGTGTGTCACGAAGCAACCGATGGCCGGATGAGCCAACATTTCGAGCTGATTACACCATGACACCATCAGGCCCTGCCCTTCTGTTGATTTTGTGAATCCTTCGGGAAGTTTCCCGCGTTCGGTTTCTCGGACGACCCAGAGGAAATTCAGACCACTGCCCTTCAGCGCCCATGCCATTTCTTCCACTTGTTTTGAAGTTAAACTGACCATACTCCCAAATGAAATGTAGATCACAGATTTCTGGGGCTTAGTCTTGAGCCATTCGGTGCACTCATCACTGAGTGGCTTCCAGAGACTGGCTCCGTATCCCCCGTCTCCTTCGATTCTGCCGTCTAAGTACGCGGATGGAACCGTTGGGCCGATTAGTTTTGCCGGCCATATGTCGGATACTTCTCTGGCCACCTTTTAAGAAAATAAAACAAAACAATTCAACAAATTTGGCACGATTTTGACTCTTTTTCATTTGATTTGAAAATTTTGAAAAATCAAATGCAGATTGATTTGACTTGATGGATTATTTATCTATTTAAAATTTAATATATAAAAGATATCGAAAAATCATTATTATCAATTTTTTTCTAAAAATAAAAATTCAATTTGAAATCAAAAAATTACTGAAAATTTTTAGTTGAACTAAATTAAATCCGATGACGACGATGGCATTTAATTTAATCCTTACCTCTCCCTCCAAGTCTTGAAAGGTGTTGCAGAATATCCAATCAGCCTTCTCTAAATTGGAGAACTGATTCATTTTCATTGCCAAGTAAGCTGGGTAGCTTTCAGGTGCCTTGATAAATGTCGGTATATCTCTAGAGTTCAACGGGGGCAAACCCGGAAGAACCAAAGGCAAGTCTTCCATTTTCACTGGCAAAGTAAGACTCCCTTTGTGAATGTGACCAAACACGGCACACACGGTAGCCGAATTGGTGAAAAAAGAAGCTCCGAGAATGCCATGTTGCTTAGCCACGTCAAGAGCCCACGGCAGAAAGGCATCGTAGACGACACAAGTCACCGGAGTTCCGGAATTCTTGTACTTCCGAATGACTTGCGACAGAGTTCTCGAACCATTTTTCCTGAACGAGTCCAGGAAATGGTTCTCTTTCTGGGCATGGACGACACCGCCCGAACCCTCATCTAACCCGTCCGAGATTGGCTCGACCGCAACTTTCGCCACGTGGATGGACTTGACGGTATAGCTGGTGGTGGCTATGGTGGCCTTAACACCCTTGGAAGCCAGCCGTTTAGCAAATTGAAGAAGTGGGTTAATGTGGCCTTGGCTTGGGTATGGCAGAACAATGACATGAGGCACATCTCTAATGGCTTCCATCTGCACAAAAAAACAATCCGAGAATGCAAATTAATTATAAAGGAACTTCTGATTTGTGATCTCTGTTTCCTTTGGTTTGATCGGAAGATTGGTAAGGGGTTGTGAATTATATATAGAGAGACAGCTGGAGGCAGGCCGTGTCAATTATTTTGGGGGCTTAGGCGAGAATTATGAAACGGACCCTGGCAAGAGGTAGCAAATGCAATTACGTACGCTATGGTATGGATACTCAATGGCATATGTTGGCAGACGTTATGGGTATTACGCAGGTGTGACGTCAGGGAGATGATGTCATATGGGGCGTGTATTCACATCATGATGGTGTGGGGTGGCATATTATGTCTGAGTATGTGAGTGATCTCCATGTTTTAGTTCAGGAAGACAACGGGGGCGCCACCATTAAATGCGTGTGGGTTAGACGTAAAGATATTGCGGTGGCTGAACGTGACAGGTATGACCGACTTACCTGTCACGTGGATTTTGGTTCCTCGCATCTCTCTCGCATTCCAATGCCGACGTAGAGTTCGAGTGGCGTGACAAAGGATAGCAGGTGTGATGGTCTGATAAGGTGTGCTCCCAGCTGCACCTCATCTCTTTCTCTGATTTTTGGATGCGATTTGTGTTAAGAAAATTAGGGCTTCAACTTGTGTTTTTTTGTTTTATTTGGGATTACAGTAGACTGAATTTTGAGGTTTAAAAAAGAAAAATTTATGTTTCAAAATATAACATATTAGAAAATTGCTTGTCCCAGCTATCTTGTAACTGAAAATTGAGACTTTTTTATAGAAATAACCTTGAAGTACCGGTTTATGTGGGGTTAAGTTTCTTTTGCGTGTGAATTGGCAGATTTTATTTGTGGAGTATGGATTTGTTCACTCTTTTAAATCTGAAACCGACCAACTCTAATTTGGGGTTTGGGATAATGAATGGGATATGCAAGATTTTCCCTCCTTTCTGCAATCTGTCAATTTCTTGGATTGTACCGAATTTGTGCTGCAGAAGTATTGGCATGCTTTTGCTAATGGTTCTACAGTTTTTCTACTATTAGCAACTTTGATACATGGGACTGAAATGTTCACTGTGGTTGTTGTCAATAAACGGAAATTTATAAATGTCCTTAGAAACTATATACTGCAGACGAACTGAAGTTTGGAAAATACATGTCGTTCAAAGGAGTTTTTGATGACTTCTTTTTCAATTGCTTTGCATGCTAGTATGCTTTATCTGAATTCTCCTGTATGATTTCTAACGTAAATCTCATGAAATATATACTGTATGCTTTATGTGAACCATATACCGTATGCTAGTTTGACTTACAGTATGATTTCTCCCTTAAATCTCATGATTGCCTGGAGGACTATGAGAAAGAGGTTGCAGAGGCAGCGAAAGGTGGTTCAGATGAACGAAAGAGTGAAATTATTATGCAATTGTCATGGGTTCTTGTTCATTCAAGATGACAAGAAGATGTGTAAAGAGGCATAGCCATGCTGGAAGGTGAAACTTCTGAATTTGCGTGGAAAAGAAATTCTGCACTAATAGAAGCATCTAATGCATTAGCATATGTTTCACAGATGACAGATATTGGTTTCTTTCTATAATTTTTAGAGCTTGCTGTACATCTTAGTAATTTGGAGTCCAGAATACTAGTCCCGAAAGAACCTCATTACCTCTGTTCCATCTTTCATTAGATTTATGTTCAGTAATTGCTCTATGATTCTTATATTTACAGTTCCTCTTGAGGATCTTAGTTTCTGCATCCTGATCTATTTTTTCATTTTTGTTTTTGTGCTCAATATTTTATTGCATGGTATTGCCTGGCACGATTTCTTTACTTTTATTGCATCCTTTACATATGCTTCTTCCAGAGATACTTCACACATAAAACAATATTATGTCATCTGTGTGTGTAGTACAGGGAACCCAGAGATAATGGTTTCTTCACTTTTATCTTTGCAGTTTCTTTTTGTTATTCATAAGTTCAACCATTGCTCATTGGAAATATCTAAGGAAAAGGGAACACACAAGAATTACGGATGTGAGCAATTTGGAGATTAAGAGATTAAATATTTGGCTATTTAGGGGGAAAAGGATGGAATCACAGATATTCGTTTTTAGACATTAGCATATAAAGCATTTTGCCTCAACTTGGAAAGAGGGGCTAATGGAGGTTGGTTTTCTACTTCCCTCTTGGATATCTTGCTCATTCTTGATATGCCTTGTTCTTGACTTCGTCAAAAGGATATTGCATTATGAATATATTTACCGGCCATTCTGAATAACAATTTCCATGTCCTTGCAGATTGCACCTGATTGGATACAGGCTTTGTCCCTCAAGAAAGCAGTTGAAGAGCATATCACAAAAGGTAACCGAGAAACAATCTTCATGTTTGGCACAGAGTTGTAATATGGGTCTCCTTGATTTAATAACTGAGACTAAGGAACAACCTCAATGTTTTGGGTGCAGATGGTGTCACTGGAAGAGGGATACTCCTGTTAGAATTGTAGCAGCATTAGCTCGAAGAGGCTAGAAAGTTTTGTAGAACCCATGAACTGATTATTACACGATGCTACATACACATGATGCTTAGAATCTGCATCATGTATTAACTTAGCAAAAAACACTAGTCAAATTACTTAAAATTTGAATTAAAAAAAGACAATTTAGAAATAAGAATGGAAAAGGAGTAAAAAAAAACTTATAAAACAACATATAGTATGAAAAAAATTTTAAGGGTTAGGATAACCTACATGGGTGGATGCAGGTTACGTTGAGTACACCATGAAATTTTTTTTTAATAAAAAATTATTATTATTATAATTTTAATAAGTGTATATCTTTATTTAATGTGTTTTGTCCACCCTAAAACCTTCTTTTGTATATACTTTTTTTGAAAATAATATAAAAAACTTTCTCATAAAACTAAATCCCTTAAAAAAAAACCTTTCTATACTACTTCTAGTTTCTAACTTTTTACTCAAAACTCTTCTATTTAGCTAAAAAACTTTTATATAATTATTATATATATATATAATACTATAAATAATAATAATAATAATATAAAATTTTTAGAAAAGGTATTGGCTCATTGATTATGCATTTGGCCACAAATGCATCAATCAAATAAATAAATAATACTAATACTTTATATCTATTTACAAGTTATTTTGAGTGAATTTGTCAATATTAAATTTTTTTTCCTTTTCAAAATGTCTCTATAGAAAATAATATTAAAATATTTATTAAATCAGTAACAATGACTTATAATATAAATAAGTAGGAAGAATCATAATAATTGAATAGCTTTAAAATATGACTTTTCACGGACTCAAAACTGAAAAGTGAGTAGACATGTATTTGGTCAAATTCTGAATTTTTTCAAAAAATAATCATGCATGATAGAGAAATTGAAAATGGACGCACGTGTTTTTGGAAAATTCCAACCCCAACTTTTCCTCTCCTTGTCATTTTTCCGCTTTTCTTACTTTGCTTTCTCACTATAGGAGTCATCTCAAAAAAAACCTTTTAGTACGACGATATTCGATTCATCATTATTAAAAAAGTATGTCCAAAAATCAAAAAAATGGATAAAGGAGGCTTCTCACGTGATCTTTCGATATTATTGGAATATGTAAATCTTGATAATTGCATTACTTAATTAGCGGAGGTTAAGGTTAAGATTCAAGATTTCACATTTTTTAATATAATTTCATATGATATTCTCTGGTATATTAATAAAAAATTTATATTTATCCTAAAAGATTAAATACCTCTATAGTACTTAATGTGCACAACGTCGTGTCTCCTTAGTTGTCCTTACGGTTGAAAAAAGGCAACATCAAATAAATAAATGTTAAATTAAATGCTAATGAGGAAGAGTTGCTCAATTGATAAAATAATTTTATTTATCTTAAAATATTATAAATTTAAATTATGTAAATGACAAATATTATAAGAAAAAATTTTGATTACGATGTTAATAAAACATAGTAATGAATATTCAATCTCTATCCTTCATTAAAAAACTATGATTTAATTTAATATTCCCCGTTCGGAATTGAATAACTTAATTTGACTTGCACGTATTTTAATTAAAAAGTTTGACTTAATTTTTTACCACATTGCATTAGCAATTTTTTTAATAAAATTTTTACTATTTTAAGAAATGAGACATTCAATTTCGGGCAATCCAAAATGGAATATAAAACATTCATTTCCGAATTGAGGAAGTATTTGACAGACACAACCACTTTTCTAAATTATTATATAAATCATTAAATGCTATATATTTGCTATAAAGCATGGAAATTTCATCTCATTAGAAAAATACTGACCCTCATTAAACATAATGACATTTATTAAATACAATGGTAAATTCAACTCAACTTAAATACAATAAGAAAACAAAAATAAAATATGATACATAACTTTTTTATGGCTCGGGATCTTCTGTTAGACAATTGGTGTCACTCTCTGTTACATCAGTAAAAATTTAATACGTATCCCTAAAATTTCAAGTTTCTTAGAGTTTAATTTATCTTTTTAAGTTTCAATATATAAAATATATTAAAATATAATACTTAAAGGTTATGAATATGATTTTTAATAATATTTTATTAGTATTATAGGAAATGATATATAAATATGTAATATGAGATCCAAACCTATTTTTTATGTAGTATAAGTTGTTATAAAAAGGTAATACCAATAGGGAAAATACTATATTGCACGCAATTGAATTACTTAAGAACTTGATATAGGAAATACTAAAAGAGGTAACATTAGGGGCGGAAATCATTTAACTATTTATAATTTTTTATAGAAAAGTTTACATTTCATTATTTTTAAATTAATATTTGTGTCAATTTTGACACAACTAATGAGAGTATTAAAAATGAAATCTTCATTATACAAAATTTATCTATTTCATTAATTATGAGTCAGGTCCAAATGGTTTTGATAGGACCTTTTTAGTTTTTCTAAGTGTAAAGGCTTTTGGTTAGCAATTCACTCAAGAAAGATGATTTAATTTTTTAAGAAGTTAAGAATTTTTATTAAAAAAAATCAAAAAACTCAAACTAGTTCTGTGTTTTTGTATTATTGGTTTGTCCGAAGTTGCAATGTCAAGACTCAATCTTTTTACATACTTTAATCTTAATAAATTATAATTTTTAGCAAAATAATTAAAGTTGATGCGAGGACTGATCGAACATTATTAAAAAATAAAAATTTTGTCTCTCCAAACGGATTTTTTAAAGACTTGAAAATAAACTTTAAAAAATGGGATGGAAGATAGATGTGTATCCAAATAGGCCTATCACCCTTGGCATCCTTGGGTTCGTTTATTCAATGGACTTGGACTTAGGGTCCATCACTTTTATGCCCAAATATAATTATTATGTTGGACTGATACCTATAAATCCATATTTGAAGCCCCAAAGTCCATATCAAAATCCAAAATGAAAATTCACAAATCTTCGAAAGGCCTTTGCTCTCCCGTTGAGCCGTCCTATCCCTCCGCTGCCGCTGGCCTGCAACTTCTTCTTCCTCATCGCCCCAACCCTCACCTATCCACCCATCCCTCAATAACACGCACACATGGGTTCTACTTCTGCACTGTTACCATGTTATCATCCAAAGGTAATTTAAGTTCTTTCCTCTCCGGACATTGTTCTTTATGTGTGCTACTGGAAAGCTAAATTTTCTCTTCTTCCTTTTTAATGAGTTTCAGTTAAGCTATAGGGAGATTGAGAGAAATCAATCATTAAAAAGCGAGGATTTTTGTAGTGTGTCGAGCTTTTGTACACTTGGTGGGCTCTTTCCACTCTCGCCACTTCGTTTAAAATTAACAAAGAAATGCTTGAGAATTAGTGCTACCTCGGCTTCTTCATCTAGTGGTGGAGCTAGGAGGAGGTCGACTGCAAGTTCGAGGAGGGCTTATAAAGAATCCCAGGCAGAAGGGCCATCAGCACCTGTTAAAGAAATTGCTTCTTTCATTGTTCCTGCTGGTGCTTTTGTTGTTGTTACATTCGGTATGTCTTTCCAATCTGTATCTGTTTTGGTTTTTCTTGTGATAATTCTCGATTGATTGCTAACTTTAATGTCTTTGGTTCTTTATATGGATGAATAGGCATGCATTACCTTTAACTATTAGTTTAAGTTTATTTAGCTTATGTGACAAAGTTTGAAACTTTCAGCTAAGTAGGTGTGAATGGTAAAATTGAGTGACTGGTAGGCTTTTGCAATAATTCTAATGGGGTTCAATTATGTTGTCCAGAATTCAATTTGATCTACCTAGTAAGCATTATAGTTTAATTTCTGAATAATTTGGAATCATAATATTGATGTAGAAGAAAATCCAGCATGTAATTCCATTGCACAAGAGATGCTTACTACATTCTGTCAATCGTCCTTGTTTGAATTTCTCTATTAAGTTTTTTTGATTTTTTAATGGATGTGGAATTTATCATTTGTATTCATATCTTCTGTGAGATACGTTAGATCATTTGGCTCAAAATCTTGGGGTTTTTGGTCTTAGTTGTTATTCCTGCATACCCATATTCTTTACAATACAATCAACCTCTAGAAATTATTAGTTGATATTCTTTGTTCAGTACTTTAATGCATTACTAATCCTTTAGGAGATTTCTAAAGACTTTATTTCACAGGTGTGAGCTGTGTTAATTTACTGTTGACAGGAAGTTTTTTTAATGTTCTTAGAACATTAAATAACAGTAGCCAGGTTCTGGATTATTATTGTCTTATATAGTGCTTACATATGATGAGCTTCCTTCTGCAGGATTGTCTTTTCCCATTACAGATGAGTGTTTAGGTTTTAACTTTTGACTTTGCATATTCTAGAATGATTGATGTTTTGTTTGTCCTACTCTTTGAAATGGCCAAATATACATAATCTAGGAAAAACTGATATTTCCAAATGGACAAGACATCATCTTCCCATTGTCACTTTTATTGGAACTTTCACAGCAATTCAAATGTATTATGCTTAAGATGTCTGGAGTTTCCTACGTATCTAAGTAATTACTTAACAAATGATAAAGGTCTTCCATTCTGTTTACATCACAGAAGAATCTGCACATGAAAGGATAGCCAACTTCCCTCAAGCTGCCCTATCATATTTATCCCTCATTTGATGTAAGTTAAGTATCAATTGACGAGACGATACTTAGTGACATGCAAAAATAACTTTGTGCTTTTAGTACATTTTCGTTCACTAGTTTTGACCCCTAAGTATTTCATCACCTAGTAATTGAGGTTATACTGCTCATGTTTTTCTGGTTAATACTGGAGACGGAGGTGGTAAACTGTCTATCTGAGAGAAAGTTTTGCATATTTGTATCCCTACACGTCAATGGGCTATCTTTTTTGCATTCTATGCACTCAGGGTTACTGCCATGCTTTTCCACTTTTTCACTGTCTCTGTTTCAAATGATTCTTTATATTCTGTTATTTTCTTCATTTGATCTTTTTCCTTTTACTGTGTCTCTCTGAAAAACTATGTCCCATGTGAAAACTGCAATACGAGGGACATACTATACTTGGAAAGAAAATAAAGATTCTCAATCATTTACTAATCTATGTTTTCAGTTCACAGTTCTATGGAAATTGGTAGAAAAAATGCTTGTGCCTAAACCGGTGAAGTCCTCATCTGAGGACAGAAAGTCTGCTCAAGGAGTGAAATGGTCATTTGCTCCTGGTACCAATTTGTTGTCTGCATTTAGTGCAAAGGTGGAAAGAGAGTCCCAACAGAGGCTCAATGAGTTTGCCAGAGAACTTCGATCATTCAGAAGTGTTGACATGTCAGGTAATGCAGAAGCACGATAGAACTTTGCATGTTTCACTGTTGTATATGGTGTTGCACGTACTATATCATGGTTATCAAATGTATATGATTCTTCATCTGTGCAATTGAGAAGTTAATGCACCTCTGAGGAAGCTTTGATTCTATAATCTGTCCCATGTGCATTCTTCTGTACTACTGCATGCTGAATTATTCGCATTTGGATAAAAAGCTCTTCATCTCAGAAAAAAATGCTTGTCATGCTTTGTGCTGACCTAGACTTATCTTCCATATAACTTGTCCCAATTTCTTGATTTGACTCCTTGACAAGGGTTTGGCAGGCCGTAATTTTGGAGATGAAGGGCTTTTTTTCCTCGCCGAGAGTTTGGCATACAATCAGGTAAGAAAAGTTTGGATTGGGCCTTCATATGGGGACCACCAAGTTGCATGGCATAGTTGTGTTACAGAGATGAATGGAGCTAAATACAGAGAATTAAGAATGACAATTCTATTATCCTTTAACTGTATCAAAGTGCAGTTTAAATCTTTTTTATTTTCTTTCTCATGTCTTTCAGGCTGCAGAGGAAGTGGATTTTGCTGCTAATGGAATTACTTCAGAAGGATTAAAAGCTTTTGATGGTGTTTTGCAATCAAATCTTGCGCTAAAGACTCTGAACCTTTCCGGAAATAGTATTGGAGATGAAGGAGCTAAGGTAAAGATTGGATTCCATTGTATTTTATTCCTCTGAAGTTTCACTTAACCTATTCTCCATACACCATTATTGATAAAAGGTATTTCTGCTATAGAGGAATATTTTGCAGAATTGATCATTTAAAATTGATTTACACTTTCTAGAGCCACTTGTCTGACACTTATCGCCATCGGAAGACATTGAGTGTATTTGTTTCATAACTTCGTAAAGTTTATGCAATGATCTCCTTAGGGAAGGTTTAGAAAAGTATATCATATTCATAGTCAAGCCATTGTCGTCTATGGTTAGTTGATATTTATAGTCTCAGGCGATTCTGCCCTGGTGATATAAGAAGTAAATATTAAAATAAGATATTGGTTTTGAGACAAAGTTTGCTATTTTGTTTGTGATATATCAGATCTCAATTTTATGTTTGATATCATAACATCTATTCCTTTTGTTTTCAGCTTCTATCGCATATTTTGGTGGAGAACGCTGGTATTGAGAAGCTCCAGCTGAACAGTACTGGATTGAGTGATGAGGTTGGTGTTGTCAGCTTTAGAGACATGTTCTCCTATACAAATATCTATAAGTAAAGACGAGTCACTTTGCTTAAGTATGAGGTCACTTGGCTTTGCAGGGAGCAAAGGCTATTGCAGAGATGTTAAAGAAAAATTCAACATTACGTGTTCTTGAACTCAACAACAATTTGATTGACTATTCTGTATGGAATTGAGCTACCCATTTGGTTTCATTTAGCCAGGTTTAACAAAATGGTTTTTTTCTGACTTATGCTCTTGTGTATTCTGAAAATGGAGGTAGGGATTTTCAGGGCTTGCTGAAGCACTTCTTGAGAATAAAAGTATTCAAACACTGTATCTGAAGTAAGTGGAAATTTTCTTCTAAGATTTTTTTTTTTTTAAATGTTTCCTTTTAGACCGTCTTATTTGAAACATTTGCTTTCCAAACTAAATTTACTCCCTTTGACATATTGATTCCTCTCTAAAATTTTCTTTTTGTGTTATCGTTATTCAAGTGGCAACTATGGTGGTGCTTTGGGGGCTGCTGCTCTTGGAAAAGGGTTGGAGGGGAATAAGTCTGTGCAGGTAAATGTCCAATTTACTCTTATTTATCTTTTTCTTGTTTTGTAATTCTTTCTGGGGATTGAGGTGCTAGCATCTGATAACCATTTCATGAAAAAAATCACCTGTGAAGGGTAAGTTCAAGTCGAATCTACTAATGAACTGAAAGGGATGAAAAGTTGAGGTAGTTCTATTAAAAAAATTTGAAGGGGAAAAACAGTGAAGCAATGAGGATTGTCAGTGTTGCCACTATATTTGTGAATCTAGTTACTTTAAGGATGTGATTTGCTCTTAGATCTTTGGTATATAGAAAACCATATAGTAAAAACCATGATCATTCAACATTGGGTCAAGCAAATGGGTTTATAAAAGCATGGCTTTGCAATTTCTCGCCACCTTATGTAAGAAGAAAAAAATCATGTCTGTCTATTGCTTATCTTTTCATCTAATGGAAGTTTATTGTTGGTTGCTTAGTGTTCTTTGATTCATGCTGTTGTTATATGATCAGGACCTTTTTCTGCATGGGAACTCCATAGGTGATGAAGGAGTTCGAGCACTGATGACTGGTTTATCTTCACACAAAGGTTCTATTTTACCCAATTTATTCATGCACCCCCTAAGCTCAACAAAACTTGCTTCACAGTCAAATCTGACACCATAAATGTGCTCCAGGGAAACTTGCAGCACTAGATATTGGCAACAATTCAATCAGTGAAAAGGGTGCTTTTCATGTTGCCGAGTACATCAAGAGAAGCAAAAGCCTAAGATGGATAAGCCTTTACATGAATGACATTAAAGATGAGGTAATCATTTTGTTAAAGTAAACAGAGCATAGCAACAGTTAAATTATAGGACAGGGATATTAGTCTATAGTTTAACTATGGGTGTCTTGTTGTACAAAATAGCTGTTGCATTTTTTCAGTTTCTCTACATACTACTACCATGAGAAAGACTATATTGTGTGTGATAATTAAAACTACTAATGCAACTACATATATTTTCTGTAAAAGAGGTTATCAATTTTGGGGGGATTGGGCATGAAATGTTGACATGTATTTGTTCATGTGAGAATTTTTTGAGTGTTTTTTTCCATTGAATCAAGTCTTACTTATGCACATCTAGATGTAAAAGAGTGACAACTGACCTTTCTATGTAACCATGTGTTAGGGAGCTGAGAAAATAGCAGAGGCTTTGAGGCAAAACAGATCAATAACAGGCTTGGATTTGGTAAGCATACTGATTCGTTTGTCTAGTCTTCTCAAAAATTTAATTTTCAATTTAAGACGTCTACACAACTGAAATCTGTTCTTAAGCTGTTACTTTGGACACATTCACAGGGAGGCAATGACATCCACGCAAATGGGGTCACTTATATAGCAGAAGTTTTGAAAGATAATTCTGTCATTACATCGGTCAGTCAACTATCCGTAATCCATCCTTGCCCACCCCCCTCCCCCCACTGAAAGGAAAAAAAATCCTAACGGTAAGTGACTAAAAATTCAATTCTCCCCTCTGTCTATTTTCAACACAGTTGGAAATTGGTTATAATCCTATTGGACCTGATGGAGCAAAGGCTTTAGCAGAGGTTCTCAAATTTCATGGAAATGTAAAAGACCTCATGCTTGGTTGGTGTCAGGTAACATACATAAGGTTGTTACTTGTCCATGCCTTATTAGATGAGCTATTTGACTCTCTTAGTTTCATTCAGATTGGAGCCAAAGGTGCAGATCATATTGCTGATATGTTGAAGTACAATAGTACCATATCAAGTCTAGATCTAAGAGCCAATGGACTTAGAGATGAGGTTTTTCTTACAGATGATGATTGTTCGTGCCTGAGTTCTGGTGCATGTATTCATTGTGAAAACCAATACAAAGGTCCTTATTTTCTTTAATGTGTCATTTTCATAGGGTGCCATTTGCCTTGCTCGAAGCTTAAAGGTGGTTAATGAAGCCTTGACATCGCTCAATTTGGGATTTAATGAAATCAGAGTACGAAATTTTTCTGTTAGGAAGGTTTTAACATTTCAAAATGCTTCTTTGCACTATTTGATTTCAATTTCCTGCACAGGATGAAGGTGCTTTTGCAATTGCTCAGGCGCTTAAAGCAAATGAAGATGTGAGACTTGCATCCTTGAATCTTGCCAGCAACTTCCTTACCAAACTGGGACAGGTAAACCTTTCATTTTCGTTTTTGCTCTGTACTCTCTTCATTTCTTTTCTTGCAGATTGTGACTGAATTGCATTGCCTCTAACGTAAATGTGAAAAAAACGTTGCAGACTGCTCTATCAGATGCAAGTGATCATGTATTTGAGATGAATGAAAAGGAAATCACCATCGCCTTCTAGTCAGCACCAAAGAAAGATAGATGTATACCTAATTGTTTATACCAGGAAACAAAGGCTGTTCTTCACCTTGCGGATCGTTCCTTCTCCCAATCATGAGTGAAAAATCCATCCCATATTCCCTTACATGGTGGTTAGAACTTTGAAACACGTTGAACTCAGGGAACATAGGAAATTTTGGCATCGAAAGCTCAGGATTACTCTGTATAGCATCTCTTTGCTAGAATCTGTGGTCATTCTTCCTGCTTACAAACTTTTGGATTTTGTTGGATGCAGCACTTAAAACACAATTCTTCCGCTATATTTTTGTTTTAGTTACGTTTTATTAAGAGATTAATAGAGCTATAATCTTTTTTCTTCTTTTCCCCCAACTGCCAAGAATCTTATAATTAGCAGGAGTTTCATTGATTGTATAAAAGTGTTTGCAAGCTGTAGAAAATGCTGGGCACTCAAGGAATCCCTGCTCCTGAACATCGGACTGTGAAGTAGGACACATAAAGGTTCTGGATTTAACAAATGATGTCTTAGATGAGAGTCTTGATTCGGATGTACCCAACCAAGATCATGGTCCTCACAAAACAGTGTACCCAAATGTGGCAGGCTTCTTGTACAAGGAGTACATCAAAATATGGTAGCCATCACCTTCAACCATCAGTCTGATCCACAATCCGTAATCTCATTGCGTTTCCCTGGAAAATAAAAATAACTCATTGGCTCTGGGACATATGGATCAATTGACAAAGAAGGTAGCGATGAGTAGGAGTGGCAATTTGATTAACCTTTTAATGGATATCCAAACCCACAATCTAATAAATGGATATGGATGCCATGTTTAAATTCAATGGATGGAAATGGATATATGCGATATTCAATAATTATTTATTCAAAAGTCAATTATGAGTCAAAAGTATTTAAAACCATTGAAATTAAATAATATTTGTTTCATTATTATTTTTTATTTTCTCAATTTAATTCTGTTCCACCGCCTCTTCTTTCCCCCACGCAATACCCCTCGGACACTGAGATGAATCAGATGATAGATTCTTCTCTTTTTTTTTTGTTGTTGTTGTCCATCATTCAGTTCCTTAATAACTGTATGCTCGACTTTTTACAAATAAGAAGATATTGATAGGATTCAAATTTAAATTTGTATATTTATCATTCCACTTACTCGAATATTCTCGAAAGGACAACTCTGTTTTTAGGTATTTTTATTTTTATCAATTTTGATACATTTGAAAGTAATAACTATAGAAAAATATTATATATGTATGTGTAATTGCATGGGCAACTTTAAAATTGTACTCCCTCTGTCCGAAAATTGAATGTCTCATCTTAATTTATGAAAATAAATTTAAATTAATTTATTTTAAAACGATATCAATTTTTTAAGAAAATTTTAACGAAATAAAATATTCATTTTTTGACAACTCAAAATAGAAATGTAGAAATTCAATCTCTTGATGAGAGAGTAATTTTTTTTTTTTATTAACTAGCTATATTATATTTGTCATTTTTTAAATTATTTTTATAGACATCATGTTGTCGGGATTTTTTCAAACTTGTAATAAAAGATAAAAATTTTGCTGTATTTATATGACTTTCATTTCAATGAAATAAAATAAAATAACTCATATTGGTGAAAACAATATAAGCTGAAGTTAAGGGAGAAAAGGAAATAAATAAAATTTGAAATCAAGATGAAAAATGAAATAAAAAGAAAAATAAATAAAAGTGAAAAAACGAAGAAAGTTAAAAAAAATAAATTTGAAAATAAATAAATAATATCCGCCACAATGGATCTAAATTGCCATCCCTCGAGATAAGGATGCTGACTTTGGTTGATGCTGGAACTTATTCGTATATTTCTGGTTGATTCTTTTTATTTATTTGTAAATGGTATTTAAATTAAGTTTACACATGTATTTCAATTAATCCAGAATTAGAATCATTACAATTTCACTTTTCAATCACCGAGTCAAAGGTGGCCGACTAACTCATCTTGTACCGTAGTATATAATTGATATCGGCGGACCATGAACCCGAAAGAAATACTGATTCTCTGTACCCAGAAAAGATGGAACCCGCACCACAGCCAGAGGGCTCGCAATTCGAAGGCTTTTGGTTTTGTGGGTGTCAGCTGTGATGGGCACAATTCAGAATTATCTGTTGCAGAAAAGAGAAGCAAAACATGGTCCTCTGCTAGGGCTTCCAGCTCGAGATGAGGGAGCAGCAATTCAGCCTTTTGAATGAGTCAGCACTCTCCCCGACACTCGCCCGCACCACCGGGAACGCGGTGAACCCTGTACATACATACTCCCTTCATATTCAAAATTAAATGTTTAATTTTTTAATTAATTAAAAATTTATTGAGTAAAAATGCAATTCTTGATCAATCGTTCTTATCAATATTTTAAATTGATAATAAATATTTAGATTCATTTATATATATATATATATATAAAGGATAATGTTATAAAGTATCACGAAACACATGATATAGAATATTCAATTATTTTAAAAAATTAAATTCTCCTATTAAAAAACTATTTTAAAATTTTTTTTTATAAATTAAATTCTAAAACAATAAACTAAACCTTAAGGTAATTATAATAGAACATTTTATCAGGTAGGTATTTTCCTATATAATAAAATATAGACTTAAGTATCAATTTAGTCATTAAATTTATACGTTTTTTTGATTGAAATGTTATTTGATTACTAAACTTGTAATTGAATCAATTTAACTATTTTACTTTTTGAAAAATAATCAATCAATTTGATCACTGAACTTCAAATTTTTCTAATTTGATCTCGGCTGCTATGAGGCTCTCAATCCCGAACACACCGCAAAGGAAAATAGAGAAGTTAGAAGTTTTGGCTATCAAAAATGGAAGCTCTAGCCTGCAAGAAACAAGGTGATCGATGACTTACAAAGCTACCGACGATTCCGCTCACTCTTTCAACCACTTTTCCCATTTTGATAGTCAAATCACCTACCTCAGTTTGAGTTTGTGTCAAAAGCCATTAGCTTGAAGCACTTTAATTACCTCCAGATTCTCAGCATACCAAAAACCAACCCTTTGCCCTTAATTCTTATACTTCTTATTTCTCAATCGAAGATGCCGTCGGCCCCAAAGTCACCAAGTTCAAAATTGGCTACCTGTTTGTTCATTTGCAGCTCTTGGTTTCTTGACCCAATTCGTTGTCCTCAAGGAATCCCTCGTGTCAATATTATTAGATTTTATTTATTAATAAAAATAATAATAGTGAGCTGTGTAGGTGATGAATTTTTGTTGGTTTTAATTTTGCTGCAAATCGTCTGTTTGCTATAAAAAAGTGATTAGGTTGGTTAGAGGAAGAGGATAAAATTAACGGTGTTAGATTTGTGAATTAGTGTGTTGGCAATAGTTGCCATGTGGAGGATACTCATTGGATTGTTACATCAAATAATTGGGATGATGTGGTGTAGCAACTGCATCCAAAAATTTCTCCATATTAAGGAATGACATTTTGGGCCTGTGAAAAGGGAGAATTGAGATTGTGGCTTTATCTCTATATAAGATCTTAATAGTGTTTAGGCTGAAACGCAAGTTAATCCAATCATCAATAGAAAACGAATCCCTAACTAGTTATGCAAAACCATGTTAAACAAGATTACGAGATATCTAAAGTTTGGAAACCAAATGCAATAACTCACCTTCATCACTAAGAGACCAAGGCGAGGAACGATATCATCATCACAGTTTTCTGATAATAAAATGTTTAGAATGAAGATGACACAAGCCATACAAAAAATAAAAGAATGATCGATAAAATTACAACTGTTATTTTAATAAGTTGAAACAATTATAACTTTTCCAAGATACTACAATTCACATTGAACCGGATGACTAGGTTACATACCTTCACAAAAATCTTATATGGATGAAATCAAATATAAAAAGAAAGTTCCATTATGGATTAAGACAAACAATCCATTTCTCTCTCAATTATTTTTCTTAGCTCCCAAGTTTCTCTTCTTTTTTTCCTCTATTCTCACTAACTTGTGCGTCGAAATGATCCCAAGAAGATACTCTCCCAGGTTTTGTTTTAGAGATTGATCCACTGAGAAGAGTAGGACAAATTCTTACCAAGTTGAGGACTATATTAGGCCTATCTGGACAGAGTTTTTTTAACTTTTAAGATTTGAAAAATGACTGAAAAACAAGAAAAATCTATTTTGTCAACTTTTGACCCATTTGAATTTTAAAAAAATTGGATAAAATAAATTGAAAAATTGAAAACTCTTGGTTTGAGGTTCTTTTTCAAATTGTTTAGAGATTTTTTTATATTATAATTTTTTTTCCTGTTTTCTTCTTCCTCGTGCTCCATCTTCCTTCCACTTTTCTTATTATTCTCTCCTGCACATTATGCTTCATCTATCTATACCGCCTTCATTCACATAAATTTAATCACACTAGTAATTAATTAACCGTAAAATCTTAGTGAGACATCCTAGAAAATAATCATATTGATCAAGTATTTGGCAAAAACATATTGGACACTAGACAAGTTAAGGTTCATTTTCTTTTAGAACTACTATTTAAGAAAGATGACATTTTGACAATATTTATTTTTTAAAAAATTTTTAAATTTTGAACCAAAATTCATTCAAATAGAATTTGGGTTTTTTAAACTAAAACACATTTTTAAAAAATTGAAAAAGAACCTACTTTTAAATTTTAAAATTTGAATCCTTGTCCAAATTTCACCCATGTTTATATCATCAATGAGCATGACACAGTCCTGAGTCTTGTCGGAATCATCCATCCAACTGGAATATAGCTGTCTTGGCCTGCTGTTTGGTTTTCCATCATGATGACTCCCGTACATAATTAAGTACTGGTGAGGTACAATATTCCCCAATCCATTCACTGCCTTTGCTTCACCGCTTTTTCCCTCTCTTTTCTTGAATATTCAATGTGGAATCGTTGAAGTTTCATATATGTATTATTGGTCGATCCAATTTTCTAATTATATTTTTCTGGAAGTTATGACTTTTAAAAATTTTTTTTTCCTTGATTAGTTCTTAAATAATTTTTATTTTGACCATTTTTATCCTTTTAATTAGCTTCTTCATAAATTTCACTAGAATTTGAAATTATTTTGACCAAGCTAGTCTATTAACAACAAGATCAAGCAAAATGAAATTTGGAGGATATAGTTTGAGGAATGAATTGATCAAAATGATTCTAAATTCTGATGAAATTTGTAAAGAATCAGGTTAAAATGGTCAAAACGGAAAAAATGTAAATTGTTTGAAGATTAAGCAGGCCAAAAAAAATTTCATGGATCAAAGCTTAAAAAATGATATAGTTTGAAGGCTGGATTAGACAATAATTCTTCCATATATATAAAGCAAATTCTATTATGGATTCAATCCATTAAATTATGTGACTCACCTTGAGTCATATTATGAATTTAGAAATAAATATTTCATATTTTATTTTGAATATTTACAACTTATTAGAACTAAAGTATATATTAAGATTGAATTGAATTTATGACCAATGTTATGAAGGCTTAATCTTCGAATTACCTGACCTGATATTTAATGATAAAAAATTTTAATTGAAATGATTTATATTTAATGAGGATAAGAGTATTTGTGTTTCAGAATATTTAATGGAACAACAAGCCCATCGGGAAATGGGCATCGGATTTGAAAAATTTGTTTGAGCCCATCAGGAATACTATAAAATTTTGTCCATTAGTATAATAAATACGAAGGTTGGCTCCACTCAGTTTCAGAGAAATGCATTGGGCTTCGAATCCACTTACCTTAATGAGCAGGCCGGTTGTCAGAAACACAATGCCTAGATCGCTCCCCACTTCACATCACATTTTTACTATCCCTTAAACACATTTAATTCAGTTGGGATAAAATTATCTAAAATAAGTAATATTATAATTATTTTCATTTGGATGAAAAAATCTTTTAAATGACAGACATATTGAAACGGAGAGAATATTACTTACGCGTTGAAATATGCCTATAAAAGAGTCATCGTGAACCCAGTGCCGAGTTCTCCATAACTCCGAAGAAATAACTCGTTACCGGTTCCAAGCCTATAGACACCGTGATTCCTGGAGCAAAACTCAGAATGTCGAGTACTTCTCGCTTCCTTCTCCTCTTGGCCTTCATAGTCTTCTTGGCTCAGGTTCTTTAATGCCGCTTAGTAGCCTTATCCTCTCTGCTTAATTATGGCTTCTTTTTTTAGCTCAATTTTTAATCCAACCTTGAAATAATAATAAATTTGCAGGTCTCATCTGATTCTGAGATTGAAGATCATGAAACAATGGTACAATCAACCTCATAATCATATATAATATGTTATTTTTCTCTTCTATGAGTATATAATCTTTCTCTTCATTCTTTCCTTTAGGTGGTGAGAGGAGCCAACAGAAGGCTTCTACCTTTCATGGGTAAGCTATAAACTTAATCTGTGGGAATTAAACATGAAATCAAAAACAATTGTGACTCTTCAATTTTTCTTGTTAATTGGTGAACGTTAGATTGCAAAGGACTGTGCGAGGTGAGGTGCAGCCAGCACTCAAGACCAAATCTTTGCACAAGGGCTTGCGGAACCTGCTGCTTTAGGTGCAAATGTGTTCCTCCGGGCACTGCAGGGAACAGGGAACTCTGTGGGAAGTGTTATACTGATATGACCACTCATGGGAACAGGACCAAGTGCCCATAGAATAATTTCTCTCTTTCTTTCTGTCTCAAGAAGAAAAAAACTGGAAGCTTAGTTTTTGTATGTAGTTACAGTTTGTGATCTGAATCAACTCTGTTTTGTTTTGAAATCAATGAAAATTTCTCTCCTTTTTTCTTCTTGGGTAGTGTGCACATGAGTTCTACCCTTTAATGGCAATGGCAATGGGTGACAGAGACGGACCGTGATTGAATTTGACCATTTAATCACACTAAATTTAACATATTTAAATCTAAAATTAAATATTTATTTTTAATTAAATATATTCCCCTTGGTAAGGAAATAATATTTTCAACCAAGTCTAATTCTTTAATTTAAAGGGATTAATTTGATGGTCTCACCATTAATAATTTTTTCAAAAATTATATTACTATTATTATGAATTTTATAATTATAAAATAATTTAAATAAATTAAAAGATATTTCTTTTGAAATCAAAGCTAATCTATTGAATAAAGTTATTGCATCAGTGTTGTCATTATTAATTAATTTATTATTAAAATAAATTCATGGTGAAATCCATTAGTCATTAATTTAAATTTAATTTGAAGAAAATTATTCTTTAAATTTAAAAATTTAAAAAAATTTATTATAAAAATCATATTTAATTTTTAAACATTTTAAAATAAATTATTGAATTTTATTCATATTTTTCATAGTTATTCATATTTGGGAATTTCCACTATGTAAGATAACCCATCTATTGTTTTATTAATTCGTGAATTTAATATTTAGATGAAATAGCGAGGGATTGGTCTTTCACCTGTAAGTGGGGTTTGATTCGATTCAGGTATTGAGGTGGTGGAACTTTTGAGTAAATGGATCGTAGAAGCCCAATCTTCTCAGCCGAATGGACAAACCTTCCGAGCTTTAGATTTGGGCTTTTCCCTGGATTTATTGAATCATTGTTTACCATTGCAAACTGATATCGTGCGGTTGACCTCCAGCCATGAATAGTTAAATTTTAAGTATTTGAATTATTCAATCCTTAAATTATATTTTTTTAAAGTTTCAGTTTCTAAAATTTTTTTTAACCTATTTAATCCTTAAACAATTTATGGATTAATTATTTTGATCGAATTCTTAAAAAATATCATCGAAATTTGAAATCAGTTATGAGCTGAAAAAGGTATTTCGTCATTTTATTGCTTACTATGGTAAAATTCCTTTTAAAAAATTTTTCTGAAAGCTGTTGTCTTCTCCTTTGTTTTTCTTACTCCGATTTCACACCAAACAACATAGAAGCAGCAGCAAATCAGCTAGATGATGAGCAAAATTATTTCTTCAATGGCAGCAACAAAAGCAGAGAAAGAGAACTTGTTTCCACCTGTAATATTTTCAGAAGCAAATAGGTTTATGAGGGTTTTTTTTTTTTTCTTTGTAGGTTTAATGGGGTGAATTTCACGAATAAATGGAGGGAAGAAGATCATGTTTGTGGGTGACTCATTGAGTCTGAACATGTGGGAATCATTGGGTTGCATGCTTCACTCATGGCCTTTCAAAAATTAATTTTTTTTTTTTTAAATTTCATTTAATGAACCGTGTAATGATGGAAATGTTCTTTTCATT
>JAOXNR010000013.1:13186924-13204386 GCA_028571225.1 Parsonsia alboflavescens
GGCCTTTCAAAAATTAATTTTTTTTTTTTTAAATTTCATTTAATGAACCGTGTAATGATGGAAATGTTCTTTTCATTTTGATCAATTCGTGATTGACTCTAAATTACTATGACATTTTTTAAGAATATGATCAAAAGAATCGAAATGATCAATCTGTAAATTGTCAAGGACTAAAAAAATCTTTAAGGATCAAAATTTTAAAAAAGAATATAGTTTGAAGATTGAATTGAAGAATAACTCTTAAATATTTATAAGTTATTTAAATTTATTTATTTATTTTATTGTAACTGAATGATGACGGAGGGAGAATCTGTTCATTCCTATCATATCTACCTTGTGCAGTTTTACATGTTGAATAAGTTCAAAATTCATGATTAGTTCAAGATGCGCATCTAAGCCTGAACTAAATACTATTTGTAAATATAAATAATAATAATAAAAAATTCATGCTAGTTGGAAATTCCAAAGTCAACCTTTCAATTCGCATTTTGCCATCACGGTCTTCAGTACAGCCATGGAATGACGCGACGTCATAGCTGGCAACCATTAGTGCAATTTGTTCAATTTCAGATTCTTTTAGGGTATTCGTCATTTCACTCAATGAAGGTAGAAAATATATATTAATGATACAATTAAAAAAATATACCAACATTTTGAAATATGAAACAAAAAAGAAGACTATCAAATTATTTTTTGAAGTTATATGTCTGTCGAGGACTTTTAATTTATTTGATCCTATAAATTTATGTCAAAATATAGTTCAATTTCAAAAATTTTTTTAAGACATAACGGACCATCAAGTTTTTACGAATAATCGAAATGATCTAAATAACCTTTCTTTGACTATTCCCATGGCGTAGCAAGTCATGTGCCTAGCACGTTTTGATAAATATATTATTTTAAAAATTCTTTTTACCTATTTGATCTGATATGATTGAGTATAAGTATATAATGATCTCACATGTTTTTTCTTAATCATTATAGTCTCTTATGAATTTACGAACTACCGTTATAATCCAAACAATCATTTTCTATCCATTTTCAAAACAAATCACGTGTGGATACACGATTAACTAACGAAGGTAATAATCCAAACTTCAGTTCATGCGTAGGTGAATCTAAATTATACAGAAATAAAGCACTAGTGGAGGAGTACCTTTTGTTCCCACTTCCCACTTCCCACTTCTTCTTTGGAACCATTTGGTTGATGGATTAAGTTTTTAACTTATATCAAAGCTAATTTGGAATAACTAATCCGAATGGATTTTTAAATAATAAATCTCAGCATAATTCTAAGAAAAAGAGGGGGGGGGGGGGGGGGGGTTAAGAATTTAATTAAAAATAATCTAAAAAAATTTTAATAAAAAACATTTAATAAAATTTCTCAATATAAATTATGTTATATTTAATTTTAAAAAGGAAGAAGCTAGTTGAATCTGCTGCCTTATACCTCATGATACATTTAAATACATCAAATTACTCCATTAGTTTGAAATTAAATATTTCATTTTTCATTTTAGATTATTTGAAATTAACTCCAAATCGCTATAAAATTTAAGAAAATAAAATAACATGAGAAAGAAATTTTTATCAATTGGGATTCAGTCAACGTCTACAATTATTCGAACTCCGTAAGGAGAAAGTTTAATCGGTCCCATAAAAAAAATTCCAAAATAGCAAAAAAGTTTTTTAAAAAATATAAATATTATTTTAGCATTCAAACGAATATGTCTATTTATGCATTCTGCTGGCTGCATGTGTAATTTTTTTCAGAACTCTGCTCACGGAGAAAACGTTCCGTTTCTGCTGTGCAACGGCCATTTCATTAAAAGATAATTCACTTATTTTCAAATTAAATATTTATTTTTATATATTTTTTTATCCCAGATTAAATGTATATTAAAATAATTAAAGAAATAAATATATAGAATAATGGCAAGAGTTCCATAGGATGGGGTAATGAGATGTCCATATGAAATTTATATTTTGGCTAAACATGTGGACTGAATAGGCAGTTCTATATCTGCTTTATTATGGATTGTTATGACAGTTTGTAAATTCATGAGAGATTGTATTGGTTGGGAAAAAATTTGTAGGATCATTTTATATTTTTACCTAAATATAAGAGACCAAATAGGTAAAGAGAATTTTTAAAATGATATATTTGTCTTCACGTGTTGAGCACGTTACTTGCTCTGCTCTGCCGTGGAAATGGCTGGAGAAAAATTGTTTGGATTATTTCGATTACTTGTAAAAATTTGATAGACCTTTATAACTTAAAAAAAATATTTGGGATTAAATTACATTTTGATCTAAATTTATGAGACTAAATAGGCTAAAAACCTTTTCTTTCAATTCTGAGCACGAAACATGTCAATTTCTACTGTTCTACATTTATGAAAAATCAAAGTCATCAATGCAAGAAATGTTACTTTGATTTTAAAAAAATTAGGTCAACGCAAGAATGTTTCCAAGATACTAGTACAATTTGTAACGATAGTACAGAAATGGCAAAGGACAAGAAGCCATAAGATGCTAATCAAAGACTCTATATAAATATGACTTGAAACTAGAACGGCATTGCCGATATCTGACCTCTCCAGTCTCCAATAGCTAACCAAGAATTCCCCGACAATGGCTTCCGGTTTCTCCTCCGCAGTAATCGGTGCATTTCTGGCCATTTTGGTGGCTGCTGTGGCTGTTTCAGCTCACGAGGGACATGATCATACCCACATGGCTCCATCTCCTGCACCTGCTTCTTCTTCTCCTTCTCCCAGTTTTGCAATCGATTCTGTCCCGTCTGTACTGGCGGTTGTCTTTTCCTTGGTTGTTTCTTTTGCTGTCGTGATCAGGGAAAGGATTTGAAAATTGGAATCCCTTTTTATGTATTGGTTTTCCATTCACTGTAATTCCTTCTCATGTTGCTCCTGCTTGTGTTGTATGTTTGATCCCTTGCTGTTACTCTTTTGATCATTTGCTGTGCCGCATATATATTCTTGAAATAATATGGTCTCTTTTTGACAGTTACACAGATTCCCAACTTTTTTCAGAAAATATAGTTTTGGACCAAACATTTTCATCAGAAATATAGGATGTCAAGGTTCAATATAAACATGAATTGAAAAGGAATTCAATGATGCAAGAATGTAATGAACACAAAGGGGCAGAGCTGTCTCTTCAAGAAAGTTACAGAGGCCTTGGAAATCCATATCCAAATCATAGCAATGGCAGAGTGCCAATATGCATATGTCTTTGGGACATTGGATAAAGAGAGGAATTTTATACTTTAGCTGTATAAGAATGATTAAAAATTTCCAGCCTACATGTGGAACGGTATATACAGGAAGAAGGCCTTTACTTTGCCATTCTTCCAGATATCCCTCAACTCTAATTACCTAAGCAGAGCAAGTTTTTGATGTACTCAAGAGGTATGAATAGGCAAATGCAGCATGGATTGCTGCCCCGCTAGGAAGAATGCCTTCATCAGCGGTGTAGTGAGGACTGTGTGCCGGAAAAACAGATCCGATCTTCTCGTTCCTTAGTCCCAGTAGGAGGAATGATCCAGGTACCTTTTCCAAGTAAAATGCAAAATCTTCACTCCCCATGAAGGTGGAAGCTAATTTCATGTTCCCTTCTCCCAGAATCACATTAGAGACTTGTCGAACATGCTCATATATTTTGTAATCATTGACTGTAGGGGGTATCCTGGGATGCTCTTTGCCATCAAAATCAATCTCTGCTGAGCACCGATGTACCGCTGCTTGGCCTTTTATAACCTGGCATGTGGAGGAGGAAAGTAAGTAGATAAAATCTGGAGCAAGTTGGGTAACCAGATGTAATTTTCAAGTCCATGAACCAAACAACAAACTTCTGCCTAGACTTTTTTGGGCATTGTATATTACCTCTTCAATTCTCTTTCTAAGAGAATCAAAACTCCTCCTGCTGAATGCCCGATATGTACCAGCAATGGTAACAGAGTCAGGAATAACATTATAAGCTGTTCCAGCTTGGACCATGGCAACAGAAACCACCTGAAATTTCAAAACTCTCATAAGCTGAAATAAGAAACTTAAATAGACTATTGAGTATCGAGCACCTCAATAGATTTATAGTCTATCACCTCAGGATCTTTTTGAAATGTAAACTACCTTTGAATCTAAAGGATCTGTTTCTCTTGAGACGATATTCTGCAAGCTGATGATGGAAGTTGAAGTGGCCAAAATAGGATCAACTGTTTCTTGTGGAGCAGCTGCATGACCTCCCTTCCCTTTGATTATTGCTTTGAAGCTCCCACATCCTGCCAGAAACTCTCCAGGCCGTGATGCTGCTACACCACTAGGATATTTATGGACAATGTGCAGTCCAAAGATGGCACTAATATTCTCAACCACCCCTTCTTTTATCATGTCTTTTGCACCTTCACCTCTTTCCTCGGCTGGTTGAAATATTAGAACAGCAGTCCCCTGCATCAGTGACTTCAGAATTAAGACATTTGTGAATCAAAGGGGGAAAAATCCTTACAACTGTTTACCTGCAAGAACCTTTGCAGTTTATGCAGTATCTTTGCAGCACCAAGAAGCATTGCAACATGTGCATCATGACCACAAGCATGCATTTTGCCATCTACTTTACTCTTGTATTCCGATTCTGTCATTTCCTACATGTGGACAGTATGGTTTTTATGTAAAACATATAAAATTGAACCTCTTCCTATTGCCATAAAGCTTTTAGATGAGGTTCAGTTTGCAAATTTGCGGTAGAAGCATCTCTTAATCACAAATGCACTAACAGTAAGATATGATGAATGATCTTAGTTCAAAGGAAACATCATGTCCTTATATGTAAATGTCTCTAACTGTCAATAATGCATAGATGCCATTTATCTTGAACTATTCCTAGATTCCCATTGACTTAAGAATGTTCAAAACAAGAACTTAAAGGCACAA
Organism: Parsonsia alboflavescens; assembly: GCA_028571225.1. Classification (NCBI taxonomy): domain Eukaryota; kingdom Viridiplantae; phylum Streptophyta; class Magnoliopsida; order Gentianales; family Apocynaceae; genus Parsonsia; species Parsonsia alboflavescens. The sequence goes on from JAOXNR010000013.1 coordinate 13,191,871, forward strand.
AATGCAAAGGGGAATTTCAAGAATGGATTAACAGAAGAATCTTGAATTTGGTAAGACTGAAGCAATGCCGGAAGATGATTTTCTGCATCTTATTATCCATTTTGGAGCCTTCTCCATGCCAAGAAAAGTAACAGAACTATTGACCATTTTATGCATAAGTTCAAATTTAGATCATTGACTTCGTAATTCTACATCTTTTATTTGTAAGATGTTTTAAACTAATATCAATCCATTACACTTTTCAAATATTAATGATTAATGCTTTGTCCTCTTTCCCTTTTTCAGTAACTCATCCTAAAGTTGGACGATTAGAAGTTGTCAAGAGGACAACTTCACAGTTTCCACAATAAAACTTTTCAAAAAAGTTCCACTCTTTTGCAAGAAGAAAGAAAAGCTACTGCTACACTGAATATTAGGACCTTTTTTCAAGAATCAAATCCCAGTCGGAAAATCTACAGCAGCCATTATTGAATTCTAAATAGAACATTATGCTAAATGATAATAATTTTAAAGGAAAAATAAATCAACACACATAGCTTCAAGTGAAATCCCCTTTATAATATCTCTTCTTATGGTTCCCAGAACAGGGTGTCTTATCCTTTTACCAAGAACCCAAATAAAAAAAAGCACATTTTAAAGTTTAAAGGAAAGCAGAGAACCAGTTTAATCAAGAATCAATCAAAGTAGTTTCTGAGAAAAAAAATAATTAATTCTTTTTAACCTGAATAGGCAAAGCATCCATATCTGCCCTCAGAGCAACAAATGGCGGAGAACCAGTCCCAATGGTGGCTACCACCCCAGTCTGCGCCACCGGCCACCTATACTTTATTCCCATTCGGTCAAGCTCCCGCCTGATCAGAGCGCTGGTTGCCACTTCTTCATAAGCAAGCTCCGGGTTCATGTGAATTTCTCTCCTAATCTTCTTCATCCATCCCACCGTCTCAGGTTCATTAGCCAAGCTAATTACATAGTCTTTAACCGAAGAATGGTAATCGGGCAAAAATAAATTCAAGCTGCAATTTTCTTGCAAACATGAGCAGAATGGGTTGGCAGTAGACAGAGTTAAAAGGATAAGATATACAAGAATTTTCATTTCACTGGAAGGTGGATAATTTTCTTGGGTCATTTCTAGAAAAAGGGTAATGTATTTATATATCAGGGAACTTATTGAACGTGAAGGGTAACTAAAAGGACCTTGGGAATTGACGTCCGTTGTTGAAGCAACACTTTCCAAATCACCAACTGTTTGAAAGAGTGGATTCCAAGCTTTTGGCAAAGATAAACATTCGTTTTCTTGAAAAGGTTTCCTACTCTGTTAGCTGCAGACTGCGGTAATACACGCAGCAGAAGAGAACAGCGGGAATACAAATAGGCAATTGATAGTTGAAACTGAGCGGCCAACCCAACGGTTGAACCAAAATCTTTGTCGGCTAAATTTTTCTTATTCTATGAATCCGATAAAAGGCATCCATTGGATTTGGACCCTTGCCCTCGAAAGTGATTAATTAAAAGAGAGGATATTTTTCTTGGACCATGAGAACTTGAATCCATACAAATTGACTAGCCAACAGCAGATTTAAGCAAAGGAGGTAGATGAGATGAAATGGTCGATAATTCTATGTCGGATTTATAAAAACCTGAATTTTCAACTGAATCATGTTTGAGTGGCACAAGTTTATACTATATTCAGCCCCCAAGGGCTTAGCTCAGTTGGTCTACCTAGGCAGCAGATTGCTCAAGGATGTAGGATTGATCTGACAGTTCCAATATAAAATTTTCAATCTTAGTGGATTCTTGTGGACATTAGACACCGTTGCTTCGATCTATGTGGCTGCTAAGTCACCATTATTTTCCTCCTCCACAATTCCCAAAGGAGTGGTGTGTGTGGGCCCAGGGGCGAAGGATCTCGCCTTTTCCTCAAAGTTTATAGTATATTCCATTTATGGCCGGTAGTCACAGTTACTTGTGAGAGTTTTCCTCCGTGGGAGATTCGCCACTGACATGAGATGCTCAGTATACTCTCAGTCAGACTATGGCCTGCCATAATTGACTCCAACAATTTTCGCTGTAACAGTGCAACTTGCCCCCATGTGATCACTGCCGCAGCCCAAAGGGCCCAGAGCGAGGCTGCTTGGACTGTGTCGTGCTGGTCCGGGATATCTTAATTCTGTCATTGAAAATTCTATTTGATTTAGATCTAGGAAAATAGAAAAAAATTATCATATAAAATTGAAATATTTTGGAGCATTTTAACCATTTAAAAGGAAGGAAAAAGACAGATCTTTTTTTATTAGATTTGAGATTTGACAAAAACACCCTTACATGGGTACATATACAAATACTCCTTACGTTTTATAATACTTGTCGTTTTAATGGAAGAATTTTCATTCCAAAATATCACTTATACATTTTAAAAAATAAAATTGTAAACGATTACCTCAATAATCTTCATTTTAAATTTAACCAATCTTGTTGACGAAGAAGAAGAGGAGATGGAAAGTTAAGAAAGTAAAATGGAAGAGGAGAGAAGAGGTCTAGGATGATGTAAAACGTAAAAACAATAAAAAATAGAATTGTCCCAACAAGATAATAATATTCATTCTGTCTGAAATTAAATTTTTATTTTTTTATTTTTAATTTAAAATAAATTATGTCAATTAATTTTGTTAAGATGAAACGTGACGAAAGGAGTATTATAATTACTTTAATCTGAATGACACAGCTGTAGACAAAGTATTGTGGAAGTGAAAAAGAAAGTAATTAAAATAAAATTTAACATTATAACATAATATATATTTATTTATATTTTGTTCGAATTCTTCTCATTTTTCACTTCCCAATTTAGGGTGTTTGAATTAAATTATCGAAAGATATGTCTATCTAATCCCGAGTTTGTTGTCCAGTGAAAATGATGGCAAAAAATTTAGAGGAAAAGAGAGAGAGGCGGGGGGATCATTACGAAAGTTTGTGGCATGAGAATTTGCTTACGTTCTTCCATTTTCTATGGATGCACAAATGGTTCTCTTTTGTAACGTTGCTCTAACAAAAGTCGCAGAATAATCCTTCCTACCAGAAGATCCCCAAAAGCTATGCTTTTGTGATTCTCTTCGTCTTCATTGTTTTGCCTCTTCTCAAATCTCAACCCAAAAGACTAAAATTAATTACCATGGCTTCATCATTAATCTCCTGTCTCTTCCCTCTCGTTCTGTTTCCATTCCTGACCTTGATTTCTATTGCAGAACCCAACAATTTGTCCATTGATTACTACAAGAAAACATGCCCTAAATTCGAAACCATCGTGCAACAAGTCATCACCGATAAGCAGCTCGAATTTCCCACCACCGCCGCCGGAACTCTCCGGGTCTTCTTCCACGACTGCGTGGTGGGAGGTTGCGATGCATCCCTTCTCGTATCTTCCAACAGCTTCAATCAGGCGGAGCGCGATGCCGATATCAATTTATCCCTCCCCGGAGATGCTTTCGACGTCGTAATTCGTGCCAAAACCGCCCTCGAACTCGAATGTCCCGGAACTGTCTCCTGTGCCGATATCCTAGCAGAGGCTACCCGGGATTTGATCACCATGGTCGGAGGCCCATTTTATAAAGTTCTTTTGGGGAGAAAAGATAGCCTTGTTTCTCATTCTGTGGATGTGGATGGCCATATTGCAAAGCCTAATATGTCAATGACACAAATTATTGACTTATTCAAGGAAAAAGGATTGGACATTAGAGAAATGGTGGCATTGATTGGGGCACACACAATTGGGTTTTCCCATTGCTCTGAATTTAGTGACAGAATTTTCAATTTCAGCAAGACATCAGAAATTGATCCAAGGTTGAACCCAGAATACGCACAAGGGCTAAGGAATTTATGCAAAGACTCCAAAAAAAACAAGCAAATGGCGGCATTCAATGATATAATGACCCCAGGAAAGTTCGATAATATGTATTATTTGAATTTGCAGAAAGGTTTGGGGCTGCTGGAATCAGATGAAAATATGGCAATGGATCCCAGAACAAAGCCATTTGTGGATCTTTATGCAGCAAATCAAACCACATTCTTCGATGATTTCGCTCGGGCAATGGAGAAGGTTAGTGTCTATATGGTAAAAACTGGAAACGATGGAGAAGTGAGGCGTAGATGTGATACATTCAACAATGTAAATGTCAATAATGGTGGTTCGGCCGTTTAAAGTTGAGAATTCAATTCTCGGGTGGTGTTTGAAGAGATGTGGCAATTTTTGAAGGCACTGTTCTTCTTCTAAGGGTGCATTCCTATATTTGTAATTATATTTGTAATTTGGAGACACTAGCTAGATCATAGTTAGATGCACATCGATATATCTTTATTGTTTAAATCTTTTGTACAATAAAAGAGTTCCAGAATCATATTTACTTTCCCTAACATTTTGCATATACTACTTCTACTACTCATCATCATTATCAAGGGACCATAACAAATGTCAGGCCCAAGTGCAAGAGCTGAGTCTAGAGGACTGCAAAATGATTTCAAATTTTACCTATCATTTTCATCTTTGGAATTTAAAATGTTTTTTTTTTTTTTGTTTTGTTATATAATAAAAAGTATAGCATAAATTATGTACTAAGAGACTTGTCCCTTCATTCAGAATTGAATTTTTTATTTTTTAAAAATTAGTTAAGATTTAAAAAATAAAATAAAATTATATGGTTATATTCAAAATGTACTTAAGCTAAATTCTTTTAATAAAATTTCTCTAAATAAAAATGAAACATATAATTTCAAATAAAATGAGTAAGAAGCCTCTCTGCGCCTTGTTTGTATACGATACAATTTTACTGACTATAGGGAGATATTCAACTCGCGGCACAGTTTACACTCTCTTGTTTGTATTCTTGAGTATGTAATCCAATTTAACCGAGTTACCATTTGTGTCTCTTAGAAGCATTTTCAATTTGTGTCTCTTATGGTCCTTTTCCATTATTTTTGGATTATGGCTTAACACCTCAGTTAATTAGAAATATAGAATTAGTCGAATATAATTCACAATTCATTAATTGAGTATTTTATTCAAATTAATTTAAGATTATATTCATTTATTAAATTTCTTTATCCGAATAAAAATTCACCTAAAAATGAATACTAGTTTGGGGAGTGCTTTATTATAATCCGCGAGTTCATATTTTTATGCTTTCATACAAGGAAAAGGGACGGAGCAAAGTTAAAGAAGCGCATTAGTTTCGATATAACCAGAAGAAACTTTGATAAACTGAGATTTGAACTTACTGGTATGTTTTAGGAATAGCAAAAATGTTCCATAAACCGTGAGAATCTCTTAAGGACTAGAGAGCCATGATACAGTCAAACATAGCTAATTCAATAATACGCAGCAACACTTAGATTGAAAGATCTCGAGTTCGAATGTCTTGTTGATCACCAAGGGAAAGAATACAGGGAGAAGTGGGTGTTAATAAAAATAATAATAATAATAAAAAAACCCCATGATACAAACTATTCTTCAAGATTTCTTCAGAACTGAACACGCGTCCAGACCGGATACCATCAATGACCCATCAGAACAATTTACAGGACAGGACCATATATTTATGACCTCATAATGCCAGTGAAGTCGCTTCAAAACTTTTCAGTCATGAGCAGCATTTACAGACAAAATTGTTGTCTAAATAACAAAATGAAAAAAAAAAAAATGTACTTCTAGCCAAAAAGGTGCATGACTTCCCTGAATGTAAATGCAGGAAACAGAGAGCGTGTCCTGCCAACGATTCCATCGTTTCATTCCTTTTCTTGCTTAATTGCAAGCAACTCTAGCCCAAAGTGTCGTAACGGGGAACTATAAATAAAAACAATTTACAGGCATGAAAGGATGGCGGCATCCAGACAAAGAATGACGAAATAAGAAGGGAAAAAATTGAGAATTTTACAATACAATGTGCGATGATGCTTCACATCAACCACACGTTTCCACCGGAATGAAATTGTTAGTAACCGGACAGATCTTGATGCATGAACTTCTGAATTTAACATGGAAATGGAAGCAGGGAGAGTTTGAGCACCGAATAAAGATTTGATGTCAAGCGAAGCACAGGTGAAGTTCTCCTCTTTCCTTGACAGACTAGAACAAAGATACAATGTAACTTTAGTCAATTTGGACAGAACAAACTTGTTATGTTAATAAAAGAAGATAGTATAGCAACATAAGCTCACCCCATCAGCAAGCCTTTCGTTTGTCCACCTTTAAGTGAATATTATACCATTTTTTCTTCTTTGATCGATCCCTAGTAGGCTTCCTATCTCTTATTTCCCCATCTTCACTGTTTTCCTTGGACACACTTCCATTCTTGTTTCGACTGCTGCCACTGCGCTTCATTGGAGGAATAGTTGTGTAGGAAGCATGTATTTCATTTCTCTGCTTGAGAAGCTCATCAATCTGTTATATCCCAACAAAAATTCAGATCATTTAGATATAATTCTTATATGATAAACGTGATGTTCATCTTGAGATTCCAAAAGGTTTAAACTCACCGTTTGCATTTCTTGTGCATATCTACTAGTCATCTCTGTAAATTGTGCTAGAACCTATTAAAATAGCACAAGGAGGCTGATTTAAAAACAGAACAATTTCTGGAAACAGCAGCTAATGTTTGCACAGAAGTCATACCTCCCTGTATTCTGATTCAAATTTAGAGAGTTCAACCCTTTTAGACAAGATTTGAGCTTCCACAGATCTAAGATTTTCCTTTTCCTCTGAGAAAGGTGCAGCACAGAGAGTTTCAATAGTATAGTGTGCACTTTTGAAGAAGTTATCGCCTAGAAAATGAACCAGGAAATCCAATATAATGGGAAAATGAGACTTAGACTTGCACATGGATAGTTCTTTCTGCTATACAGACAGCTTATGAGTGAGAGACAGTACCATAAACAGCAAATACATGGGTGCCAGCTTTTAATTCAGTTACTTCACAAGGTTCAAATCCATCCAGTTTCTTGAAAAAAGCAGTGTCTGGATCCTTTGCAGCTGCCATCTGATTTGATTAAAGAGCAGCCAGGCAACATCTTTAAATAATGACCAGGAATTGATAATTGAGAGGTACAATAGTTTGCTTACCGAGCTGTGTGAGTGATCCATGCGATAGACAGGGAACCCAAGAAAAAACATCCCAGCAGATGTGACCTTTCCCATTTTGGAGCTATCCTCCTATGTAGAGGTTTTAAAAGAACAAAAATACACAATGAAATTTAACTTAAAATAAGGAAATTAAAAATTGGAGAGGTAAAGTCAGAACATGAAAAATGGCCGACTGTAAAGATGTGGGAGCTAATCATCGTAGAGTGGTTCACTAGCAATATCCTCATATGCTCTGGGGAATATCAAAAGTTCAAGGGAAGAAAATCAAAAAACAGCATCTGGACTGAATGGATGGAGTCCTTTAAGTAATGTTTCGGAAAGTATTATTTCCCAAAAACCTCTTGCATCAGTTTTGTTGTCTGAAAGCACCAAAACAGGAACTTTTCAAGTCAAAATTCTTAAAAAATTCCTTTTAACGTCCATATAAGTCTCTAGTGTCTCATGACACAGGACATAGCTAATAGATGGTCCAGTAGGCACAAAAAATGATAGTTATTTCCTTTTTGTTCCTTCCTTCTTAAGACTCCACCAATTGTTTAGGTTACCCAGGATCCATAAGGTGCAACACAAGAACAACAAACAAATTCTGTAATAAGCTTCACAGTGATCAAAGGAAGACCCAAAAATTCATTTCAGTCGGCATGCTTTGGACTTTCCAAATTGCTTTTGTAGTTCTATTTTGTAGAGAAACAAATAGAGAGAAGAGTAGAAGAGAAGAACCCCCCCTCCCCCCAGGCCAAAAAAAAAGAGCACAGGGAAGTAGAAATGGAGCAAATAAAATGCACCTGTAAGGCAAGGTTCAATCCCCCATTTTCTTCCTGATCAAAGTACAACAGCTGCAGATCCAAAAATTTATATGTTAGACTAGTGAAATGCTCAATCTATGAAACACCACAGGAAGGCCCATTTTCCTTATTGCTTTCCAATCAATCCCCCTTTTCTGTGCGATGGACCCAAAAAGGTTGGTTGATCAGAAGAATGAAATAAAGGACAAGTACAAAAATTGAGAACTTTATCAAAGTACATAATCCAACCACAAATAAACATTTTTAATCTTATAATGTGATGTAGTGATAAAGAAAATATCAAAACAAGCAAAATAACCATGTCCACAAAACAAAATAAATACAGTTCTGAAGTGGCATTTGATAATACTGTCTTTTAATTATGAAAAAAGTTATTGAGGAATTTCCCAGATTACTGTCTATGAAGAAGAATTTAGTCAAATTTACACATCAATCATGAAACTTCATTCCCCAGATGACCTAACATAATAAGGTTTATTTCAAATTACGAATAATATGCACGAAATTCCAAAAGAAGTCAGGATCATAAGGGCAGGATTCCAATATTTCACAATCTTTTCAAGAGTTTCCAGTTGTACGCATGTGAATGTTTATCTGTAGTGTGTCAAAACTAATAATCAACAAACCTTAAACTTGCTTTTATCGGCTGAATGTACTCTGCAAATGAACCCTGCCTGTGCTTCTTCTTCTGTTAGTGTAACCGAGTAGAAGTGAGCACATTGCTTTTCAACCTATTCCAGGAGACAAGAGGTGTAAACAGATTATCTAACAATAAGGAATGACCAGCTGCTGAAATTAATATGCAAACCTTTCTACATAAAGGTTGTCCAAGAGAAAGGGGACGGATGGATACTACACCATTTAGTGCTTCCTCCAATACAGTTGCTGATACTGTAGTCTTGATTGGCACACCAAGTTTACTGATACCATAACAGAATCAAAATCATTGAAATGTCACTTCATGGACTTAGAATGAATAATGGTTATTAATTTACAACCTCAAAACATACAAATATAGAGAATAGAATGCTACAAAAGGACCAAAACCTGAAAAGTGCGGCAAACATGGTATTTACAGCTCCCAAACTTGAAAGATCGAGCTCCAGCTCCTGGCTTTCTGATTCAACAGCCTAACCAAAAAATCATTAGTTTGCCATATTTCTATACCCTGACCTCAAATGACACATTAGATATAACTCAAGTTCCGAGGAAATTGAGCACCTCAAAGCCAGCTGCATCATATTGGCGTCTTTTATCTGGATCAGACAAGATGTTGTATGAAAACGTTGCCTCTTTGAACATATCAGCAGCTTCTGGGTCATTTGCATTCTTGTCTGGATGATACCTACCATTTCATAAGTTCAGCATCACAATAAGGAACAAATAAATTTCTGTCATACAATGTATGCTCTGTTGCATGTTTGTTTGGATGTATGCTACAGCTTATACATCTTGGAACAGTTTTAAATACAATGTCAAGATCTATTATTACATGTCATCTTCATGGGGTGCACAAATTTAAGAGTCAAAAACTGACCCTCCATGTAAAATAGAAAGGTTTTCTTTTTCTGACTAAACTAGTACTGTCAGTGACCTATATCATATACTCTTTTTTTGATTAAACTAATACTAAATTAGTACACAGCAAACAATACAAATGTTGTTGCATTGTAGATTTGGGACAAAGCTCAAGTGAAAGAAAAACATAGGATCAACTCGTATGTTACTGACATTTCCTTATAGGAAATTTTTAGGAAAAAACCAAATATCCATTTAGAAGTTAGAACTTCTTTTTTTTATTACTATTTTATTCAATAAGAATTTTCATGCGCACCTCCATATTAACTAAAAATATCCAAAATCAAGAACGTATTGAGAACTTGTATCAGGAAAGGTCGATGATTTACAGCAATAGTCATCAAATTCCAATATATTCCCTGCTTTAGATTCTTCTCAGTAACCATAAACATAACAAAAACAAATCAGACACATATCCTATCTACAAGTCTACTCTGGCCAATGAAAAGAACACATCCATTCTGTATGAGTAGCACATTCAATTCCAATAAAGAATAAAATAAAATAACAACAGAAAACATCAAAAGATGTTAAAGTTAACTAAGCTCGAGAGAATTGGCAAAAGAAAACCCATGGAAGACCATCAATTGAAGTTCTGGGCTAACATAACTCATGTAACAACAAATTAACATACTTTAGAGCCAATTTTCTATAAGCACTCTTGATTTCTTGATCCGTAGAGTTCCTTGTGACCCCTAAAACCTCGTAGGGGTCTCTCCTCGGCTGCTTTGCTGGGTCTGTTTTCTCCGATTTCCATTTATGGCCAGGCATTCTGCTGCCCTTGTCAAAAACAAGAAAGAAAAAGAAAAACAGCAGAAACGCAAGAATTTATTCCGAAAGTACAACGATTCTTGAATGGATTCTCAAGTTTTCACATTACACAAAAAAAAAAAAAAAAAAATTCCCGAAAAATTTTAAAAATTTTCCGGGAAAACAAAACGGAATTTAGGAATAAACAGCGAGGAAATTTTTCTGAAAACCCTAACAACGGCTTCCAAGCTGGAGTTTTCAAGCCAAGGAGAGAGAGAATATCTATGCCTTAGAGAGAGGAAATGGAGGGGAAATTAGGTGTAAATGTATATTTCAGTTATTTCTTTATATATAATTTTCATTTATATATGAATTGATGACTTCAAATTTTCAAAATTTAATGGAGCTAATGTCAGCTAAAGTACGCCTGCGGTGCGTACTGCGCAACGATGCGGAAATGTGACTGAGAATTTGAAAATCGAGCGTGCCAATCACGTGCAGTTAATATTAGCCGCTAAGTTGAGGAGGGTTTTATAATGCGCACCCAGGCGCATCTGCCAATGGGGTCAAATTAACAATTTATAGAAGTTGAGGGGTGTGTTATTGAAAATTTTGAAAAGATGCGGGAATTGAGATAAATCAATAAAATTCATCAGATTCTCAGCAATGATTAATGGGCAAAGGGGGAAAAACATTGAGATCGCAATCAATGAGTTGGGAATGACTTGTGAATATGAAACTTGACCTAAAAACTACTAATGAGACTGTGATAGATTTCAATCTTTATTTTTCAACTTTGTTTGTAATTTACTCTCCAAACATAATCATTTCATTTCATATTCTTAAGTCTTTTGAATATTTGAATTTTTTTTTTTTACATATAAATTTCACTATCAAATTTAATATATTAAATTTTAATCGAGACAACAAATGTCGAATACAAGATTTTTTGTTCTTGGAATTTTGTATCCAATTTTTTAAAATTTTGCTGTTTAAATTTATGAAAAGAGAGAATTTATTTTAATAGACTGAGTTCATATATGAATATATGAACTCATACATGTCAAACTATCTCAACCATTAAATAAACAATTTCAACATTTACAATCTCATAACTTAATATGGATTATAAGAAGTTCATATCCCTTGTGATGTGTGACATTGTGGATAAATATATCTTGTAATTTATTAATTTTACGACTAGTTATGCATGTTTTATTTGGAGAAATATAGATTATAGAACACATTATTATGTTAGAAACAGGAAGTAATAAAAAGAAATGTGAATCTTTCATATCATTTATCTTTTTTGTCTTACAATTTCATCATAGATCGGATCATTATAAATTAGTTATATACAAAGGTAAAATTTTTATATTTATTGGCTCTAACTTATTTAGGACTATTAAAATATATGAAGGTTAGGTATTAGAAGGGGGAAAAAATTGAAGGGTGAAATATGTTTTTGCACTATTAGAAGAGGAGGTAAGGAGAAATAGACAGGAGGAAGAGTTGTTTACTCCTTACGTCATTAAAGATAAGTCATTTTAATTAATTTTTTTGTCAATAATTATAAATTATTATTGTTAGTTAATTACTTTTTTTAGGGAATTTTTTTATATTATCCATCATATGATATACTCTTAAAATGATGTTTAAATTGTTGAAATGATGATTAGATGACATCTTAAGAAAAAAAATTTATATATATGTTGCTTTACAACCACTCGATTATGCCTAAAAGATGCATGATTTTACTCAAGATATATATGTAGTTTTTAAATAGAACAAAAATATAATATTCCAACAAAATGTAAAATAATTAGTGGTTAGTTATGATTGCCTTATCGTAGTCTGTGATTACCTAATCTTAGTTTGTGATTTCCTTATCCGAGATAATTCCATCATAAAACTAATATAATGATCATCATAGTACTTTATTCAAATAGAGGTGTATACTTTAAAATTAAAAATTACACTAACAAATTTCTTAATTCAAGAGATTTAATTTGATAATTTAAATTAATCTTTTTTTTAAAAAAAAACACTAATTAAATTTTAAATAAAAGGAATATAATTTTAAATATACATATATATATATACTGTTTTGCTAAGGCGCGCTCCAATCGTTATCGTAACGGAATTTTTGCTATGGTGCTCATGCAGTCAACCAAGCGGAGCAAAAATTCCATTACGGTAACGGTTGGAGCTCGCATTAAGGCACGCTCCGGAGCGCACCTTAGCAAATATATATAA
>JAOXNR010000013.1:13204486-13226137 GCA_028571225.1 Parsonsia alboflavescens
AATTAGTAAAATTTAAATAATTTCTTTTTTCTCCCCCCCCCCCCCCCTCTCTCTCTCTCTCTTTCTCTCTCACCTTTGATATGCCATGCACGTGAATGACAATGAAGACTTTGTAGCTTTGCTATTTGTTTTTATTACTGAGTAAAAAGAAGCTGTTTTTTTTTTAAAGGCAGAATTGGAGGTTTATATTATATATATGATAAGCAGTGAAGCGACTATAGAGTCACCCCAGCAGTTGGTTGGTCCCTCAAGCAATAAAGATGAGTTCGATTCATATGACTATGACTCTTAATCTCTGCCCCCTTCTCGTGACTTGAGACCCATCTCTGCTCTCTAATCCGATTCAGATTTCAGACAGCTTTGCCTCCTCTCCTCTCAACTCTTCTCTGAATCCAGCTCTTTAGGCACATAATTTCACGAGTAAATTATAATGTATACAGCTTTCTTTTCTTGCCCCATGGGACCGAATCCCATTTTCCCACATTGATGGTGATCAATTGCCCATGATAAAAGTTCCCTCTCCCTAATAATTCTTAACTGTATAAATTTAACCCACATCCCAAGGATGTGATCAAATGGTTCAAAGGTAAGCCCTACATAACATATATCATGAGTTTGGTTCGATCTTAGTATACTCTTATTTTGATGAATTGCAACTTCTAATGGAATAGTCGAGATATGCACAAACTGATCCAGACACAGTTTTTAAAAAAATAATAAAATTAACCCTTCTTTTATTAGCAAAATTTTTGAACAACTAAATATCAGAACAGAAAATCTCGTTATCAATTCTTGTCTCCATCTTTATTATTGTATTATTATTATGGGTTACATATGTTATTGAAAAATTGTGTTGGATGTTCACTCCACTCTGATACCATCTTCCCACAGTACGACAGCCAAATTAAATGCAAAATCTACTGCCAAATTTTCCGGTACAATTTAATTTTGGGAGAATTAAGTGTATCTAAATTGGTGTGCTACATTTATATGTATATACATACACGTTCTCTTTTTAAGGACTTTTCAAAGAGTTAAAAAGACAATTAGGTGATCTGATTTTATGATTTATTCGTAAAAGATTTTTTTTCCCTTTCTTTCTTGGCAGACGAAAATATCTCTTTAGTCAAAATCCAAAATTGAATGCTATTTATAAATTAATCCGCCGTCTGGAATTGAATGTCCATATTTTTATTTTGAATTATTAAGAAATGAATATAACATTTCCTAAATCAGTAAAAATTTTCGTAAAAAATTGATATTATTAAGTGTAAAATGAACTAAGTCAATTATTTTCTTAAAATTTAATCTAGTCAAAATGGGACATTCAATTCTGGTGGAGGGAGTATTACTTTTTGGTTCGAAATTAAATGTTGATTTTGTATTGAAAGAATTTGATTTAGTATACTGTGAACATAGTAATATCTATTTCTTTATAAAATTTTAACTAATTTAGAAAATAAAAAATTTAATTTTGAACTGCTCAAAATATTCAATTTCGATCAGAGTAATATAAAAAAGGGAAGAAAAAAAAAATTAAAGGTGGGGAGAAAAAAGTAATAGGACCACAGGAAGCTCTCTCTTAATTGAAGTACGTAGTTGGGAGCATTTAGTCATCATCATCTAGTGATATGAAGTTTCCTCAATGGAATTTCATTACTTTATGGGAGGGCCTCCTCTCTTCCCATACAAACAATTTTTTTTTGGTCTGGTATATCATGGTATCCCCTCCTTATATATGATAATTCATAATTGTGGATGCTATTATTTTTATCAGTTTACTATTTATATATGTAAACGTGGCATCTGATGATGGGGGTCTGTTCCAGATCAGATGGAGCCCCATTCTGGGAGATTACGACCCTTTCACCAATGGAATCTTTAATTTCTTTTCCCTCCTTACTTGAAAAAAGGTTAGAGTAACCTGGAAATTTGTGGACTTGTTAGGCTATGTATCAACAACCCACAAAATTTAATTATTTTGGCACAAGGGAAAAAGCCAATTACTTATTAAAGAGAGTTCTTAATCAGACAAAAGATATTTCTTTAATTTAGAGTCTTAAGAAGACAATCAGTAGGACGAGCCACTAAGGTTAGAAATATAGAGATTTGGTAAATGGACAATAGCATTATTGCAAAAAATAGAAAAGAAAGGAAGAAAACAAATACGGCTTCCATTTGGATTGAATGTATTTATTTCTATTTTGGAATATTTGAACTCAATAGAATGGATTTAGACTGTAGAATACTTGAATTGCTTATTTAAGTATGATTCCGACATCGCTTGTAGTATTTCTTTACTATAGAGTTGCATTGTGGTCACTCATTTAAAGGTATTAGTACCACTTGTTATATTAACTAGAGTTACTATAGAATTCCATGATATTGAGGGATTGTAACATGAAAGTAGCTTGTAAGGGAGCATAATCTCAATAAAAAGGACATTATAAAGGTCAAATGCACTCTTTAATAATTTATCAAGTCAAAATGAAATATTTAATATGAATTAATTGAATACAAGATTCATGAGATTCAATCGAGATACATTTGATATAAGATAGACATGTAATGGGGAACACCAGAAGCACTCATCTTATGGTGGACAGACTCCTTAGCATATTCACTCGGAGTTTACCAATAGATTGACCATTTGGATACATAAGGGCTCACTATAAAGTGATATTTGATACTCATTATAGGATTTCTATCTAGATAAAATGGGTAAAGTTAGAATAGTAGAAAAAATAATAATAATAATTCTTTTGTCTGAAATTGAATATCTCATTTTCACTTAAAAATTCTTAAATATTGGAGGTTATTAATGAGATTTTTTTATTATTATTTAAAACCTATTTATCGTTTTAGAAAGGGTCATTTGATCCCACATGTTTGGACTAAACTATAGTATGATCCCACAAGGTTTTTTTCAGTTATTATGGCTCCTTAACATATTATGGACAACCATTATGATCCCTCAACATATTATGGACAGGTATTTTGATCCCAACTATCATTTTTTCAATAAAAAAAACTCTTGGAAACTTGCATTTCACTGGTACGGGATAACATTTCAGAGGTAAAATTGTCCATTTTATCCCTGCTACTCAAAATCCAACCAACCCAAGGGTTGTGAATGAATTTTGGTTGTCCAATTAATTTATTTGGGTTTGTTAATCCAAATGCATCTTTTTTTTTCTTTTCCTTTTTTTTTTAAGTGATTGGTTACATTTTGAGTAGTAAAGATGATATTGGTAATTTTAATCAGATAAAAGTTCTTGCTTTAATTTAGTCTTAAGAAGACAATCAGTACGACGAGCCACGGAGGTTAGAAATATAGAGATTTGGTAAATGGACTATCGCATTATTGCAAAAAATAGAAAAGAAAGGAAGAAAACAAATACAGCTTCCATTTGGATTGAATGTATTTATTTCTATTTTGGGATGTTTGAACTCAACGTAAATGTGAGTTCCTATAGAGTGGATTTAGACTATAGAATACCTGAGGTGTTTATTTAAAGTATGATTCCGACATTGCTTGTGAATAAAAAAAGAAAAAAAGGTAAAAGAAAAAGTAGTTTTTTAGTATAGAGTTGCATTGTGGTCACTCATTTAAAGGTATTAGTACCACTTGTTATATTAACTAGAGGGACTATAGAATTCCGTGATATTGAGGGGTTGAAACATGGAAGTCACTTGTAAATGAGCATAATCTCAATAAGAAGGACATTATAAAGATCAAATGCATTCTTCAATAATTTATTAAGTCAAAATGAAATATTTAATCTGAATTAATTGAATACAAGATTTATGAGATTCAATCAATATACATTCGCTTTAAGATAGACATATAATGGTGAACACTAGAAGTACCCATCTTATGGTGGACAGACTTCTTAGCATATTCACTTGGAGTTTACCAATAGATTGACCATTTGAATACATAGGGGTTCACTATAAAGTGATGTTCAATACTCATTATAGGATTTCTATCTAGATAAAATGGGTAATGTTAGAATAGTAGAAACAAAAATATATTTCTTTTGTTTGAAATTGAATATTTCATTTTAACTTTAAAATTCTTAAATATGGGAGGTTATTGAGATTTTTTTTATTATTTAAAACCTATTTATCTTTTTAGAAATTGTTTTTAACCCATTTGGTCCCACATGTTTGGACCAAACTATAATATGATCTCACAAGTTTTTTTTTTCTAGTCATTATGGCTCCTTAACATATTATGGATATTTATTTTGATCCCAATTATCATTTTTTCTATCAAAAAACTTTTTGAAATTGGTCATTTTACTTCTATGGGATAACATTTTAAGAGCAAAATTGTTCATCTCATCCCTGCTACTCAAAATCCAACCAACCCAAGGGTTGTGAATGAATTTTGGTTGTCCAGTTAATTTATTTGGGTTTGTCAATTCAAATGCATTTTTTTTAAGTGATTGGTTACATTTTGAGCAGTAAGGATGATATTGATAAATTTTTTTCTAAAATGTTATCCTTTGCTGATAAATGACCAATTACGACTAGTGTTTTATTGAAAAATAGTAGCTGGAACCATAATGACTGCCCATAAAATATTGAGGGACTATAATGATTGGAAAAAAACTTGTGGGATCATATTATAGTTTGGCCCAAACATGTGGGATCAAATATGCTAAAAGCCCTTTTAAAAATGACAAGTTTAATTTCAAACAAACTAAAATAGAAATAGATACATTCAATTTCGGATTTCGGATGAAAGAAGTAATTCGTATCCAAAAAGTGAAGGTTAAAGATCTCTAAAGGCACGCACGAGGACCTTTAATTTGAATTTGTATTTATAAAGTGCAAGTGTGTACTTAAATTTTTAACAAACAAAGTTAACAGTTAATCTTTGATTTTATTTTTAAAAAATAAAATTGTCAATTAATTTTTTTTTTCATAAATATATTTTACATATTATATTCCAAAAGAATAAACTAAATCCGAGGGTTATTGGATCAAATTTATTATTTTTTTAAAATAAAAAAGTTAATCATTAAATATTTAATCGTGTGTGCAGGTGATATAAATAAATAAATATATATATATATATATATATGTAAATTTATTTATTTATATATATGATGGGTGTGTTAAGTGTGTGTTAACCTCCCGAAAGCCATAACTTTTATATGTATGCTTTCCCTTTCTTACGCAAATAAAAAATATGCTTTCTAAAGGGAGGGGATTATTGAAAGAGAAAACTGGAAAAAAAAGAGGAAAAAAAAAAAGGGAGAATCCTAAGTACTAACTTTGGCCCTTAAAACAACAAAATTTCTTTTCGAATAATTCCCCGGCATATGGGAGGGCCGAGAGACAGCAGATTGCGGCTATTCCGTGGTGAAAATTCAACTTTATTTTTTGTCAAAGGCAACAAATAAAAGGAATTCATTATATATATATATGGTTTTGATTAATGCGCGTTCCAATCGTTACCGTAACGAAATTCTTGCTACAATACTCATTCAGCTAATCAAGCGGAGTAAGAATTTTGTTACGGTAACGGTTGGACCGCGCCTTACCAAATCCATATATATATATATATATATATATATATATATAGACACACACAGAGAGCTCTAGCTAGCTTTTGTTCTGATGAGAAAAACATGCTCGTGGGGTTCCTGTAAAAAAGGGGGTATTCATATAGGTCCTCCTCTCATGAGAAAAAAGGGTTCAAAAGTTGGAATGATTCCCTCATTTTCTTTTTTCCCTCCCTTTCATTTCCTTTTATTCTTCACATATAGCTGAGATTTTATGCTGAATGCCAGACAAGAACAACTCTCAAGGTGTTGTCCCCATTTCTTGCATCAAAATCTCTCCTTTCCATACCCTTTAATTGTCATGAAAATGTACTTAGATTTTTTTTTGATTAATGATTCATGTTTTAAGCTTGTGATAACAAAAGAAAAGGGTCATTATTGATTCTTGAAAAAGATGAGCTTTCATTCTGTTGTCGTTACTACTTTAACCATCCAAAATCAAATGTGTCTATTTCCATTTAGAGTCGATTAAAATTTTGTTGAAAAATTGACACTTCCATGTTAAAAATGAAATAAGTTATAAACTTCTTTCAAGTCAAATTAAATAGAATGCTATTTGATTACTGACGGAGGAAGTATCAAATACAGGTTGCACCTAAGGCCAATGTAATTAGCAGAGAAGGTAAGGCCCTATAACATGTAGGTCGTGGGGTTTGATCTCCCTTCTTGTAGAATCTATCCTTATTAGGTGAATTTTGCTAGAGTAAATTCTAATCTTGATAAATCTATTTATATGATTTTGGATCCTCATTGTAGAGTGGATCTTGTTCTAAATAGAATGGTCGAAGTACATACATAAATCTGATTCCGATATCATTTCATAAATAAAAAAGAAGAATATTTACACGTTATAGCAGAGGATGAGGCTAAATCAACTGCGTACCAATATTTTCTTTTTGTCAGGGAGACCAAATGGGGTGTCGAAGAAAAGTCTGTGGTGAGAGCTGAGCATAACAAGCCCCATTGAAGACTTTCCAACTCACAAAATTCCTCCTTAGGTGAACGGTACTGCTATATTGGTATTGCATCAAAAGAAGCTGAAAGAACAATTCAAAGATATAGAAGAAAGAAAAAAAAGGTGGTTCGTGTGGGAAGTTCGGCTCTCTCGAGGGAGCGTCTACCAGTTTGTTTCTTTAATGCCTTTGTGATCATGCCTGGACCTCCATTTCCAAGAGTGGAGACAAAAGAGTCATCTTACAATTATCGTTCTATATGATTACTCCCTCTATCCGGTCGAAATTAAATGTTTATATTTCTCTTTTAAATTGTTAAAAAATAAATCTCTCAATTCCTTAATTATTGAAAACTTTATAAAGAAATTAACATAGTTATATATAGAATGAATTAAGTCAAACTCTTCCAATAAAATTTGTTAAATTCAATCTGACATTTAATTCAAACGGGAGGGAGTATTATTATTATGTTTTTCCCCCCCTATATTTCTATATGTATCTTCATTATTCATTTATCAGAAAAGGAAACCCCAAATCTTTTTCCTTTGATGTCTATTGCCAAAAAAAAAGAAAAAAAAGTTCAAAACTTGATTGATATTTATATATGCCTGTTTGGGACATGGGTTGAGCAATTTGATTGGGATTGGTGAAGGAAATACGTGTAAATTAGGTAGAAGCTAAGAGAAACTTTAGATAAAGTCATCTCTCCCAATTAATGAAATATTTCTCCAAGTCTTGGGGCTCTTTCATAAGTTGGACCTATGGGGCAAGAGTGAAAATAACACACGTCTTTGTATATATATATGTAGCCGAAAGTTAGAATAACTATAGATTTAATAAGAAGAGAACAAGGGATAAAGGAGTGATATAGGTTTTTAGAATAGACCCTAGATGATATTTTTTTCTCCAACCCAAAATTTTTTCATGCAATGATGTCAATTTTTTTATAAAATTTTAATTAATTTTGAAAAACGACATATTCAATTTCACTAATAAACGTTATATGTATGGGTGTTTGACAAGTCATACTTGTTTCTTCAGGTGGTAAAGTAGATTCACCTTCAATGAAGAGAGAGATTATCGATTCAAGTTATGGAAAAAAAATAGATATCTCCAAATCGAGATTTATCTTCTAAAGATCTTACTGAATTAGTTGTCATCATAAGTCTTTTCAACAAGTTAATTGGTTAGAAGAAGATTGTGGGGGAGAGATGCATATTTTCAAATCGCATCATTGAAAATTTTGACCTAGAAACCATATGGGAAGTACTTGACAATTATATACACTCTTTACCTAAATGCAACTCCATCAAAAGTATATATGAGTATTCTAAATGATGATCAAATTTGCTTTATTGAAGTGGAAGATATGGTTTTGGGACAATGAAAACGCAACCCCTTTTTTCAACATCACTTTTGGACAAAATTATCCAACAAAACATCCTTTTTAAGGTCTATACATACATATATATATATATATATGCATCAAACTTTTATCACAAATTTAATTCATTAATATGTCTTTGAATACTTCCGCTGCTGCTTTTTTGAGGTTTAAACGTGCACTTTGCAGCCGAATTACAAATCAACTAAGTACGTGTAATCCAAAAGGGGAAGCATTTCTTGAATATCTTAGAAGATTATCATATATATTAGGAAAGATTTTCTTGGTTTCATTAGCTGAAAAAAAAAGCCCTTCTTCAAGGAAACCCTGTACTATTTCTTCATTGTTTTTGAGAATGGTTTTGAAACTTAAAGGAAATGTGCATTATGCACTCATTAATATATATATTTTTGGATCTTGTCTTCTTCCCCCACATGATGCAAGAAAGGTGGATTACATATATAAATGTCCCTGCTTCATTTGATTGATACAATACAAGACAAGACAATTTAATATATAAATAAATATATATTTGTCATCTATGTATATCTACCACAATTATTTTGCTCAAATTTCTCATACCCTTTACTTTCTAATTCTATACTATTCTTAATTTGAATGGGGTAATGGTTCTCTAATCATCACATACAAATTGCATTATGGTCTTTGTAATTTTATAGAGGAAGTTGAAGAAACTTTTATCGAACTTTGTTAGTTCGGCTACTTTGTTTGGTTGTCCGAGGGTTGTCCGAGACGGATGGAATTCATAAAATACATGTAAATATTAATTTAAATCGTATTTCTCAAATATAAGAATAAATTTAAATAATATTTAATTCTCTTGATTTTTTTTTACTTTAATTTTAAATAACTTCAGTTATCAAAAGAAACGGATTTGTTAAGGTGCGTTTCGGAGTGCGCCTTAAGGAATAATTCCATTATGGTTGGCTACATGAGCATTGTAGCAACAATTCCATTATGGTAATGGTTGGAGCGCGTCTTATCAAAATCGCAAAAGAAAAGGTTGAATATGTGTATTCATATTTTTATATAAAAAGAAAAATTAAAATATGGTATTATACCCCTTCTTCATTCATGAGGGATTGGTGAGTGCATGTAATTTTAATGACACAATTTAATTTTCAAGCCCATAAAAAAGCCCACTAGAATGGTCCAATCGCGGGGTTAAAAGGAATAAGAATAAGGCCCAAGTCCAAGCCAGGCTCACGTTCTTTACAGCAGCAGTCGGCCACCGACCCGCCACCCAAAGATGACGCAAACTTCCACCGTTTTATTCCTCGCCGCCACACCTACAGCGGTTCCCGCCAAAATTCCAGATTTTATGCTTCCCGCAACAGCTCAATCCTTCCTCACACCGCCACTTTTACTCTCTGCAAATTTCAAACTTGTATCAGCAAAGCCATTGCTGAACACCCTTAGGGCAATCCCACCTGAACAATATGTTTATCCTGACCCAAACCCAGAATTTGCTATTGCTGTAAATCCCGAACCAACTCAATTTTCTTAAAATAAAATCTTGTTATACACATTTCGGAGACTTTAAATTGCCGAAAGAAACTGATTCGTTGTGTGTGGTTCTGGAAATGCAGGAGACCCAGAAATTCAGAGAGGATCTAAAGAAGAAGTTATTAGTGGAAAAAGAGACTTTTGGGGATGAACTTGATGCTGTTGTCAGTGTTTGCGCTGAGGTATATCTCCTTTATAAAGATTAATGAGGATTTATAGCGAACATTTGCGTTGGACTATTCTCTGTTTTCTCTTCTCGTTTCATGTTAACTGTATTTGACCACGTCTTTACTGAAGCATTCCATAATTGGTTTAGCAAATCAAGTGTAAAATGACATAGAACTCTAAGAGTATGGCCATGCATAGAATTGAACTCTTGGAAATTGTAATTGCATAGCTGCAGATAATGAGATTAAGAGAAACCTTTAGCTGAAATTTTGTAGATAAAGTGGTTAGGACTTAGGAGTATGTCACAAGAGTAGGTTTAATCTAGGACTTAGCTGAAGGAGAAATTTTGAATCTGTATAGCATTATTGTATTTAGGACTTAGCAACCGCTGGTGTTATTAAAAATTGCCGCACCCACATGATTTTGAGAAAGTTTGGAAAGGCGAAACATTTCACTTCGAAGTGCATATACTCTGGAAATAAAAATTTTAACAGAAAGGTCTTAGATTTCTATCCAAACCTAATAATCAGTATGAGGACCTTGTAACCAATGCAATTCAGGTAGATAGTAAAATCTTCATGTCTTATTCAGCACAAAAACATTCAATTCCATCTAGGTCTTTGGCTTTGCATTGTGCAATATTGTGCTTTTGTTGCATGGTGTAGATGCTTGTTTTTGTTTTCTTTTATCTGTATAATTTTACTGCATTGATGAAATTTTCACTTCCCCGGAAGCTGTAAATATTAAGTTTTGGTTCTTCAGAACTGTCAAGCTTGTTTTCATGTCATCCTTAGTATGACTTTTACACACAAAATCGAAGCATCTTAAAATTCCTTTGGACTTTGGGAGAATCCCTTTCGATGATAGTACTAACGGTAATCTAACAAAAGGATGTGTGCAAATTTTCTTTCTAATTGTGAGAGTTGGTCTCTGATAAATGCCTTTATGGTATCTTTTCCGGAGTTGTATCCCCCTAATATACCTTGCAGGGAGAGTGGGTGAAAATAATTGCAAATACATAGTCTAAAATTCTCAAGAAACACCATGCACCAATTTTAACTGGGGAGAAAAAACAGAACATTTTGCAGTGAATTCAATGATCATCCTTGTACCTGTTGGTCTTCATTTTCAGTACCTTCTGTTACTGGAAATTTTTACTCAAAAGGGCACAATGATTCATTTTCCTGAGTGGTTTGGGGATGCTGAAACTGGGTAAAACTGTTTTGGGACCACATTTTGACAACCAAGAAATTAGCTTTCCATGGAAGATGGATAGTATGTATTCTGCCAAACCCAGCCTGGACCAAATTATTTGGGGAAATTTTGTGATGTGTCTTGGATGGAGTATATTCATATGGGCATGTGCATTTTGAGACAAAATGGCTGAGTGGTAGCTAATATGCTGATTGAATTTGTTGGTACCCTTAACTGACTTGTTATGGACCTTCCATGGGATAACTAATGCAGTTTTTACCATTATCGTAGATAGTGCAGCCTGCAGTAGGTCATCCTGGGCCAGAATAGAATGGAACTTTGGACCAGTAGCAGAAGTATTATGATGCAGACAAGAAGTATTATGTACAAATCTTCTTAAGTTTTGTTGAAAAGAGACAAAATGGGTATCTGAAAGGCAAATAATCCTAGACTGAAAGCCTGTGCTCCTTTATTAAATAATACTGATGATAATGTTCCGAAGACCCAGTGATGAGATGAAAGGGCTTAGTTTGTTCCATTCTTTCTCTGATCATGATGAATAATGATATTTGTCTTCTTATCTTTTGGGATGAAACTGGGAATATTGGAAGCTGCCTGTTGTCCTCTTCTTATATTTACTTTTTGATGGAGATATTTTATAAATGATGGACAGGTAGACATATGAGAAGGACGAGAAATCCTCAAGAGAACCTTAATCATAAAGATAATTGATTTTCGATCTTTCTGGAGACACATATTTGAAGAACCAACTAAGGCTAAGAAAGGCAGGAAAAAATTGATCTTGACAAATTCACGCATTGGATCACCTTTGTCCAATTAACTCTGATACATGAATAAGTAAATTGAAATTTCACTCAAAAGTTTGTGATTTTTTTTTTTTTTTTTGGCAATTAATTTTCTAAAAGTATTAATGTTAATTTTCTAGTTTCTGATTTTGCTTCTCATATGGTCAATATTAAACATTTGTGTCTTTGCTCTGGTGATTTTACTTGTTTTTTACCCTGGATATATTTCACCTTTTGAATCTTGGATGAAATATTGGATCTTTTGACGGAAGAATAGTTGTTTTTAATCATACTGGAATGTCTAAGAATTCAATACATTAGAGTTAATTGATTAATGCCACTAGTGTTAACTTGTTTCATCTTGAAATCAGATATTTAGTGAATTCATGCACAGAGAATATGGAGGACCTGGGACATTATTGGTGGAGCCTTTCACGAATATGATGATTGAACTTAAGGAGAGGAAACTGCCCGGAGCTCCTTTTGCTGCACGAGAATCTCTCTTATGGGCTCAAAATTATGTAGCTCAAGACTGGGAAATTTGGAATTCATCGAGACCACAATGATGGTGGTCTCTTTTTCTTAGTTATCTGCAGTTTTATCCTTTATATTTGTCTTTATATTATTTCAACTTTCAATTGATGAAGTAAACAGGGGGGAAATATGCAGAAGCTATTTGCTGCTTATGTTTTGAATGCTTGTTGTGAAACAGTGTCAGTTCTCATTGCTCTCCTACCTGCTATACAACAATATTGATATACAACACCAGTAGAGAACTTTGATAGATTGCTGACATGCTGTACAAATTCCGGAACTGACTTTCCATAGATTCACCATCACTGCACTCCACGGTAGAAAATTTGACTTGGGACCCAGAAGCATGATCAGCTAGCAGCCTCAGAAATGCTGTGTAAGGAAGGCCGCCATGATTTCGACCTTGAAGCAGAAAGATTTGCTGATCCTGATCTCTGTGACTGCCTTTCCCGTCTCATCCCCTGAAAGTATCAATTTCAGCTATAAAGATAAGTTATTGCACAGAAAACACTGCCCTGGTGAACAACTAGGAAATGCTTACGATTCAGTTTATAAATTTATGATTGTTTTGAGTTTCCCTTCATTTCTACGAAGTTTCACTTCTTTTGATAGTCTGTTGTATATGTATGACAGTTGAATTATGTAACCTTTAAGTCATAATACAAGTTTTTTTAATTGATTTCCAAGTTCTTCCTTGCCATTTCTCTCTGTCCTGTTTTTTCTTCAGATAACGTCCAGGTAAAGAAAGATTTGGAAAAGAAAGAGGAGGGCGGGGGGTTTAAGAAATCAATGTCTGAAGCACTACTTTTTTTCGCAGTTATTATAGTTTAGGATAATAGAAATATGGTGTGGAATCATTGAATATCATTATAAACCTCATTTCTCCCCAAAAACCTTGTTTGTCTATACATATAACGCATTCTAAGTATTTGATTATTGAGTGAAATAAAATCAAATAGCTACCTGACAGTTGTTCTCCAGTTCAGACCTCCCTGGTTCTGACCCACCACCACCACCACCCTGCTTTTCTGCATCTGCTTCCAATCTGTCTATGGACTCTGTTTGGTTCTTCTTCATCTTTGCATGTTTTTTAGCTCTCAATACCTTCATAACCTCTGTTCCAAATTGACCACAAAACAAGAATTCATTTTCTGCATAAAACTTTGACAGGAAAAAAAAAACAATAAAAAATCATAGAAAGAAGAACTCTGTTTGAAAGCAACCCTCAAACAGTTACAGGGACCAAAAAAAAAAGAGACTTTCTGACTAATGATATAAAAACACTGACAGAACTACAAATAAAGCCGAACCTTGCGTCGTAACAAGCCGATAAGCTCTGCCGAGAACTAGAGTTTCAGTAGGGCGGAGAAGCTTTACACGAGTGAAACGTACAGTCTTATCATCTGAATTCTGATCCTCACCGCCATTGATTTGCAGTGGTATTATGAGAGAAACATAGTGCCCTGGATTCATCTTCATCACCTCACTTGCAACCACGGGCCAATACATCCTCTCTATTCTTCCACTGGGATGTTGTATTACTAGAGCTGCAGCATCCACAGCCTGACAATTTCCCATCACTGTCTGTAAAAATTATAAGCCAAAATGATGAAGAAGACGAGGAGAAAGAATTTGGTTAGATAAGAAGAGGAAGGAAGGAAGGAGATGAAATAAGCAGAAGTGGTCTCTTTCTAAGGAGTACCCACAAAGAGGCCACCACAAGAATGAAATGGTAAAATAGGTCTCTCTCAAGCAAGCCGTCCGTCCTCCCTTTGCCCCAACCAACTGATGTAGCCCCCTCCCTCCTTCCTAAAATTCTATACATAACTAAAGGCCATTTTCTGTATTTATATCTGTAATTAAATTTCCCAAATCTCTTCAGATTCCGGCAATAAAGTTTTTGTCTGGTACAATTCAGATATTTCACTTTGTAGTTTAACAGTAAAGATTCTGATGCTCCTTTCATCCATCCGAATTTAAATGTCCATTTAAATTAATATTCCTTGCCATTCGAAAAAATGATCAATACATCTCAAAATATAATCCAATTACTTCTTTTTTTCCTCGATGGGTAGTTATTATTGTATAAAAGATTAATATAACTTTATTAATTTCATATTGAAAACTATCCTTCTCATAAAAGTCTACCCTACAACAAACATTGCAAAACAATTCATTAACATTGATAAAATATTGACTGAAGGGTATATAAGTAAAACTATTATAAAAGATAATTGGACTAACTATATTAACCATTATTTCTTAATCAACAGGAAAAAAAATGAAAGTTGGTGGGATAGAAAAGGAAAACATAAAATCCCTTAAATTTAAAATTTTTTAA
Source organism: Parsonsia alboflavescens (assembly GCA_028571225.1). Classification (NCBI taxonomy): domain Eukaryota; kingdom Viridiplantae; phylum Streptophyta; class Magnoliopsida; order Gentianales; family Apocynaceae; genus Parsonsia; species Parsonsia alboflavescens. Next base: position 13,218,970 of record JAOXNR010000013.1, read on the forward strand.
AGGAATATGTTTATTTAAAATAAAAAAAAAATTTAGGATATTCTATCCTAAATGAATTACAACTCATAACGATAGAGTTGATATATGTGCAAATTGATCTGGACATTACTAATTAAAAAAAAATGGATAAAAAAAGAGAGTTTGTAGTCATGGAAAGACAAAAAAAAAAACTTTATTAAAATGTTACATTTAATAATGTTACTATTACTATACATATATTTTATATTTTATTGCGCAACAATTGCACGAATATATAATATAATAATAATATAATTAAGAGAGTACTAACAATCCCGATTGGACCGGCAACATTTGCTCGTATGTTTGTGGGGATGCCACGTGGGTAGTTGGCAAGGCCAAGCCCGGCGGTGTTGACGGGTCAAGATTTCGATTTATTTTTAATTAGGCTTATGGAGCGAACTCCCCTCCCCCAAAAAAGGACAGTTTTTCTTTTTCCCCTCCGCGGATTCGTAATGCGAAATAACTATTAAATAAATAAATATTTCTTTCATCGAAAATTAAATATTTAAAATTAATTTATGAGTTTTTTTTTTTAATAAAAAAATTTGACTAATAATATTTTTAAATTGTAATATTAATTTTTTAAATAAAATTTATTGATTTTAAAAAATAAAATATTTATTTTTATACAATTTAAAATAAAAATGAAATATTCCGTTCGATAGAAAAGAAAAGAAATGAAGTGAAGATTCGGTTGTCGTCAATAGCGACTCCTACCATCCCCTTTATTATTAATTTATTATTATGAGTTTACAAAGAAGTACATTCTCAACTACTTGACTCATTCTGTATCTAAGTCAGCCATTCTTGGCTTTTTCTCCCTCAAATCAATTATCTCTCATTATCAATTTCCAATGATTTAGTCCTTTTGGTTGGATATTTAATCATTTTGCTCGACTCTAATTCAATTGGTAAAGTAATATAAACTCAATAATTGTCTTAGTATTAAGACTTAATTATATTCAGGTTAGCTGATCAATTTAATTAATCCAAATTGGTTGGATAATTTAATTATCCCTGAGAACTTAGTTTATTCCCTCCCCCCTTCAGGAATTAAACGTCTTGTCTTTTAAATTAATAAAATATTATAAAAAATGAGATATTAAATCTCAGATAGTACTATTTTCAAAAATCTATTCAATTTAAATGTGAAACTTTATGTTGAATTATTGAATCCAATAAGAAGAGTTTAATCAATTGTACAACAACTTTGATGCTTATTTGGAAACAAGTGAAATCATTTCCAGCAATTAAATGAGTCATTATTAATTAAAAGATTAAAAAAAAAAAAAAAGGCAAGAATTATAATCATTAATCCCCTAATTAAAAAGACAGGAAAAAAATGAGTCACTTTCAAAGGGTCAGCTCAAATAAAAATTCCCTTTAAAAAAAGAGACAAATACAGAAGTTCTTAATAGTTGAATCTGGAACTAATATTTCTCTAACATTTTTCTAATAAAAAAAAACAAAAAAAAAAAAAAAACGTCAAGAGCATATAAGACTTTATTCAAATTACCTCAGTGGAAGTTTATATATGTTTGTTTTCCATTTTTTTTTTTTCCTCCAAATTTTACAAGTTGCAGTTGTTTGTTCTATAAATGATAGTGGTGTTGTCAAGTCAACATCAATTTTCTTTTTCTTTTTTCTTTTTAATTTTTAATTTTTTTTTTCCTTTTTATTTTCTTGTTTTGAACGAAATATTGAATTTGGATTCATAGAATTCTGACTTTCTCTCGATTGGCTAAGAATGTTTCTATTATAGTTAGTAGTGGTGTCTTCCCTGCAGGCCTACAACAGTAGCATTCATGTTTTCTACTGCAAAACAAATACTGTTGGCCTTGTCTAAATAATTCTTTTGATTGGATCGCCTTATTTGTACTTAATTTTTAAAAATAAATACCTAAATGAAATTGTACGTTCTCAATCATTTAGTCACTATTTATAAGTTTTATGTATATGTAATTAATATATATTTTGTTTATTAAAGATAAATCTATTTATAATTGATAGTGTTAAAAGTTTAGAAACAATTTATTTTTATCACTTTTGATTGAAAAATAATGTTTTCCAAATCAAAATTGAACATTAATCCAAACATTGTTTTATTTTACAATAAATCCGAATATAATGAGGAGAAATTGTTTGTCAATAAATAAAAATGACTTATATTTTAGAACAAACGAAATTGTTTTTTAATAAATTATGCAACTAGTTTTTTATTGTTAAAAAAAATTGGAAAAAAAAAGGGAAAGTAAATTTAAAATTGGAAATGAAATTTTGGGGTAATAATGTAATTTTCTCGTATGGTTGTCCTGTTATCATCGAAACTATTTTGGCAGAGGTCCATGTGAATTTGACATTGACACCTCATCAGTATCGGCATGCATTGTTTGGTGGTGCCTTAAACCTCTCTGAATTATTCTTTCCTTTTTCTTTTTCTTTTTCCCCATTTGTAAATTAATTATTTACATCAAAGTAACGTTTTAAAGATCGAAATATATATTCCCTTGATCCCAAATTTTAATTTCCCGTTTTGACCTCCATGTATTTTTTTTAAAAAAAGATTTAAATTAATTAATTTTAATATTTCAATATTACTTTTCTTAATAAAAGTTTAACTAAATTAGGAAATAAAATATTCAATCTCGAATAACTTAAAATGAAAAATAAAATATTTAATTCTGAAAGAAGGAATACTTCACATTTATTTATAGTTTTAAAAATTAGAAATATAAAAACTTTGTATGCACTCTAAAAAGTGCATATTAATACAAGATTCACCATTATCCTCATAGTTTGAATATCTATATGTCAAGCACTAGTCTTCCCTTTTTAAAACCTCCATTGTGCTAGAGACACTCAAAAAAGTAGCACATTTCTCATCAATTTAACCAAAAAGAAAAACACTTTGTAGATGCTCTCCAATTGTTTAGACTTCCACCCCATTAGCAATAACTTTAATTAACCAAGATGCTCCCCTTTATGCAAATTAAGTGGAATAGTTTGTCATATGACAGATTAACAAAGGGATAAGAATGAATCTCCAAAAAATTTGTTATAAACCATTTATATGAATATGATCACACAAAAATAACCTCGCATAATATTGGATTTTAGACGAAAACTAAATTTAAATCCTATGATCTAACTCAGTATCTTTTAATACACAATTTACATCAATAATCTTTTACATGTAAAGAAGATGTAACAGAGCTTACAATTTATGTCTCACTCCACATTATTAAAAAATAATAAAAATAAATATAATTAAATCTAAATGATCACATTTATATTTTCGATCTTCCTCCTCCCTTCCCTCACCACCCGGCATACAAAAACCAAAAGAAAAGTTTTAGAACCTCCCCTTTTGGATTATATACTTGTCTCCCTCCCCCTTCCAGGAAACAAACCATCAAAACGTGGTCACATTAGAAAGAATCTGCAACCCTAACATGGCGGCTACCAGGAGAAAAGAATCAATCATATATATAATCAAACTAAACATTAAGGTTTCTTCAAATATTAAATCTCAAATAGTACTACGTCGACGAAACTTAGATGAGTTAATTAAGCAGTTTTCAGTGATAAACTAAAAGTAGTCATGATGGATCTTGCAGTGGCCATATCTCATTGGGTTTCTGAACAAATTAAAGATAAGACTAGATAGTAGAAGTCGTATCAAAGTAGAAAATGAGGAAACGTGTCCTCAATATCTATGTGATGAAGATCTTTGACTTGTGTAAAATCTGGTTCTCAGACCAACTAGTCCATATACGATTCAATATGTCTCACTAGCGAGATCCACCAAGGGGGGAAATTTGATAGAAAGAAGGCGAGAAGGAAGCCTTCTCATTGGCTCGGTCCCCTCAAGCTAAAGGGGGGAATGTACTTCATTCCCAAGTCTTCCATTTCGGCTAGTTCTCTTTCCCTATTCTTTCTTTCCTTCTTTCAGTTGTAGACAGGGTTTCCGGGTGGCACACCCGCCTGATCGGTCCAAAATGAAATATTTCTATTTTTATTTTAATTAATTTGAAATTGAGTATTATTTTCTAAATGAATTAAAAATTTGACATTTTTTCTTTAAAAATAAAGTATTTGTCGATTAATAATTTAGTTAAAATAGAGCAGTTAATTTTATATGGGAAAGAATATATTATTATTATTATTATGTAGAATGCGTGGAGAAACAGAAGTTTGAAGATATGAGTAAACATCTACTGATTAATGTCAGTTTTTGTAAGCCCATGTGAGATGTTGGGGATCTTGAATTTAAATATTAAATGATGAATGGACTCTTTCGTGTTCTAACATGACTCCCATAGGGGACTACAACGCATTTATATTTATATTTAATGGGAATTATTATAACTTCTTGTGTTCATATTAAATTGCAGCATAGCAGAAGAATTTTTATTTTTTATTTTTTTATTTTCTTTCTTTCTTCCTTCCAACTCTCTGGACAGCTTTTAATATTCGTCAAGAAAACATGGAATTCAAAAGGGACAATAATGTTAGGTCTTGTTGTGTCTGTACGTACTTGTTTTGGCTTTGGACATTCTAATTTTCATTTGCTTATAAAACCCTTTTTAATTGAATGAATGATCTCATGTTAAAAATGGGACACTTCTTCCCGAGTGGGGTTCTTAATTTCTTGTTGTATTTAATTCTAAAATAAATATATGGTGGATTTCGTTTGTGATTTTAATTAGGTGTTGCTTTCTCCACATTCTTCCCCTTTCGAACACAATACAAAAAGTTTGTGTTTGTTAAATTAATTAGGTTTAATTAATGTCTTGAGAATGTCTCAAGGACATAAAACATGAAGGGGATTAATTGGTTAACTAATAAATACAAATTCTTTCTCTTCTCTGTGGAATTCTAAAGAGACCATTGGAGGAAAGGAATACTACCACATATGATTTTGATCGTATTCAGACTCATGTTGTTATCGGTTTCTATCTTCTCTACGATCATTTGTTTATTTGGAAGCCAATCAATATAAACCAACAAACTGTTCTTGATACGATTCTTCTTCTTTGGAGCTTATTCACTTACGGCTTCCAGGATATAACTCACCGGTAAACTTGATTCCTATCAAACGTAGGGGTTTGATTCCTATCAAAAGTAGGAGTTGACTCGTTGTATGCAATGATTAAAGGGCAAGCTCTTTCCAAGTTCCACTAAGGAACTTCCATCGATTTACAACCTCCACATAACTTAAAGGTGGGAGCACGTGAGACCTTTATTCGGTAAAGTTCATTAAAAAAACTTATTTACTTACAAAGATATCAAAACTTTAAAAGTTGCGAAACTAATTCAGATATGACCTGAATATATCCATAAAGTCTGACTTTTACATGGTATTTAATCATTTAGAATTTTTTTGATAATAATAGTCTCGCTAGTTGATTTTATTTTATTAGGAAGGTATATTTTATTTTCTTTCAATCTTATTAATATTCTTTTTACAGAGTATTTAATTTGCAAAAATAATACCACATGTTTTTTATATATAATTTAACCTGTGTCACTTAAAAACTATCAAATCTTTTCTCGATTTCCTTCAAAACTTAAGCGGGACAATTATCATTAAATCGACAAAACTTATTCACATGAGGAATTCTCATTTTAAAATTAAAAATTAGTTTCAAAATATAAGTGAAACTCTTTTTTTTTTATAATATTAGTTTTATACTATTTCCTAAGTCATTTGATTGAGAATTTTGTACTTTATTCCTCCCTGATAGTGTACATATTACACATTCTAACAATAAGAGTATTCTTGTTGATGGGTGACCGGGTCGGCACCCGACCCTACCTGTGGACACAAGCATTCCAAGACCCTTTAATGTCATTCCCTAATCCTGATGTCATACCAAACCGCCGGCCAACTTGATTATTGATAGCTCCCATATGAGAACGTGATTTTACAAACCGAATGCATACTCCATCATCACTAGCCTCAAAATAAAGATTACGGATGTCCATTGGTTCAAATTTGGATAGTTTTCGAATCTCCTATTATATTATAATTGTGTGTCATTTGCTGTTATATAATATTTTTCTTCAAAAAATATGTGATAGGAGATTTGAATTGGAAATTATATATCCATTCGGCCAAACCGATTTAAATTAGTTGAAGAAAAATATTATCCAATTCACATATTAATAGATTCAATCCAATAGAGATTGAATTGGATCAGTTGGACAAGATAAAGTTTTTTTTCTCCCAAAAATATCTTTTTAGAGAAGAATAATGAGAATGAATGAAAGAGAAAAAATTGTATTATGAGAGAGAGCATGAGTAATAATGGAAAAAATAAGTAAAATATCCATTAAACTACCAACAAAAATGACTCATAATGAAGGACGGAATTAGCATAATATTTATTTTTATTGTTTCTTATGCAATAAATATATATATATATATATTATATTTATAAATAATAGTAGGAAATATTTTTTAATATTTAATATTTGAATTTATTATTTATTTAGTTTTAATAATATATGCTTTAAATATATAAAGTAATCATTTGTTTAGAATTAGGAATGGCAAAATAACTTAATTTGATGGATATCCGACTTGATCTGATCAGTTTGAGGTGGATTTTACCATGACATATTTAAGAATGGGGTAGGTTTGAGTTTCAATTTTCAAGGCCCATCGTGGGGTAGGTCATGCTTGAGTTTGCCTATAGACCTACCCTGACTTGCCCTGCCCTAATCTATCCAAACCTGCCCTATTAGTTAATAAATTACAAATGCATAATATATTATGTATATTAAAGATCAATAGTATTTGAAAAAAATAGTATAAAATATAATTAATATATAGTAGGACAATTTAAAAAGATATATTCAAAAACATTAATTCATATAAATAATGAATAAAATAGTGATCCTATAAAATACTATATTATATTTTATGTATTACTTTTGTGTTATATAAACTAATTACTTTTATCCTTTAATGGAAGTGGTTCTATAAAATTGGTTTAACAAATTCATTTAATGAAATGTAATATTCCTTTTTTTTTTCCCCAAAGAAAAAGACTTACTCATATTGTTTTAAATTCTTATTATGTATTTTAAATTATTTTACTTCTATATTGTTTAATGTGTGATATTTAATTCACACTTTTTT
>JAOXNR010000013.1:13226237-13259454 GCA_028571225.1 Parsonsia alboflavescens
CCCCACCCCCCCCCCCCCCCCGTTCTTTTTACCCTCGTACACATAGTGCACAAAATACACAATAGAATGGACTAGCTAGCAAATGATACACAATAGAGGTCCAAGTGGAATTAAAAAAAAGGAGTGTATGGATATGAAAAAATAGTGAAATTTGGCTTGTTTTTCTAATTATAATCTATATTCTATATATAGGAATATTAATCACATTATCATAAAAGTGTAAAGCTACATCCACATGTGCAATGAAAATATTGGTGGGATTCTTGTAAGATTTTGAAAGTTGAATCGTGTTTTGATGAGATTCGAATTTAAAAATTATGATATGTACGCTCATCATTCTATCTATTTGGATATCTCAAAAGAACGAAAAGGTGAAATTCAAATTTGGTCAAAATTTACTAAAAGTAAAATTAATCTCATTGAAAATAAGAGCGTAAACAAAGACAACCCCGCTCCCCCCTCCCTCAACAACGACTACTTTTCCGTGGTACCATATCGATGACACTGTATAAGGAAAGGAAAAGGGTGAATAGAGCAGTGGAGAACTAATGAATTGAACAGGCTGTTCTTGACTGCACCAGTGCAATACAGTGTTATAGTAGAAGCTTGAAGATCGATATCTTACACATTTTCTTTGTCAATGTCAGTATATGGTTTAATTTCTTACACAAAATTTCAGCTAGGATTGAAGTCTATGGGCGGGCCGGCAGTGTAGACTTACTGTTTGACCCTCATGACTTAGGCTCATTTCATGGGTATATATTTTGTCTTTTCTCTGCTTCATGATTCATATTCTACCAGGATTTAAATTTAGGATATTAAAGAAATACTGGTTCCGAATCTATTTATAAATGATTTTGTTAACATGAAGGTAAATTTTTTTTTTCTTCTTTGAAAATGTCAGAATGACATTAAGAGAATAAAAAGAAATATATTTTACGAAGAAAATATGTAATTTTGAAAAGAAAAAAAAGTAAAATACTTATGATTAAAAAAGGAAAAAAATAATTAAAATGACAGGGAAGGAGTCAAAGAACATCAAGGATAAAGATGTATGAAGACGGTCGTTTTTAACAATCTTATAAGGAATCTAACAGGTTGGGCTTCTTTTGGATCCTTGAATTGGGCTGCTCTTGTGGATCACATTTTACAATGAGAAATAAATTCCACCCATTACAATTCTTGGGCTAATAGTTATGGTAACCACGTTGCAGCCCACCATCAAAAGTACTTAGTCCTGGTGCCATTTTTTTTTTTTTTTTTTGAAATATTCATATTTATTTATTTTTGAAAAATATATATATTTTTCTTTCTTTCTTAATTTTTTTTATGTCTCAATACTGGTAATTTAGTTAAAAATAAACAACAAAATGATAAGTTCTTATGATTGAATTATTTAATATAAGCAAAAATTACGAGATAGTAAAAAGAACAACAGAATGAAGTATATGGTTATTTAATTTAATCATGTGGATTGTGGAATACTTTTTGCATACATGCATGGAAAGATTTTGTTGATGAATTCTTTTGAAATTGAATATCTAGTAACATGATAAAAAATAAAAATTAAAAATTAATGAGAGTACACTTAATATTTATAAAGTATTCATTTATCTTTCTCATTAATTTAATTAATAGTAGTAGCTAATTTTAAACAAGTAGATGCGATTAAATTAAGAAAACTAATAGTTAAATTTTATAATAAAGGAAAAGAAATATTCCATCCTTAATGATAATTTAAAATAAAAATAAGGACATTACATTTTGGATTGAGGAAGAATGTTTTGTTGCGTAGTACTCCCTCTGTTTCTTTTTAAAATTCATTTAAGGTTTTGGAACACAAACTAAAACCGTGATTGTTTCGATAATTAATATTTTTCTTGGATTAAAATATCCCTTATAATAAATAATACTCATATGAATTCAATCCTAATATTCAATATGATTAAAAGGGTATAATTGAAAAACTTTCATTAAATGCTTATTAAGAAATAAAAATGCTCCTTTTAAAGAGTGTAAAGTGAGCGTAAAAAGAAACAGAGGGAATATCACACTAATACTGTCGATCAACATTACCAAAAACGTAAAAGTATGCATGCAACAAAGGATTTGAGTAATGGGGTCAGCTGGGACTTGAAAGGAAGAAGAAGAAAGGCTTGAAAATGTGTGTAATGGAATCAGATTCACCACTAATTTAAAAACAGTTTTATCTATTAAATATGTTAGAAACCAGCATATGATGCCTCTGCATATATGCCTCTGGAAAGGCATAGAGAATAATAATCCCTTTAATGCAGCAGAATCAGTTTGAAACTAACACAGAAGCAGCAAAGGGAAGCAAGCAAAGAAAGAATAGCACAAAAAAGTGATGGTGATTTATATACCGAAAATTGTTCGTGTTCTAAATATATCCAAATAAGTGGGTTAAGGAAGAAACCACATAAACTGTTAAGCAGATCAAAACCATTTGAGACCCCTATATTATCCCCACAGTGAGCTATTAGAGAACTGGATCACAGCAAGTTGTTCAAAAATATTCTAAGTGTTTTTCCTGTATAGTTTTAATTACACTGAGGGGAAAAACTTGTTGAGCTTACAAGGTAAGGAGTAGAACTCTTCACTTCTTGTGTCGGTTTTGAATGACCGGAATTTTTCCCACCATGGCATGCCCCTATCCTTCTGCAGTGTACTGTCTTTCCTATGCAGAGTGGTATCCAAGAACAATGCCAATAACCCAGCAACAAATGCTTCCGATGAGAAAGGCACGTTGACCATATCGTTGAACTGCCCACATAAGGGATGCAATTTTGTTTATGGTTTGAAAGTGGTCTAAGATCAGTATCAATGGACATGTATTAATGAGGAATTGAATGATTCTATTGCTTACCCATCTTGCCCCAGTATGAACTGGTCCAAAGCCATTCACTGCTGTGTACTCATTGAAAAACTGTGGTATGGATAATCCCATGAAAATTGAGAATCCTAATATGAACTTAGTTCTAAAGCTGTTCAAGTTGCAGAATTGCAAGAAACCGAGTCCTGCCGAACCTGCTCGCATGCATAGAAGTTAAAAGAGTAATTGAGTATTGAAACTGTGTCCTTAAAAGCCTGCAATGTTCTTTGATGAAATATGATATATACATACCAACATAGGCAAAGAAGAGGCAGTATAAGGCTGCAACAATTGGTGCTGGAATTGAAGCAAAGACAGCTCCAAATTTCCCTACAAAACAGATGTAGCTTTTCAGTTCAATTATTTTGAGCTTGAGGGTTGTAGATTAGTTAGATGAAAAAGAAAACGTTGTTTGTCAGAGATTACTTACCAAGTATGGAAAAGAATATCATGAAACCAGCAGATATTTGCACCACTCTTCGACTTCCAACTCGTGTCAAAGCCAGTAAACCTGCATTTTCCCTGTTGAGAAGACAGCATTATAAAACCTCCCACTAGATGGATATCATTCTTCAAATTTATGTAAAATGTGAACTTTGATGAGAGGCATCCATTAGATTCTTACGCAGAGACTGAAGAACCGGTTCCCGTTCCAAATAATCCTGATAACAATATTCCAACCCCCTATTCAAAGAAAAACAAATTTTACATAAGGTGCATAAGAAATTACTATTGTGGTTAATAGTAACTCTATACAATTGAAACCCCCCATGAGAAATGGGCTAAACCTTTGTTAAAGATATTTGTTCACCAAGTGCAAGCTCAAAAGTTGAAAATGTACGAACAACAGGCCAAAGAACCCACTTACAAATAGTTGGTATTCAGTTAAGATTTTTCACCATTAAGTACAAACTACAAAGATGAACTTTACCTCAATTTTCGATTAATCAGGACAGAGAATGAGGTAGAAATACATATGACATCAAGAGAATAGACGTAAATCATTATTTCATTACCTGCCAACCAACACCACGACTAAGGACTGAAGGTGGCACTGGAGTTGCACTTGCATATCTTGCGACAGCTATGAAAGCACCAGTTGACTGTTGAATGTAAAATAAAATTTTTTCAGCAATTGCATTGTAGAATACCCAATCACTTTTTATCATATAAGGTTTAATCTCACCTCAACAAGAGCAACAAATGAAGCCATCATCATTGCGAATGATTCACCAGCATCAAACGAGGGAGCCCCCCATTGAAATGGATATGGAACTCTGATCCTGCAGAAGAGTTGAAATAAAAAAGAAAACAATAAAGCTGACAAAACATGTAAAAACATCCTAGAGTTTTGGAGACTGCTACTTATATTCCCATGAGACATTGCATCTTTTTGCATTACTCCGAAATTTTAGCTGCAGTTGAGCCTTCCAGGGCACTTGCATGAAGAAAGATATAAGGCTTACCATGGAGCAGCACCAATAATTCCAGCCCGATCTGTTCTGCAGCTTAATTGAGTCTTCAGAGGAGTGTTCTTATAAGCGCCCCCCACAGTGAGTAGGTGAGCATAAACCCATACTATAATGACTGAGAATAGTACGGCAAACCGGTCAAAGACATTTTTCCCTCCTTTCATCATGAAAGGTATATACTGCACAGAACAACAGAAATATGGTTTGAATCTGGAACATACATTGTATTGAAATGCAGTTTTACAATGAGGAAAAGCATCTACCGGTATGTCAATTTACCTGTGAAAATATTAGTAGCAAGACAAGTTGTGGCAATCCAATTTCCACACATTTCGCAAGCTGCATGGATGTTTCAACAGTCAATTTTTCACTTTAAAACTACATAAGAGTTTTGGCAAAACAAAATATCTGCAGGTGTGGATAATTTTTCCCGTAGTTAGGATATCCAATTCCAATGAATTATATGCTTACCAGAGGAAAACCAAATTCATACAATCCAAATCCAGACAGGGCAACCACTGGAATTGCAGATAAGGGACTCATGAACCTGCCAGTCAAAAAACAAGTAGGCGTAAATTCAATTTCTCAAATATTTTGAAGATTCAAAGAAACAAAGCTACCGAAATTTTTACGCGTTATCATTCGTGTTGATTACATACACCTAATGATTTCTCCATTTCTAACATGTGAATAAGATCATTGACTTCACAAATCACAACATGACAACGGACTAACTAACCTCGTAACATTTCGCCAAAGACCACTAAACCCAATGATGATTTGAAGTGTGGATGCCACAATCATGGCTCCTTGAATTCCTCTCATTATCTTCTGAAACCTCTGCAAAAACCACAATAAAGAAAGTTAAATGAAAGTGCCATCCATCGAGTAGATTGATACCACTAAACCAATGTGAAATTCCAAGGACAAACCTCTCGAGGATCTGCAATATCAGTATATCTGCCTGCCAAAACAATTGAAAGTGTTGTGGGCACAAATGTATAAGAACCCCCAATTACAGCTGGTAGTCGAGTTCCAAATAATGACTGAGTCAACGTATTCAATCCAGCAACAAAGAGTAATGTCTGAATCATCTTTGCTTTCTCTTCCTAGCCATGACAATTGTGAACATCTTTTCAGAAGACGGACAAAGAAGCATGAACAATACAGAATTTAGAACCAAATGAAATCTAAGGCATTAATGTCGAAGAGCATTACATTTCCTCCTCCCATTTGAGGAACCAGAGTGGCTGGAATAAGAACGGTTGTGCCCAGCATCACAAGGTAGTGTTGAAATCCGAGTAGAATGGCCTCAGCTGCATCCCAAAGTGCCATGCATACAAATTATAAGTCCGTTCACTCAATAAGTATACAGCAAAATTGATTTGGCTTAGGAAATTAATGAGACTGGCGAACGAAAAAAAAAATTAACACAAGATGTGGAGCATACAGGGAGAGAAATGTGAGTAAAAGCCCAGAAATCAAAAGCCCGTGTGAGAGAAATGAACTGTGAATTGTTTCTGAGAAATAATTTTACTAAGTTGATCAAAACAGGGGATGATAAAAAGAGCAGTCGCAAGGAACATAGCTTCCAGGTTCCAGTTCACCTAACCAGATGGAAATTCATAGATTGAATTTTTAGACATACAAAAGCCACAAGATCTAATCAAATCCGGGAAAAAAAATATGAGAAACAACATACATATGTATACTTGCATGTGGGATATCTTTGAAGAAGGATCCAGAGTAACAGAGGACCGTAAAAAAAGGAAAACTCACGCCAGGGAGGAGGACTCGTAATACAATAAGAAACATTGGGTAGTTGTTCTCTCACTGGATGAGGTTGCTGTTCGTCTTGTTTCGGTGGGGGTGCTGCAGCTCCGCCTCCTGCCATCGCTCTTCTTCTTTTTCTTCTGTGATACTTGAAACAAGCCCCTTCACGGAAATCTCAAACAAACTAGCGTAGAAAAAAAACTGTAACACCAAAACCCAGAAAATCTCAATCCCCAGAAGATGTAATACCAAGCCCCAAAGAATATGCTTAAACTTCTGTATGCATGTCCAATCTTAGTAAACAAAATAGTATTTGTTTTTGCGCTCTGTAAGATATTAGGCCAAAACCCAGAAAGAAAGAAAGAACTATTGCTTTCAATGTACTGAGAAACACAGCAAATGACTGTTTTGTACTACTGTGTAAAAATGTGCTACAGCCTAAAAGTCCCCATTCCCTAAAACCCTCTTGCCAAGAAACTCATGAAGCAAATGTAAAGACGGTTAAAGTTGAGGAGAAAAAAAGAGCGAGAGAGAGAGAGAATGCGAAAAAAAAAAATGTGAAAAAAAAGGGAAAAGCAAAACAAATCCTAAAAAGTGACAAAGAGACCAATTAGCATCTCTGCAACTCTTCCTTCCAAAAGAATCTCTTTCTTTCTCCCAACAAATCCCATTTAAAATTTGAAAAATTTCTCTGCAAGATTTCCAGGTTTGCAGTCTGAATTTAGCATATCCTTTTTCCCTTCACACGGAAAAGATAAAGCTAAAAAGCAGCTCGCCACCGTATAACCCTACCAATCTCATTAGTACTTCTATGGTCTACACACTCTGCAACATCCTCCCATGTCAAGTGATATGCAACAGACAACAGGACAACAACCATGCATGCATGCTTGTACACATACATCTCTGTGAGTGTGAGAGAGAGAGAGTGTAAATTCTTGATTAGCTAATGAACATCTAATCAAATTAAGAATTTCACAGACATTGTTTCTTAAACAAAATACGGCCTTTAATTATCTTTAGTCTTTATCTTTTTTCTCTTTTCGCTTTCTGTTGGGTCACTTGGGTGGATTTTCTCCTTGGAATTCTTGCATATAAGGACATGAGTACATTCTTTTGGGCAAATTCTCAAAGTCAGTCAAAGAAATAATTTGATTAAGGGGGAGAATTTTGGTATTTATCTTGAGATGTAAACATGTGTACATATGAAACCCAATCTGTCCGGTATGTGCATTTTTGTAATTTTATTACAGGGCCACTCCGCATGCATGTCATTTTGGACTGTCCTGTAACTTTAAGTGCTGCTAATGACAAGTCTTTGCTTTTAAAATTCCAATCTCAGCTTTATCATCACTTCATTTTTGGGTACCGTAAGATAAAAAAGAATCGACAAATTCCCAATTGTCAACTTTAAATAAATAAATAAAAGATCAGTTGATAATTTAGCATAAATTTACCAAAACTACAGTACACTTTCTTTTCTTTGGTATTTGTCTGCTACACAAGGTTCCTTTGTTCGTTCTGTCTGTCACAACAGAGCTTTTATCTCTGGCTGAATTTGTTCTTTTGGAAGATATTATCACTACAATTAATTGTCTAACAGAAAAGTTGTACCCTGAATTGACCATAGCAGTCAGACATACTTTACAAAGTGTTTCTTCTCTGTCTTCCATGTAATCATAATGGGAATCAATTCCGGGGCTATCTCTGACTAATGTACCACATATTTACCATATTTGTTAGGCTATGCTATGTCCATGTGAAATATTTCATCTGTATCAAAAACAGCTTTGCCTTCCTTCATCTCCATCATGTTCAAGGCAGATTGATGGCCATATGTTGCATTCTCATCTATCCATATGCCTGCCTAGAATTAAAGGGCATGGGATTTTAGAATCACCCGCAAAATGATGAAGCTTGGACTAGGATCTCTACCCATCTCGGTAAATGTTGAAACTTGAAAAGGGTTTTCAAAGAGAATGACCTGTGACCTCAAGTATTGGGCAGTTCCAGCTTTAGCAAGAAAAAAAATCCTACTCAGAAATGGCCTCTAAGTTCAAGATTCTATCACTTCCTTGGGAGAAACTTAATTGCCCAAGGGCCGAGGTCAAGAATGCAACCTTGCATTAAAGGGTCATTCTTTGGTCAACAAATTCTTGCTTGCTTTGCTTATAAAATTGTGACACCGAAAGGTTCTATAATAATGTTTTAATCTTTATTCATGACAGAATTCTCTTCCATGAGTGAACGAAGATCAATATTCCAAAAGAACAAAGATGTATTCTCTTGTAGACCATGGGAATAGTTGAGGTATACTGTGGGTAGAGGCTTGAGTTAATTATTCGAGTGGAAGAAAGATTGGCTTGAAAATGATTCATTGTCTTTTTTCTATATGCTCTCTGGGTTCTGATTTTCTGATAGAGAGAGCACTTGGTCCATTCATGGTCCCCATAGCAAAGGGCAGATTTGGCTCCATAAAGATTATACTTGAAGATTTCTTGAGCGCTATATGACTATTCCGGACCAATCTTTCCAATTAAAAACATACTGGAAAGTACATTCTCAAGAATAAAGATGAAAAAATAGTAAATTATTTGAGAAAAACAAAATCTTTTATTTTTGTTTCTCTGGTTGTACA
Organism: Parsonsia alboflavescens; assembly: GCA_028571225.1. NCBI lineage: Eukaryota > Viridiplantae > Streptophyta > Magnoliopsida > Gentianales > Apocynaceae > Parsonsia > Parsonsia alboflavescens. Next base: position 13,235,014 of record JAOXNR010000013.1, read on the forward strand.
CATGGAAGGGATTTTCTTCTCCAATCAACTCTAAGTCACAGCTACCAGCCTCAGGATGCTCAGACATGAAGGAGTTGGTCTTCCTTCTGGTATTCTTGGAGAAGCTAAGGCCTCCAATTTCCATTTCAGGGTCAGGGAGCAAGGTTCAAATTATCCCTGGCTAGTATTACGGGACATCAACCTCTTTCTCTCAAACTCAAGCTGTAGAATAAGAACGTTCAAATTTGTGGCTCAGCCGAGGAGGGGGTGGTGAGGAATCCAAACGATAGAATACATTAGAGCAAATCTTACCACTTTCCGCACCCGCTCATTTGCAGCAGGAGTTCCACCAGTAACCGATTCAGGAAGATATGGGCTGCTAACTCGGACTTCTTTCATCACAACTATAACAGTCTTATCCCAGCGAACAGGGAGCCTGGTTACATGACCAAGAAAATCAGTCACAGAAGAATCTATGAATCATAAACTCCTCTTTTGATGTCATTATATATGCCATAAGCTAAATTTGGAAGTTAATGAGATAGCAACACAGACTTACAGATGACAAGATAGATTTCTCAATTGTCATATCATATCTGAACCATCTAATGAAAACAAGAACATAAATCTTTCATGCATCACATTCTCTCAGAATAAGAACAAGCAACCAAAAGTACTTACACAAATATTAATATATCATACTTCCCTTCAAGGAAAAGGAAACAAAAATGACAAGAGGCAGCGAGTAAGGGAAAATGGACTGATATAATTGTTCAGTATACAGCAGGAAATGTTTATCAAGTTTAATAAAGACTTGGGTCAGAATTCTTTGCTAATGTTAGGCTAGCATGGGTGGGTTCCTCTGGTGTAAAACCAATAAATGCAAATTAAAAATATATACAGCTGATCCAAAAAAAATGCCAGAAACCCCAAAAGTTTAATTAATTTTAGTTCTGAAGTGGTTGTATCTTTTCTAAGTGAACCAACAACCCACATTGTCCAACAACCCACATTGTCCAACTTTGAATTATTCCCAAAGTCTTCCGTTTATTGCAAGAAGAAAGAGAATAGGTCATGTTATTTGTGCTACTACAATTACATTGCTTTGAGTTCAGTATACATCAGATCAAGCAAGCTGAAAAGACTACGGTAACTTAACAAGCCATGTCAGAGAACTGGATTTCAATGTCTTTTTTAATTAACATAGATGATCTAATGTGCATGTGAGAGTGTTGTAGCCAATTTGACACCTTTGAATCTGAGAATCAACCAATTATTTGAACAAAGATATACAGATCATGATAACTACTATGGGTAAAAGCCATTCATGGAGACTTTAGATTCCAGTACTTCCTAAAACAGAGTCCTGGAATTATTAGTAGTCACCCAAAGAAATCTATGGATTTTGAACATTTACAAGACATCAATTGAAAATCCAACAAATTTATAGCTAGATCAGTTCATGAGGAAAATCTGAAACACCACAAACCTGAAACAACTCCCTAGATTCCTGTCTCAAACCAGAACTTAGAGATCATATCACTGATAATTGTCACACAGACTGCTTACTGATTGGACTACTAATTTACTTAAAATGCTATATTAACACAAGTGGAATACAAAAAATCATTTTAACGCTACGTTTCTAGACAAGAACTAAAAAAACACGCAAAATATAATGTTGAAATGGATTTCAGTTTAAAATCATGCAAATAACTTGCACAAAAAGTTCAAAATGAATCCAAGATGAGGGCAGCTGTCAGCTAAGAAAGAAAGCAAGAACAGAAAATTGTGCAGATGCTTGAGAGAATGGAAATCGTGTTTCACGAAATAAAAATACTAAGTTTCATTGGGTCGGACCACTGTGTTGAAAGCTTATAACATGAATTGTATGTCTTACCCTCTACATGCTTCTAAGTTCTTACTCTACACCCCCTCCTATCTTCCTCTACCATATTCCTATAAAGGTGCTTCTAATGCTCTTCTACTATTCTTTTGTCTCCATTTGACATCAACATTGGCATTTGCATCTCCTCATGATGCTCTTCAATTGGAAATAAACTTAGACTTCCAGTCAACTCTATGTATCTACCCTCACAGTACATAGTTCTAGATGCCTCTCTTTCCTACTTTCTTGGTCCTCCTCACAGCTACAATGGAATTGAACTGTAATTCACAAAAATTTTCTAAGTAGCACTTATATTCATTTCCTATTTCATCAACTTTGCCGCTGACCATGGATTCATCAACCCCCTTGGCCTGTCCAAATAAGGATCAATTCTGGTGATGCTTAAGTGCTGTTTACTTTAAGTCATATAAAAACCTCTGGCTTCCCGTGAAGGGGATTACTTATGCTAATCACTTAACATGTATGAAACCAAAACTGGAAAAGGATAGAGAATTTAGCAAAAGAGAAGAAAAACAAGAGCAAAAGAACCATTTAGGAAACATGAATGGTGACCATGGATTCATCAACCCCCTTGGCATGTCCAAATAAGAATCAATTCTGGTGATGCTTATGTGCTGTTTACTTTTAAGTCATAAAACCCCTGGCTTCCCATGAAGAGGATTACTTATGTAAATAACTTAACATGTATGAATCCAAAACTGGAAAAGGATAGAGAATTTAGCAAAAGAGAAGAAAAACAAGAGCAAAAGAACCATTTAGGAAACATGAATGGTGATGTTAATACATGCAATAGAGGAAGATAAAAGATAAAGTATCTTAAGATAGATAGGTAGTAGAAAGAGGGAGAGAGCATGATGAAGATGTATTATAAAAAGTCCACACATGATCAAGCATGCCTTATTCTCGAGAATACCAAAATTACATCATATCAGAAACCTCAGAAATTCCAGAATAGCAATAATCACTCCGAATGAGTCAACTAATAGGATTTACGCAACCAAATGAAACTGTTCGAGGCTAAAATTGAAACTTGATTAAGCCCATAAAGTAGTTTCCTAAGATGACATCTCAGCATTTACCATCAAGCAAATTGTATAAACTTTAAAACGTTGTATTCATTTCCCATTTCATTAACTTTGCTGGTGACCATAGATTCATTATCGCCTTTGGCATGTCCAAATAAGGATCAATTCTGATGATGCTTAAGCTGCTTACTGTAAGCCATGGAAAAACCTCTGGCTTCTCCATTAAGAGGGGCTTACTCATGCTAATAACTTAACATGTATGATACTAAAACTTGAAAAGGGTAAAAGAGAAGAAAAATAAGAGAAAAATAACCTTTTAGGAAAGACGAATGGCGATGTTAATACGTGTACTAGAGGAAGATAAAAGAAAAAGGATCTTAAATAGATATTTAGTAGAAAGAGGGAGAAAGCATGCAGGATGATGAAGATGTATTATAAAAAGTCCACGCAAGATCAACCATGCCTTATTCTTGAGAATATCAAAATTACATTGTATCAGAAACCGCAGAAATTCCAGAATAGAAATAACCACTCCAAATGAGTCAACTAAAAGGATTTCCACAACCAACTGAAACTGTTCAAGGCCAAAATTGGAACTTGATTAAGCATATAAAGTAGTTTCCTAAGATTATATCTCAACATTTATCATCAAGCACATTTTATAAACAATATACTTATCCTCAACCCCTAAACCATGTTGTGCACTTATTTTTCAGCATTCACGACCTTAAAATAAACAGTTTTCTATGTACATTAGAACTATTTGTTAGTTCAACCTCTGGAAAATTTTTCATTAATAGAAATCTAAATGAATTTGTACTGAAGTCTTAAAATATATATGTATCATGAACAAAAATCAGTTTATTTGAGTATAATAACTAAAAAGACACCTACTTCCTGCAAAATATATTTTGCAAAATTTAGAAAATCAACTTAATTCATTTTACTTTTCATCTGGCTCTAAATAGAAAACAATCACCAAAAAGGTGGAAAAGAGAAATTACGTTTTTGACAACGCGTCAAAAATCCTCTGAGCTTCAGCTGTGACACCAACTCCAATCCTCTCAGCCTCTACCTCTGCCTGTCTGCGACCAACCGATATCCCCAAATCAATTCACCATAAATTTCTTGTTACATGTCAAAATTCAGAAACTTAAACAAGAATTTCAAAATTACCTAATGGCAGATTCTTCTCTAGCTTGAAGACTGTTGAGATCAAGAAAACACTTCTTCACATCAAGTGGGTCTTCACCCTGACCCAAAAGAGTAAAGTCTTTAATGTAATTCGCTTTCAGCAGCCTTATATTCCGTTTTGGCCCAGACCCAGAATCTACTCCCTCTTGTATATTTCCAAAATTATAGTCAAAGAACATCAAAACATCAGAGTGATTGAAACTATACATACACAGAATAATAAATTAAATTAAAAAGAAAAAAAGAAAAAACACTGAAATTCTAACACATGGAAGGTAAAGGATATGGAGAACAAGGATGTTGGAATGACGGTCAAAGGTAATAATTTGGCCTTGAAATTCTTCTCCAAGAGTAGTCTTGATGGAAAGTATACAACCCGCGGCGAAATCTTCGTTGCTGTGCTGAGCATCCATGGATATAGGCTTTTTCTTCCCTTGTGTGCTGGAGAGTGGTTTTTAATTCTGGAGGTTGATGTTTAACTGTTTCGAGTTCAACATTTCCCTTTTTGGGCTTTGACTCCAAAATGAAACTCTCTACAAATGCAGAAGCCCACTAATAATGGGCTCCAAATGGGCCACACTCAATTTAAACACAACGGCCAGCCACAATTTAAAATTTGTTAATTTTTTATTTTGAAATTAATGAAATAATCAAAGAGATATATTTAAAGTAAGAGGTAGCCCCTGAGTTAGTGGAAAAACATTTATTAAATTAATAATATTTTTTATTATAAAATTTTAAATTAAAAATAAAAAATCAATTATGTCGAAACCTTTATATTATTACATTACATACTCCCTTCATTTTGAATAAATCGAGTTTGAAGTTATTGAACATTGATTAAAGATTCTTTAATTTTTTAATAAAATTTAAATTTGTAGAATTAAATTAACCTTATTGAAAAAGGTTATTAAATTTTGAAGTAAGATAATGGTGAAACTAAATACTGTTCCCTCCGTTCGGAATTGGGTATAACAGTTTGACTTACATGCATTTTAATAAAAAGGTTTAACTTAATTCATTACACATTTCATTATCAATTTTCTTAATAAAATTGTCTCATTACTAACTTAAGAAATGAGACATTCAATTTCAAATAATTAAAATGAAATATGAGACGAAAGAGTATATTTTTATTTTACTAAAACAACACTCAACTTGAAAGTGAAGCCCAATCAAGGATAAAAAAGGAATAATGCCTTTATCTAAGATAAATTTTATTATGGATCTAATACATTGGATCACATAACTTATAATGAGTCACATTATAAAATTTTTTTCATAAAATATCAGATCATATATCGTGATGAAAAAGTAAAAAATATTCCCTCAAATTAATATGAATTATAAGATCCATCATATTTAATGATGTAGACTAGGTTCAATTTGATGGCTAAAGCTAGAACGGGAGCTGTGCTGCTGTCTCTGTAAAGACTAAAGAGGATTCTAAAGCACAAAAAGCGCTGTAAGTTGACAGCGCTTTTATGGGGAAAAAGCACAGAAGTCGGAGCCCCCGAAATACATATCCTCTGACATTAGGAAAAGTCGCATCATATCATTACTCGTGCCAGCTTTTGCACTCATATTAATTAAGGATTAATAGAAGTTGCACGTGCCTCAAATTAAGAAACCAACACTAAAAATTTACCTTCCATGTATTTTTCACCGAGTCTTAAATAAGAATTTAAAGTTTTGTAGTTGGTAAACGATTTCTTATGTAAACCAGTATTTTTTTTCTCCGAAATATCTCTACATTAGGCACCCTGTTAAATATTTTAGATGTGATAATTTTGAAAATAAGTCATATTCTCTCCATTTGGAACTGAATGTCCCCATTTCTATTTTGAATTATGTAGAAATAAATGTGTTAATTTTTTTTTATAAAGAAATTGATATTGTCATGTTTAAAATAAATTAAGTGGACTAATTTTTTAAAGATTTATACAAGTTAAAATGAGATATTCAATTTCGAATGTAATGAGTATTATTTTGTAAGAAATAACAAAAATGCTAATACTTATACAGTTCATATGAATTTGTTTCAAATTTTGAGAAGAAAAAAAACACATTACTTTTATGTGTTGCTGATGGTTTATTTGTGTGTACTATGCTAGCTTTTCTTCTATTAATTACTGTTATTTTTATTTACATTAACAATATTAAATAAAATCATAAAAGAATTCGATAATTGTAATATGATTTGTAATTTTAAATGACACAAAGAAGTGTAATGGTTTATATTTTAGTTTAAAAATTTACTAACACTTTATTCAAAATTTTTGTCCCTTTAAAATATATTAGTATTTAATTTAATTTTTTTGCTGGAAATAAATATTTAATTTTAAATAATAAGAAGAAGTGGAATTCTAATAATAACCTTAGTTGGCTGAATCCAAGGCGTGGCATTCACTAAGCAACAACAAGAAACTTGCTCCCAAATAATAATATAAAGTCCAGTTATGAGAACCCATTTCATGGCAGAGAAAAGACAGTGAGCGAGTCAAGGCACCTCTCCAATAAAAAATGGTCATGATTGCTGCGATTTTGCTAAGGTGCGCTTCGGAGCGCACCTTAATGCGCGCTCCGGCCGTTACCGTAACGGTAAATTGCTACAGTGCACATGCAACCAAGCAACACTGTAGCAATTTGCCGTTACGGTAACGGCTGGAGCGATGATTGCTGAGTGAGAGTATTCAAAAGAAAATCATGGTCACATCTATATGTCTTTGTCTTAGTTTGTACTTTGTTCATCTACCTTCCTCATGTTCCATGTGAGATTCTTAGTTGCGTTATTCACCTTATATGGTTTGAAATTTTCTGTCGATGCATGTTTTGTGAATCTCTTAAATTCGAATTATGTTACGGTCTATGAAACGTTAATTGTCATCTTCAAGTGAATTGAAAAGGTTACATGTTTGGTTATATTATGTCAATGATATATTCTTTTCTCTTTCCGTTTTATTCATTTATAACAAATGAATGAGTTTATTAATAGAGGATAAGAGTGAAAAAAACAACATAATTATGCATTGATAATTGCAAAACGATTTATATCATGGACAAATGAAATAACCTTAAATGATTTATAATTTGAGATAAAGGAAATATACTCTTTTATCTATAATTAAAATTCTCTCTCTTTTTTTCATAATGAGAGTAAAATTAAGAGAAAAAATAAAATTATATTTCTAAAATGACTTATAGATTGAAATAAAGAAAATGATACTTAACTAATAACTCAGAATTTGGAAGGGATAAAGTATCATTTAACCAATAGCATGGACTATTATGATAAACACAACGATTAGAGAAAGTTCCTGCAGACTAAATTTATATGGAAAATTTCAGTTGGTTTAAGTTTTATTTGGTAAGAAATATTAATTGAGTTAATGGGATTTTTCTATGGGAAAATATTTAATGATTGTAAGGATAGAGATGAGTATCAAGAACAAGTGAATGGATAGATTTTTTATTTTGTGCCTGAAAATAATTAAATGCAACCATGTCATGCCTAAAATACCATTGTATCTTATTTGTAATCATATTTATATATTTTTATTCTAGGTAAAAAGACAATTATAATTTTATACTATTTTTGACAATTATAAATATTTTCCTGAAAAAGAAATTAATCTGCTGCTGATGTTCCAGCAAAAGCATGGAGAAAAGGTCATCAGTTCACCAATGGACAAGCAAGAGTCAGATGTTTTAGTTGGCCAACCACATAAAATGGGATTCTCAATGTGGCCGTGATTCAAATCACCCCCCACAAAATTCTCCTTCTGCTCCTTTGCCTTCTCGTTCTCTTTTCTTGCCAAGCGAAGGGAAACCAACAACTACATACGATCCACCAACCTTTCGAAAACTCTACAGCTTTAACCACAAACATTGCACAAAGAACCAGAAATTACAACAGAAGAAGGGTAAATCTAATGGGTTCTGCAAAATGGTTCAAACATCATTCTTATTGTAACTCTTCATTTTTCACAAAAAGGCTGTCTCCTTGGGCATTGCGTGTCCTCTTACCCTTAGTCATCATCCATTTGTATTTTTATCCAATGCCATCTTTCCTTTCTTCTTCTGACAACGTCCAAGTTGATACGGCTGTTAATAATGGCTCTAAATCTGTTTCTACTCCTTCACCTTCGTCTTCGCCTTCGCCCTCTCCATCTTCATCTTCTTTTCCTCCGTCACAAGGTAGGTGTCTGTTGATCCATCTCTGTTTTTTATTTTAAGGGAGGTTTAAAAATGTTTTCTTTAGCTAATTCAGGAAGTGTTTGTTTTGTTTTGGTACAGAAGTATCAAGCTCAAAGGTCAGAATAGAATGTGACCATGGAAATGGCAGATGGGTCCGAGACAAGATTGGACCTTTGTACAATGGTACATCTTGCGGAACCATTAAGGATAATCAAAACTGCATGAGCCATGGAAGGCCGGACGCAGGGTATCTTTACTGGAGATGGAAGCCAAAGCTGTGCACAATTCCAAGGTTTGAGCCCGATTCGTTTCTTCATCTCATCAGGAACAAACATTTGGCCTTTGTCGGTGACTCGATTGCAAGAAATCAATTGGAGTCTCTGCTTTGTCTCCTGGCAACGGAATCTTCTCCTCACCTTATTTACTCAAGTGGTAAAGAAAATAAATTTCGGAAATGGCATTTCCCTTCTCATAATGCTAGTGTATCAATTTATTGGTCACCTTTTCTTGTGAAGGGAATTGAGAAAAAGTCAGACGATCCACCAGAAAATTACAATACGTTGTTCCTGGAATCTGTAGATGAGCGGTGGGCGGAGGACATAGGTCATATAGATATGATAGTTTTGTCTGTAGGGCATTGGTTTCTTCATCGCGCAGTGTATTTTTATGGAGATTCTGCTCTAGGTTGCCACTTTTGTTCGGGCCAAAATTACACAGAAATTGGGTTTTATGATGTTTTTGGGAAGGCATTCAAGACAGTTCTTGATGTAATCATTGAGAGGAGAGGTCCAAGTGGAATTGCAACGGATATAATTCTCACTACATTTTCTCCTGCACATTTTGAAGGGGATTGGAATCAATTTGGAGCCTGTCCCAAGATTAAGCCTTACCAGCCAGGGGAAAAGCAGCTTGACGGGATGGATGCTGAAATGAGAAGAATTGGGATAGAAGAAATCAAGGCTGCAAAAGCAAAAGCTCAAGATTTCAGTAATCTGAGAATAGAAGCAGTTGATGTTACCAAATTATCTTTACTTAGACCGGATGGTCATCCGGGACCATATTTGTATCCTTTTCCTTTTGCAAATGGAATTTCAGACCATGTCCAAAATGACTGTGTTCACTGGTGTCTACCGGGGCCTATTGATACCTGGAATGAGATCTTGTTAGATATTATGAAGAGATGGGAAGACAAATCCAGAGGAAAATGATGATAAAGATTGTTTCATTTTGGTGAAAAAATACAAAAAAGCCTTGATTCAAGAATGTGCTTTCTTGTGCTGTTCTTCTTCTCCATTCGGAAGTAATCATTGGGTGCAAAACCAGATTGATGGATATTTTTGTTTTCTAATGTGGTTGAAAGGACAAGAGGAAATGGACGAAGAAGGAGGAGGATGGGGAGGGGGGAATATGAAGGGCAAGCTCTCTCTAAATTGGTTCCAAATGTTGTTGATCAGTGGAGATTGGCCCTGCAAGTGCATGCATAATTCATTGAGAAGAATACAAGAATTGGATTCACTGCTGAAATTCATTTTGCTCACACTTCCATATTTCCATCGCAGTTGGGATTTTTCAGTATTTTGGACCAAAAACCCTTGTAGATCTGCAGGATAAATAGCATTCTTCCTCAGTTACAGAAAGATTGCATAGAAGTTCTTTGGTTGCAAAGTCATAGAATCCACAAAAGTTAGCTTGTATTATCAACACAATGGTAGAACTAGATAGCATGATCTTGATAGGAAAGAGTACTTTGTACATATGGAAAGGGAGGGATCACTAGGAAATACTATATTACCATGTTCTTTTGGGGGGGAAAAAAAGGGATCGAGTATGTAAAACTTCAATGTACACCATTGAAGGATATGCTTTTACAAGTATATGTTGTACCGATCCAAAGCCCCTAGATAAGATATGTCCTGAAACAGAAATAAAGGAGACCTAATTAGATATGATTTTATATTTTTTCCTCTATATTTTTAATACTTTTTTTTTTGAAAAAAACGACCAATTTGGAACTAAAACTTACTTTCAAAGTCAAATTTGGTACTCATTAATTTTTTACCAAGCACACAAATAATTTATGATCCTCCTAATTAATACTTCCGACTAAATTTCGATCTATTTCCAATCAAAATAGTAGTTATGTGGGTAGTTTTTTTCCTTGGAAAATTATCACATTGATACTTAAAATTATATCAAAAGTCATCATCGATACCCGATGTTTGTGGACTCTTGTCATCTTAGTAACTAAACAACTTCTAAAACTTCAAAAAAATAATCGCATGATCAACATATATTTTGATGATCGGAAATATGTTACGATATAGTCGGAAAGTATTAACTTAAAGGTGCATAAGCTATTTGTGTACCTAACTAACAAAAAAAAAGGACAATAAATATCAATATTGACTTTAGACATAAGTTTTTATATCAAATTGACCATTCCCCCTTTTTCCTTTTTATTATTAAAAACTAATCCTATTTGACAAATACAGGATTTTGATTAGAATAGCTCTCTCTATTGATGCCTCGATCTCGAAATATTACATTTTTCAAGTATTAAATTGAAATTAATGGTTTGACCTTTTGCATTCATGACTAAGTTGTTTTCCTAAATATTCCTTAGGATTAAAAAATATATCTTAAAAATATAGAGTCATTTTTAAAATGACGGTTGTTTATATAATTAAAAAAATATATAATTGAATTATCTTTTTTATTTTTTCTTTGTCAAACTTTCTTTTAACATTTTTCAATTCAATTAATTACTAATTATTCTAATTTTTAAACTAATCAATAAAATAAAGGAGAGAGAAGGAAAGAGGAAATGAAAGAGGAAAGAGGATTTGAAAATGAAATTTAAGAGAGTCAAATTTGTGTCAAAATAAATAATATAATGATTATCATAATTCTAATCCAAAAGTCTTTAAAAGACATTTTTCGTAAAACACAGGGAAATTAAATACCACACAGTCTCTGACTTCTGAGATTCCTTTCTATGCTTAATTTTTCATCTCGAGCGAAAGATTTTTCACACTGAATTAGCTCTGCTTGGCAATTGAATGCTTCTCCCTCACCAGAGCTTGATAGGCTGCAAAAACTGTCAATTTTGTCTAACCATATCTTCAGAGGGAAACAATTTCTCTTATCTTATTGTGCTGCTTCAACCCTTCCTGAGCTCTGAAATCTTCTTTATTCTTGTGGCCTCAAATGGCAATGGCATCTTCCGCTTTTCTTTCGTTTCATTCCTTAGATCCTCAGCTTCATCACCACCATAACTTCTGTCAAAATCCTACTCAACAAGCTCCAATCTTTATCCAGAGAAGGACATGCCCTTCTTTGTGCATCCCTCAGTATACCACTTCCAGTCCCATCAAACCACAGTCGAATTCTGAGTCTTCTTCTTCGTCTTCATTTACTTCCAGTTCATTCTCAACCCTACAGAATTCGCTTCAAACTGGTCGTTTTCTGACTAATGATGAACTCGAAAAGTTTCAGTTTTTGGAGAACTACAGGTATTTTCAAGAATTGAAATCTGGGTTGTTATATGTTCGTCTGATGCAGCAAGAAGAGATGGACATGACTGTTGGTTTACTGGCTAACTCGTTTGCGGAGTCCATGTTAATGCCTTCTGGTTATGTGAGGCTGTTGGAGTTCTTCGTCAAACAGTATTTGATTGAAAGGAGAAGTTTAATGCCTCACGCTGCAACACTTGTTGGATTCTATAAAGAGGATGAAGAAGATGATTTACAGTTAGCTGGTACTGTTGAGGTGTCCTTTAACATGAGGGGAGCTAATGCTTCCCCTCCATCACCTGCTCCTCCCAAAAATTCACCATATATATGCAACATGACTGTAAAGGAGCCTCTAAGAAGGTATCTAACAAATTCCTTTCTTTTACTTTTATCTTGTTTAGAATTATGAGTATTTGCATCTGCTATAATTCAGTAAGTCTTAGCTCTTTGTCAGTTAGGACCTCTATGTTTATTTCTAGCATGGGTTGATTAAACAATGCAGAAAGAAATATCAAGAATTAGGATAGAATTTCTAAATATCAAGAATTAGGATAGAATTTCTAAATATCAAGAATTAGGATAGAATTGATTAAACCTTGTTTGAGTTTTAACTTCATTTGATGTGCTTGCTCTGCGAGCATGTCAAGTTTGGATTGTTCATCCTGAGTCATATTGCTTAAATAAGGGATATGTTTGAGTGGCAAATAACCATCCTCAAGATCCATGGAGTTATGTTTTATTTGAGTAACATATACACTTATTTGGACGAAGTAGATGAGACACTTTCTTTGCAGTATTTCTGAGAGTTTACCTCTCTGGATGATAGCATTTTGTGCTACCTTTTATGAAGTTTTATATTTTAGGCCTAAAAATGTAAATAAATCTGTATGTTTCCAGCATCATGTTCTTGCTTTTGATTGAGTGAAGGGAATTCTTAATGATCTTTTGTGCCTTGGATCTTTAGCAGGCTTCTTTTTAACACAGTTTAGAGTCAGTCAACTGAAGTATCCTATCTTGATCATGAATCGATTTACTTTTTCTTTTTTTGTTTTTCCTGTTAATCCTTAGCCTTTTGTTTTCTTAAGACTGTGATGGCAGGAGCTCGGTAAGGGAAAGTAAGAGTTGTATTTAAGTGTGTAATAGACTGATAATTTCTTGACAAGCCAAGCTTGGAACTTTATCCCCCTTTTTGAGCTGTTAGTGATTTAACCTTTTATTTTGAAACTTAAGTGTCCAGTTTGAGTGCACCAAATTAATTTCTGGACATGGAAATGCTTTTGTCAACCTTTTTTGTTATAAGAAATGGGTGAAACTCCAATTAATGTCCTCCACTGCTTTTGAAATAAAAATCCTGCAACACTTGTAGATTTTATATTGCTCTATGGTAGGGAACAACTCTCATGGATAGTTTGTGTGACATTGTGGTCCAGCCCTCTCTACTAAACATGTTTGCAATTGAGTGCAAACTTTCTTAAGATGTATTATCATTGAAGCTGTGTTTCATTTGGTAATTTAAATTCATGTTCTTCTAGATTTTGTTCTAGAGTATGTTGTACATTATGTCAGGAAAGGCTGAATCTTTTAATTTGGCATATTATTTTGCAGGAGGGGTATTGGTTGGCATTTACTTAAAGCAAGTGAGGAGCTAATTTCTCAAATGACTTCATCAACAGATGTCTACTTGCACTGCAGGATGATTGATGCAGCTCCTTTGAGTATGTATGTAAAAGCAGGGTATAACATAGTTAAGACAGACAGCATCCTGGTCCTTCTGACATTGCAGAGACGTAAACACTTGATGTACAAGCGAATTCCAGTTTCAACAAGCACGAGTGAAATGGATATGGATAGCCAAGAACCTCCTTCATGAATGGATAGTAAAGCAGTCACATACTTCATCAGGTATAACAAATATCATGAATTATTATTCTTGTTCAGAGAAACTCACATCTTTTTCCATTTGTTTGATTTCTACGACTGAATGTTTCTCTTTATTCTTGAAATACTGTAACATTCTTGGTTACAGATGACAAATATAACAAATTATCTCTCTTCTTTAAAGAAATTTGCATCCTTCTGTAAGTTGGGTTTTCTTGTTGACCTTTTGAGTTAATTTCCAGTGAGTTGTTGCCACATGTTGTAGATTTCCTTTGTTCTGCTATTTTCTTTTTTCTGCACAAGTCTATTGAGTCATTTCTTTTGGGTGCATTCTTGCTGTTAACACTGAACTATGTTATTTGCTGCCAAATGTGTTTGGACTCTTTTTTCCAAATATAAATTAAACAAACTTTTTATTTACCAAATGTATTTTAGATTCCTTTTATATGACTTACGACATGACCAATTTTATTTAGTGCCCATTTTGTTTACTTTTAAAGGAGAATGGACTGATTAAGGATAATGTCATCATGATTTAATCTCGGAATAAGAGGGGCCAATGAACTGCCTTGAAAATTATGACATTGGAATAGTTTCAAAGTATGATTCATGTTATTTTTTCAATTTGGTGAATCTGTTTCTGGTAGAAAATTTTGCATTTCTATTAGAACAATTTTCCTGATTGATTAATGCTTTTCCGTGATTATGATACAGTGGCATATTGACATTATAGTAGGTCAAATTTGTTACTTTTTATGTACTTGTTTTCAAAGTTTCGTGATTTCTTCGATGATGCCAGCCATGTGGCAGGTAGAGTTATTATCCATGTAGCCCTCATTGTTGTGAAGGGGAGGTTGGTTGTGATTTATGGCCACCTAAACAACTTCCCCCTTTTTTATCTGTATTACTTGCCAAAGTTTAGAAAGAAACCTTGTAAATAAAATGGACCAGAGAACTCAAAGAAGTGTTCTTTTTGTATTTTTGTTGTTGTTGAATGCTTAAGGATTTAAAAACAAAATTTCCTCATTCCCCAATAAAATCCTTTCTGCTGAATAGCAATTTAATCCCCGTCTAAGACAAATGTAAAGTGAATAAGAAAAATCACACATTAGTATTTCAAGGTATCAAACAAATTCATTCCAATTGCCTAGCAAAATATCCAATCAAGAATAGTGGTGCTACAGAGAAAAACACTATCAGGAAGCTTTGCTTCTTTTGATGCCAAAATTCCAACTTTTCTCTCATAATTTTTGAAGACAGATAAATTATTCAAGTATATTGTTTTCCTTCTATACTATGCCCAATTCAAACCTCACTGAAATCTGAGTTCCTCTTTGGACTCTGACAACAATACTTCCATGTTGAATATTTAATAGTATTTGTTGGATTCGATTGGAAGAATGGATCACTTACAGCATCATGTCAGATGTCTGATTTTGTTAAGAAGGAATTAATCTGGCTAGCTTCGGATCATTCTGAAAGCATGTAATGCCGTCCCAATTCCTCTTGAATTTGTGTAGATAATCAGTTGGAGTTCCTTAACACATTCTATCATTGAGGGCCGCTCAGTACTATCACTTCGTACACAGCGTGAGGCTAGATCTGCAAACATGGCTATTGACTCCATTGTGTATGAACTCCTACTCATCTCTGGATCAATGATCTTTCGCAACTTCTTCTTGTCATTTAATATATGCCTAACCTGCAATATCCAGAAGCAACAACTACTATATTCCAGTTGAATAAATTGAACTGATATTATTGTCTCAGAACCTGTTCACTTTCCCATACCTGGACTACAAGATTTTGATCATTCGGTCCCAGGTTCAGGTCAACTGCTCTCCTTCCAGTCAAAAGTTCTAGGAGAACAACACCAAATGCATAAACATCACTTTGTAAAGTGAGTTTCCCTGTCTGTTGCCATTGTAGATACATACAAACCTCAGTCTTTCTTTCCAGTTAATGAAATCAAGACCTAACCCAACCCTGACAGTAACAGTTCTTATGCAAAAGATCTGAAATCACAAAGAAAGAATGCAGAGTCCTCTTTCATTGAAATCATCCAACTTGTAGAAAGAATATGAGATTTGATGGAAATATTACCCTTTAGTTGTCTTGGAATCCTTATGCCATCTTCAATTCGATTGCATTATTCTAAGTCAATACTCTTGCTTTAGATGTGGAAAGCAAGCTCTAACTAAGACAATGGAATGAGCAGATAATTGAGAAAAGGTGTGATCTTCTCTATCTTCTGAGTGAAGTCTTGAAATGGATTTGCTATGTTACTTTTTAGTAGGCATAAACAGAATCAAGACTATTAACTTTCTAGGTACTTTAATGCATTGTAATTTTCAAGATGATTTTACTGTGTGCATCTTGTGTTTTTAGTTGATGCTAGAATGCTCCAAAGAGAAGAGTTAGGGAAGATTCAGGGAAAATGTGAAAACAGGCGAGTTGATTGTATAAATTCCTATTAAACTGGACTTGAACTTCTTTTGCTGTTCCTCTTTCCCATTAAAGTACAGTACATTTTGTTGTCAATGTTTGAATTGAAATATCATGTGATATTGTTGGTCTTGTCTGTTTTTGTTTGCTAGCAAGCACTGTTAGTTCTGATTCTTGATTCTGTTTGTTATTAGATGATAGGAAGAAATCTTCAATGTTTTCCCCTATTGCTTCAGAACAACTACTATGTGAAGCAAGAAACTAGAAGATAAGAGAATATATTTCTTGTTAGCCGTTACCTACCAATGTGTACTCCGGATCGAAGTAGCCGAAAGTACCTAGCACTCTAGCTGTTACACAGGTTTCTTGACCCTCTGGCATCAACTTTGCAAGCCCAAAATCCGAAATCTGTTAAAAGAAAAGATATTTTAGCGATTGCTAACTCAAAGAAGCATTTCCTCTGATTCTTGCTAAAACCATCCTGGATAAATAAATTAAGAATATGTACCTTTGTTTCATAGTTATCATCCAGCAGAATATTGGTAGATTTGAAGTCTCTATGAACAATAGGAATCCCTACAGCAGAACTGGAATGCAGGTATGCAAGTCCTCTTGCTGCACCTAGAGCCACTTTTAGCCTCAATGGCCAATCCATCTTTACTTCTCCAATACCTAGAATCCAATACGAGGACTGGTTGATGTTTGAGTAAACTAAAGGTTTAATTTTTAAACCAGTGAAAAGAAGATAATGAACCAACCATTTAGGTGATCTTGCAGATTCCCTTTGTCCATATACTCGTAAACCAGAAACCTGTGCTTCCCATCAGCACAATAGCCTATTAAGGATACTAGATTGGGATGGTCCAATCTGCTTAAGATATCTACTTCGACCCTGAACTCACGTTCCCCTTCTGCTTCTTTGAATGGTGGTAGGTCCATTTTCTTGACTGCAACAACCTTCAAATTCCAGAAGTTATAGCCGTGTTAGTTCATTCTAGTATCTGTTACTTTAGTCTTTTAACCCTCAGATCATACCCTTCTTTTGGTACTCGGAAGATGTTTAAATAATGTGGAAAGAGAGAAGCTGAAATAGCAGAATGGCCAAGAAACTCATTACCTCTCCAGACCGCAGATTGCCCTTATAGACACGGCCAAATCCTCCTTTACCAAGCAGATTGTCATCGCTGAATGAACATGTTGCTTCCTCCATTTCTTTGAGTGTAAAAACTGATGTTCCGTGTCGTCTTTTTGCATGTGGCATCTGATCCTCAATCTTCCAACATTCCACTGGTTTATATATCCCTGAATAGCAAAACTCAATTAGAGTTTGTGAAAGGAGCAACAATTCTAGGGAAAGTTGTACAGCCATCAAGACTTCTTCCTACAAAACAAGAAAGAGAAGGAGAAGGCAAACTGAAAAATCAGAAGCAGGAAAATACATGGGCTAGTATGATCCTCAGACTTGCTTCTTCGGCGCTTGTTCCAAGCTGAGACCAGACCAAATGGCATGATTTTTCTCCCCCTTGTGATGAACTAGTTATTATAGTTGGATTATAATGACAAAATACATTCAGCAGGAGCTGACTGAAGGGATGCAAGATTATCTTTCAGGACAATGAAAACTTGATGAACCACCCAATGAGGCTTGAGAATGTGAAATCAGAGCTAATAATGATGATTATGGGCATTGTCAATGCTGAACCATCATCTTCTTCTTGTACTGCAGGACCTATAAACAAATGGCTTAAAGAAGGTATGTATAGTATAAAGCCATGAGGAAGAAAAAACTATTATGTAGTAGCAGAATCCTGTAAGAGTACCTAGAAAGCAATGCCAAGGAGGGATGTATTTTGTTTTCTTTTCAGAAATACTAAAACATTAGCTGAAGATCATAGTCCAACTACCTAGAATACTGTCTTGGTGCATAAGAAAATGTGAAGAAAAAGAAATGAAAAAAAAAAAAAAAAGTATACTACTCATTGCTTACCTTTGAATGAGGGGTCGTGGGTTGGGCGGGTTAAGGCTGAAAAGGAAAGAGGACCTGCAATTCTTGCCTGCCTTATAATCTCCATAACTTGGAGCAACATTGCTGTTGGAGGGTCTTTTTCATTTGCTTAATCAAATTTTGAAATTTGAATTTCTCTTGTAATGAATGAGATTATGGTTTCTAAAGAATCTGCTTTAGTTTTGGATTTAGTCTAATGAACAATGCAAAACCATTTATCTCTTGGCTACACATTTCAAAGAGATGCTGTTAGTCTTCTCATTATCAATAGCCGCTACTACCAAATCTGAGTACAGTGTCTGAGCTAACTTTCATTAAAGCATTCATTAATAATATTAATGTACTCTCGTAAATGTCCCTGTTGCAAAATTGTAAAATATTTTCATTCTAAATTAATGGCTATTTCACACATTTTAAGAGAGTATTCAATAATTCTTTTATTTATTATTTTTATTATACCCTTAGGCAAGAATTAATCAAATTCGAGCGTGAAAAGGAGTGTTAATAAAATAGAGTAATTATGATTCTATTTTATTTTTAATTGTTCAAAATTGAATGTTAGATTTTCTAATTTAGTTAAAATTTTATTAAGAAAAGTGATATTGTAAATTAATTAAGTTAATCCCCTTTTTAAAAATGTGTGCAGATTAAACTAGGATATTCAATCCCAGTTGAAAGGAATATTTTATGACAAAGGTATTATAGTTAAGTAAACTAAAATTATGCTCCACAATCGTCCTAATTTTCAAGTGAAAAAATCTGGAGTAATTGAGTAACGTAGGAGCCTTATTCATCTCTCGACCTCTTCCTATTTAGTGATGAAAGCTAAACCAATTCTAATTTTATTGTGCTTATTATTATTATCCTTAAATTAATTACCCTTTTTCTTCAAATACTAAGGTTTAAGGAGAAAGTCTCTTGCCACCTCTGTGATTGGAGTGTAAATTGTGGGATGTGCACGAGTTACTAGAGGATAGACGGAGAGGACGTAACGTTGGGACATTGACAATGCC
This sequence comes from Parsonsia alboflavescens, assembly GCA_028571225.1. Taxonomy (NCBI): domain Eukaryota; kingdom Viridiplantae; phylum Streptophyta; class Magnoliopsida; order Gentianales; family Apocynaceae; genus Parsonsia; species Parsonsia alboflavescens. Next base: position 13,254,171 of record JAOXNR010000013.1, read on the forward strand.
TTTGTCGAAGTTCGAACCCTCACTTGCCATTGAAATTATTCAAACTTCACGTCAGCTTTGCGAGTCCGTTTATACACTGAAGGCTTTTTTTATTATTTTTTTCTTCAAATACTTGACTCTCGAAATTGAGGTTGTTTTTCACATGGGCCCTTAATAATAAATTCAAATCCAACTCCTGGGCCCAAGCTTAAAAACCAAAGCCTTTTTTCAGAGTTAGGGACCAGATGGACCACAGAAAACCACCGACAGATTACAAATGGGAGGCCCAAATAATGCGTGCAAGATTGTTTTGTCCTTTACTGAGGCTACAGTGGGCCTCTGCCTCACCGAGGAAGATTTATAGAAAATGTTTATTAGTAAATGAACGTAAATTTTTAAATGTAGAAAGTGGTTAAAGAAATTTTACACTCCGGAATTAAAAGTTTGACTTACATATATTTTAATAAAAATGTTAGACTTAGTTTATTAATTCATTGTATTGTTAATTTTCTTAATTAAATTTTTATTTTTATTTTTATTAAAAAATATATTTAATTTCAAACAATTCAAAATTCATTTTCGGACGGAGGGAGTATTAAAATTATTATTTTTTTTTCTAAAATGTGAGGATTGAGAAGAAGATTTGGCATGACATTAATATTAATTTCATTTTATTTATTCATTTTTTTTGGGCAATGTTAGGATTAGTTCTTGCGAATCTCAATATTCTGCTAATTCAAGAAAATATTTGTGAAATTTAAACTCGAGAGACTTACTTGCCACTCCATCCACAGGATGTCTAAAAAGGGACATATCAATTTCCACTTTGTTACTTTACTCCTTTTGATTTTTTTAATTTTAATTTAATGGTGTCCAGATCAAACTCTCACAAACACTTCAATTATTTTATCAGAATTGCAACTCACCTATAACATATAATATGCAAGTTATATATTCAGACCACTCAACCCCCGTACTCCCTTTAATTTTCTTAAGACACTAGCTATCTAATCTTTCTTTGTAAACTAGAATCAAAGGCAAAATAGAATCAATCAAATTTTAAAAGTCATTGATTTTTTTTTTCAATATATATATAAAAAAAACAGTGGTCAATAAGAATTCAATAAAAATATTCTTGAAAAAAAAAAAAAGAAAGAGAAAAAGTTATTCAGATAAGGATTTAAAACAGGGGTAGAGCTGAATGGAATACAAATATTTGAAGACACTTGTTCTTTTCACAGCAAAAGTACATTACAAATAAGAACAAAGAAGTATAGAAATGTAATTAATGTGTTACTATTTCAATATGATTCCATCAATCAGGAATCACAAGGAATAAGTTGTGGGACAGATTTGCCCCTAGGCACCGACGAGTGTTTGATTAACTCCAACGGATAGATAAAGATTTGAATTTTGACAAAGGGTATTATCCGAATTAGTTCGATAATTGCAATGTCTCAAATTGACAATCTATCCATTACGTCCTCTTCACCTATCCTTTATACATCCTTCAATTTATATTCCACCTACACAGAGAATCTCGATGATCGATGGAAGGAATTTCGTTCCTAAGGGAATTTTCCTTGAACCAAATTGTGGGACATATTTCAATGGTTATTACTCTCCGGAATGAATCTAGACACATATTTTGTGGGACATTTGTTGATGTGGTAAAAGGCGGCTGGAAATGGCTTTGACTACTTTGCGTTGTCATCTTGCTTCTCTTCATCGATCGTCCCTCTCTACCTGAGAGGCAGGAAGAGAAGCCAGGAGAAGAGGATGATGACGACTGCAGCGATGATTGACAGTGCAGCGCCCTATGTGGGCATGGTCTTAGCGCAGTTTGCTCAGGTAATCCTGATGATTGTGAGCAAAAAGGCTATGTCAAACGGGATGACTAATTTCACCTTCATCTGCTATTCCAATGCTCTTGCTTCCCTTGTTCTCCTCCCTTCCTGTTTTTACTTCCACAGGTAAACCCACAAAAAAATATGAGTTTAATCCTTGTAAATTTTGTTGATTTCTTGTTTAAATGTGAAATCTTTGTGCAGAAGATCAACAAGGCCTCCAATCACTTTTAAATTGCTATGTGGGTTTTTCTTGTTGGGCCTTCTCGGGTATGTGATAGATAAACAAGATAGGTTTCTGGTAAATATATTTTGTTTTAAAAAAGGGAATCTTTCAGGAAAGGTCTTATTCTGTGAAATTTGTCTCTAGTTGCTCTGCGCAGGTTACTGGATATGCTGGAATTAACTACACCTCAGCATCTTTTGCCTCCGCCATGCTCAACCTCGTCCCTGGCTTCACATTTGTGCTTGCTCTAATTTTCAGGTGCGATTTTTTTTTAAAGTCTCATCTTTTGCATAAATGGGATTATTGTAAGAACTTCTTGCAACTTGATGAATCCTCTTTCTTTTCTTGTTTAGAACAATCTCTTTTACTTCTTTGGTTATGAATGGACTTGCATATTATTTGACCTGAGTCCATTTAGCTAGTGCTGCTTTGGTGGATTTGATTTTGCAAAAATCCAGAAAATCAATCAAAACTAAAAATTATATTTTTGTTTCACAAACAAGAAGAGTTGACACTTTAGCAAATGCAGAAAATACTATCATAATTCCAAGGTTCTTATCACCCCTTACTGCAATTGTGAAGGATGACAATTGATTCATTAGAAGACGTTATATATAATTTAGTTTGAAGTCAGTCCTTCAAGAAAGTCATGGTCCGAGGAATCTTATCTAGAATCCCAGTAATTTTGCTGTTTTCATGTGTTATGCTTCCTTACACTGAGGAATTTGAGGTTCTTTGTGCATTATTAGGATTCTAGCTCTAAAAGCATCAATCAACAATAAACTGCATCATCATTTGCAATTGTAAAAGCATTCATAGAGGCAGACTCAAAGTTTTGATTCATTAATGGCTCGTTTGTTCTTTCAAATCGCTGGTTGTAGGATGGAGAAAGTAGATTTTAGCACCTCAAGTACAATTGCTAAAGCTGTTGGAACTATAGTGTCAATTATTGGAGCTTTCATTTTAACTTTGTACAAAGGCCCCCAAATACTGTCTACCTCTACATATTTGAAGTCTCAGTATCAGTATCTAGATGTGCAACAATCAGACTGGTTAATTGGAGGACTGTTGCTCTCTATAGACTGTATAGCTTCTTCAACATTTATGATTGTACAGGTATACACACTTAATGAAATGCAAAACAAAGGATAAAAAAACAAAAAAGAAAAAGAATGAAACATTTAATGACTTCTATTTTCTATGTTATGGGTTTTTACAGGCATTCATTCTTAAGCATTTCCCAGCCGAGCTGATTATGGTCTTCTTTTACTGCTTCTTTGCTGCCATTCTATCTGCAGTTGTTTCTTTGATTGTAGAAAAGGACCTAAGTTCATGGAATTTGCAGCCTAGTGTGCGATATCTTGCTGTTCTTTACTCGGTAGGTAATGGAGCTACTATTTTCCATGGGGGTTTGAAGATTGCTTAATGAATTTCGGTTCTTTTCATATGATTCCGTCTCCTTCACAATTACAATTAACCAAAAGAAAGCTCATCATTAACGTCCTTGCATGTTAATCGGATGAATCTCACCTTTCATAACAGACTCATCTGAGTACTGACATGAATTCTCCTCTACACCCGAGCTGACTAAAATCCATTTGCTTATAATCATTAATTAATTAGTGCATTTTCATGTCGTACCCCAACAAAGCTTTTTTCCTCTTAATTGTTTACATATTCTTTTTTTTTTTTTGAAGGGAGTCTTTGGTTCTGCATTTCATGTTGGTGTAGCAACATGGTGCCTGCATAGGATGGGACCTCTGTTTGTTGCCATGTTTCAACCTCTAGGCATTGTCATTTCATCTGCACTAGGCATCATCTTCTTGCAGGAGGGTTTCTACCTTGGGAGGTATGTAATACATGATTGTGAAATTTGCCTTCACACCTTCTTTATGGATGCTCATTTCAGATTATGCAATTCAGCTATAATTTCTTCATTATTATTGAAATATAACCGTTTGCAGATTATTGGGTTCGATTGTTATTGTTTTTGGATTCTACTCCGTCATGTGGGGAAAGGCAAAAGAAGTGAAGCCTGTTGCGAAGATTGATTCTGGCAGTGAAAATACCCCTCTCCTTAGCTGATGATCAGCATATGTCTCTCCGTTGATCATGAAATGAAGGTATAAATGTTTCATTCTCTGCTGCAAATACTGGAAGGAGGAGGACTGAGGTTAAATGTTTCATTCTTGACTTGTAAGGACTCCAAATTGGGCCCAGCAACCTACCAGGGCGGCATTTAGATTGACATCCCTTAGTGCCTTTAAAATTCTTTATCTTTGCAACCCACCGGCTTCACCCAATTCAATGAACTTTACTCTAAAACAAGCGTTTCATCCACTCCATATGCTCCCAACTTCGACGTTTACTTTACTTTGACAAAGCTCATTGAAATGACATTCCTTTTCAATTACGAATAAACAGTTGAAGCTGAATTTTGATGGTGAAAGAATTTAGAGGTAAACCCTCCAATTTTTTTTTTTTTTCTGTCATTTAAGATTTTGCGAAGACCAATTAATTAATTGAATTTTAGATTAATTTGATTAAAATACTCATATACAATTAATAAATTAATTGGATCAGAGTTATACTCTTATAAATCTCTCTCCTCAATTCATTGAGTAAGTACTGAATTCCATCAAATAAGGGTTTTACATGCTTTTGCTTTTGGGTCAAGTGAAAAGGAAAGACTTCCTTAATTAATGAGTTGTTAAATTTAAGTATACAAAGTTATCTTGAAAATTGAGAACTTGGAAGATGATATTTTTATGAACGGAAGCAATTAGCACAACTAGCACAAGTTTAGCTCCTATTGGGATTCAGTAACGAATGTAGAATAATTTTTCTAAGGAGCAAAAGTATAACTATACTAATATTTACAATAAATGTCTTAATTTTTTGGGGACAATTAATATAATATAATAAATGCTACGCATAAATATATATATAAATTTATACAAAAATATTATTGTGTGCTACGTAGCATACAGAATTTGTGTGAAACGACGTCGTTGTGATCAATAGCACACAAATTCTATGTGCTGCATAGAACACACCAGCATTCCCCTCTCTCTCTCTTATAAATATATATATATATATATATATATATATATATACGGTTTTGCTAAGGTGCGCTCCGGAGTGCGCCTTAATGCGCGCTCCGGCCGTTACCGTAACGGAAATTTGCTACAGTGCACATGCAACCAAACAAGTGGGTAGCAAATTTCCGTTA
>JAOXNR010000013.1:13283406-13330929 GCA_028571225.1 Parsonsia alboflavescens
TATGAGGGTCATATTTCTTAGTTGAAGTACTATGGCTAGGAGTAAGAAGGGTTTGAAAGAACAGAGGGGAAGAGAAGGGGGGGGGGGGGGTGTTTCCCTTATGATTGTCATATTTCTTAGTTGAAGTACTATGGCTAGGAGTAAGAAGGGAAAAGAATGGCGGATTCTGCTTAAGATTTAAAATTTACAAGTCAAGGAAGTGCAAAAATGGATTCAATTGTACAACCATGGAGATGGAAAAACATACAAACACAAAGATTTTCAGATTCCAGTGGAGAACCTGCACTACAACTTATGATTTTAGAATTAAAATTTATCAAAATCAAGGCTTACAACCAGAAGCATAAGACCTTTTGCCTGCACTGATTTTACTCCCCGGGAAGAAGAAGAAGAAGAAGAAAGAAAGAGACAGACAAATGATAGGGCACCTCACAAGGAAAAAGGGACACAAGTAGGTCTGGAACTTCTATATGTGCGCCTCGAGGGCAAAAATTTGATTTCCATAATGGCGTATACCAATAGTTCATCATCATAATATACAAAACCCCGCTTCCAACACCAAGAAGGCATGCGACATATTGGATTCATCCACTGAAGAAGCCACTCCATTTCCACACCACGACAAGCTGGATTTTTACCTCCAGATTGATAGACAGAAAGCACAAGAAACTACAAGAAGACGTCTCTATAGTCAAAAAGGCGAAGTGAAGAGCTCACACATTGAACCAATTAAATTCTCCTTCATAAACCATGGGGGAAGTTGCTGATCTGGCCTTCCTCCAAAGCATCTTTGTCATTCAACTTATAACCTATCCTTATGCGCATCACAAGGGATTTCTGCAAAAAATAAAAAGAAGAAAAAAAAGAAACATTTCAATGTCTTCAAAGATTGAATTCTAGCTTATCAATTGTGTCTCACTTTAGTCAATTGGTTTCCAGTACCAATTAAGAGATTAAAGAAACTTTGCAAACCAACTTTCTCCAAGTCCATGCACAGAGGTAACGGAAGTTCTTATAAATCAGTGAGGTTACTTTGCATGATGTGATGTAAAAATTGTCATGGTTTCAGTAACGAGCCTTTTTGCATTGAAAGCAACAAAGAAGAAACCAAATTACCTTTCCATGTTGACTGTTTGTGATTCTTAATTTCTGAGTAATTGATCCACTACCATTTGCAGGAAGTGTAGTACTGCTGGCAGGATCCAAATGTAACTGAAGAAACTGAAAAATCATGAAACAGTGTTACCGTAGGCACAAGTGAAGAGACCATGTTTTTAGAAGCATTAAGACCCCAATAGCAACACATTTTCAATAAACCCCACAAAAGAATGACACTCATCAAGTTCAAAAGAAAATACAGAAGATCAACTTAAGAATCATCAGGTATTCAGAAAGCTAGTAATGAAACCAACAAAGTCAATCTCAGTGCGTTATTTCACAAATGAAAACATAAGCAGACAAAGGTCAACTTAGTGAAACAAAGTTTGCCACACAGCATTTTCAAGTTAAACACATCAATGTATATACAAATAAGTGAGAGTTAAGTAATAATGTACTCTAGAGAGTAACCCAACATTCATCCAAGTAACACAAAATTTGTAATCAAAGAGTAGAGGAGATGGTAGTGGATCTCTTCTCTAGACAAGATTATTTCATCTTTGAAACCAAATAATTCAGAACACCCAGAAAAAGAAAAAGGCAAGTGAAAAAGTCAATATTATATTTTTAATAAGAGAGGTGTAAAACTAAATGATGAGGTTGTTATAATATTGGAATTCAAACACATAGATATCAACAGAATAACGAATGAGTATTACCTTCGGTACAGCAGCCTGAAATACGAAATTTGTGCATGTATTAGATGTCTTGTTTTCAAAGAGAGCTTCAATGACTGTTGTCTGGGGGTTTCCAGGCTGCTTGGAGAAATTGAACGTTACTTTCAAGGAATTGCTCTCAAATGCAGTGATCGATGGATAAGCCATACCATTGTCTTCTGCAATAACGAACAAGAGTAAGGATCTTTTTCATAGCACAAGACCTCCCATATGAGCACAGGTAAAGCCTTACCAGGTTTTAGTGGCTTTGGAGCAAAACCATCCAAGAGATCCATCATAGGAGAATTTCCAGAAGAGACTTGACTGGAAGGTGCAGATGAGGACAATTGTTCCAATATATTTATTGGACTCTTATTGGGTTGACTGGAAGATAAAATGTCAGATAAAGCATTGCTACTTTGAGCTGGCGTTCCAATTGACAAAAGATCTAGGAGGACATTGTTGGCACTTTTCTGGGTCTGATTTGTACCTGATATGCCAGGAATAAAACTGCAATTGTCAATCAAATGTGGCTGACTTCAATTTCTTTTTATCATTCTTTGCAGGGACAAGTAATCATTGATTGGGACTATTAGTAAATTGTGTCACCTGATTGTGAAGAAGCGGGTGCCAGATCAACACCCAAAAGATCCTGAAGAAAATCTCCACCAGAAGAGCTAGGTGCAGGAACATCATCGGAACTTAGGTCAAGCAAATCAACAAGAGGAGCTGCAGAGGTTTTAGAAACTCCATTGGGAAGATTAAGAGGACCAGCTTGTGAAGTTGAAACAACAGTTGGCACAGAACCAGCTCTCCTTCCACTATAAGTTGCTTCATCAAGGACAGGCATCCTTTCAACCAGATCAGACCTGACCATATGCATCCAAGCAAACTAAGCAAGGGAAGAGATAATGAAAGACACCCAACCTACCTCATGATAAGATAGAACAGACATATACCTGATGTTCTGATGCCTATCAACAATAGAACTAAATTCAATGGCTCTCTGTTGCAGTTCAAGAACAAAGCTTCCTTTATAATGAATGATGATATCACTTATCCTCCTGTATCCAGTTTCACAGTTGAATAAAATATTAAACTAATGAAGAATACTAAAGACAATTTTTAAGAAAGAGATAATCATTACATTCACAAACAGAAAGTAAGAGGGGAATGGAGAGAAACAAGTTGAACTTTCACATACTCCCGGCTATAAAGTTTTATAGGAGTTACATGCACCAACAAATGAAGGAAAACAAAGTAAAAAACATACAGTGAACAAGATGGAAAACGACTTGATAGCTTCAGCAAAGCAACAAGACACATTGCCCGAGTAGTGAGATCTGCAGAATGATGTTTCATGGCTGTTTCTAGGACATCCACAGCATCCGATTCTGTGACCTGCTCCACTCAACTAATGTCAAACAAACAGGGCCACCAATGCATAGAAGGATGATGAAGCCACAACTAATCAATTACTCCAATGTTTTACATCTAGGCTCAAGATAGCATCTCAAAGAACAATAGATCAAATTTACACAGAAAGCTTCTTGAAAACTGTCTTAAGATCTCCCCCATTAAAATATAAAAATAATTTTTTTAGGAGGAAAAAAAGGAAAATGGATAAGAATACCAAAAACCCAAAATCCAGCAACTTCCCAAGGTAAACCCAGCAGAAAAACAAGAGGCGGAGTTGGATGGTGTGAAAGAGTTAAGATAACCCAATAAGAAGATTCTAGAGCTAGGGGAAAAGAGATGGCGAGAAGGGAGAAGCCATAATTGCTCATCAACCTTTATTCAACATGAAGCTAAACAGACCTTTATAACTAATAAAAAAGGTACACTTTCCATATGTCCTATCACAAGTGAACAAGAAATTTTATAAGAATCTCGCATATCATATTCTAGAAATCACACAGACATAAATACATTTAATGATTGCCAACTTCAAGAAGCATACTGTATGTGCAAGTCCATAGCATTAACTCACTGGATTTACTGAATATATTGAACTCACAGTTATTGGTTCCTCTATATCAAGCATTCCAGCATTACTGATCAACATGTCACCATATTCTCCAATACACCAAACCACAACCCGAACAAGTGTTTCCTGATGAAAACAGTACAAAAGAATATTATACTAAAAAAATCATAATCACACAGAATCATGGGACTTTCACTGAGTATGCAGGCATATCTTCAAAATACAAATATTAAGACACCTGATCTCCTGCTGTTTGGACTGCTCTATACAGCAACCTTACTGAATATCCATGAAGATTAGAGGCATTAGTAATAACAACAATAAGGGCATGCCACACTTCATCCTTCACATAATTTCCAGCCTAACAAGGGAAAAAGAGATCAGCATATTTTAAGATGACTGAGATCTAAAGTAACAAAAAGCATGAATAAGATGAGCAAGGTCTAGCATCCCTTTGATAGAAAATTACTTGATTGTTTTTAAGAAAGGAGATATGCTAGAAACATCTTTTACATCTTACAAACAGAAGCAATCAAATGTTTGTGATCAAAACTTCAAATATTTATACAGCTTAAATGGAACAAGGTGTGATCTTATGAACCACTAAACACCTTGTGAGTAGAATATACAAAGAAAAAGTTTACAGGTAAAGAAATTTAAAATGTAATAACTTTCACTTTGGGGAAAGTGGACATAAGTTCAGTACCTACTAGTGACTACAAATGGAATTCCGGCATTCAATTTGAAACTATATCACAATTAGATCGGATTCTTAAACAAACATTTATATGACCCAGCAATTTTGTTTACATCATTTAGAGAAGAGAACCTACAATCAACAAACTGGACAATGAGATGAATTGTGTACCTCAGAGAGAACCTTAAGCATCTGATCAATGTACCAGATCTTTTCCGGTGAAAACCTAGCAACACAAGATAACAGTGAATAGAATATAGATCAAAAATAGGTTCCAACAGTATGAATGAGATTTTTTAATCATGTGATTCCATCCAAAGATATCACATGCTGCCATCATGACAATTGACAGATGAAAGGGAAAACAAGAAAATAGATCTTAGTGTCAAAAAAGCAAAATTGCAAAAGTTCTAAGGATTATGAGACTATAAAATTGAAGACAAATGGTACTTGCTATGCACGGTACATCCAAAATTAATAATATCTTTTTTATGGTTTTTTTCTGGTGTATCAACAGACTTCCCTCTCAGGACCTACAGAATAGAACTGGACAAAAAGAACTCACGATCAAATTAATCTGAAGCATCCATGTGGCTTCACACTTGAAAGACAAGTGATTTTTTCATTACTCAGAATTACTTTTGCAGGTAAAAGAATACAAAAAAGACCAAAACATCATGGTAAGATATTAATCCCAACAACATCCTATACCAAGGAAAGAAAATTCTAAACTTCCTTATTTGCAAACTTGAACTTACTTTTCTATGATCGAACAAATTTTGGCAGTAAGATCTCCTTTAAACTCCGGGTCACTTACTTCCAGATATTCAATTAGTTCCTTAGTCAACGGCTTAGCATTGGTTTCATTCACCAGAAGATACACAAGCTCAAGGGCTCTCTTACGAATTGAAGCATCTGAATCCTGAAAATAATTAATCATGAGAAGCTGGAGTAATAAGGTTGTATCTGGACAAAGTTTTGAGAGAGATTTCATTTTTTTTCAGGAGAAGAGAACACCAATTTGGATAAAACTTGTACTTTATTATTGGTGAATTGATGAAATATACTTGACGTCCCACATCTATGGTAGGAATATATGTCAAATGAGTCCACTTGATATTAAACTTGAAAGAAAATTATATTTTATATGTCTAGTGTGTCCTTCAAAAATTTGAATCTGAGTTACCTTTTTGAGGTGAAAAAAGTGCATTGGAACCAACTTAAGTGGAGAACTGGAAATCCAAATATTAGACTAAAATTATACCATCTATGTTTTCTTAAAATTTCGTATCTAAAACTGGTTGATTCAATAATATCACAAGATCAGGCCAGATCAAAAGTAAGACAAGATAAGATAACATAAAAACAAGATTACTCAAAATCACAATTGCAAAAGAATGAAGATGACTATTCAGTAACTGAGATTGGTTTAATTTCTGTAAAGCTATCAAGAATAGTATGTCAAGGGACACAAGACCAAAAGGGTATTAGATCATATCATCAGGGCAAACGAAACTTGAAATGCATAGCCATAATATTTACGGCATACTGCTGATATCTAGATTTAGATGCCAAAAAATATTCCCAATACTCAAAGCAGGGGAGTAGAATTAAATGACATGTGCGAACTGCTTATGAAAGAGAGAAAATATCAGGATGATACCTTAACACATTCCAATATTGTTGCCCTATGCCTCTGTACTGCTTGGCTATCTACTGTAATAGCTCTCATCAGCATATTTAAAGCAACATATCTGAGAATTTTGTTGTAAGACAGAAAAAAACTAATTAGCTACTAGTAATAAATTACCTTAAAGATAAACCCAGACTTCCTCCCAGAACCGTTTGGAACTGTGGGCAAATGCCACAGGAACGGCAAGGCATACAGACAAGAACATCTTAAAAGTTGAAAATCCATTACACTGGAGCAAAAAACAGACACAAGCAAATTATCAAAAGCATATGAGAAGTTAAAAGTTTTCCCCTCTGAAGAATCCAATAGAAAATGAAAAGTATGGGTTAAAGGCACTGCTGCATACAATACAGAGTCAACAAATGCAATGAATTAATAGCATTTTATACTAGTTCCCAAAAACAATATCAAGCTCACACTCACTGTCAAGACTTTCTGAATGTTCAGGAATCAAAAGCCATATCAAATATTTGAAATTCAACAGTAAAAGCTTTGGTAATAGGACATTGACTAACAAAAATCGGAGCTCCAGGATTCTAACATCACAAAATTCAATTGCTCATAATGCAAGACAGCAAATATGGACCAAAGACCAGGAAAACCTATTTGGGATAGATACATAACCTGTATTGACATAATGTGCTGGATAGTATATGCACAATCAAATTAATGAAGCTGACCTGATATTGTTGTCCCGGTTGGACAGAAACCTTCCCAAGATATTGATGGCAAGGACCCGCAAACCACCATTGTCTTCAATACTCATAATGGTAGCAACACATTCATAAAGGATAGCGTTTCCTGCATTCTTGTTCGACTCTGTTTTTGTTGCCACCTAGAAAAGAGTGCATAATGTTAATCTGGCAGTTGAGCATTCAAATATAACACCGGAAGATATAGTTTTTTCTATAGGCTACAATGAAGGAAAAAGGGGTAAAATTTTGATTCATCGGGCAACCAACGTCAATTCTATTTGATGAAATTTAGAATGAGTAAACAGTACATCCAACCAAGTCCACAAGCTCACAACTGATCTATGCACTTTGCATGATGGGCTTCATAAAAGGAAAGGAAGTCAGGAAATGTGTTCATATGCAAGTTTAAGGACATGGCGGCTTTCCTCCAATTTTATGACTAATTACATTATTCAAATGCTTTATTTAGTAAGTAATTTCACTTGAAACCTTCATAATTATGTCTATTGTCATTTTATATAAATTATGATTTAGTTTTATTATCATTACAATGATGTTTTTGTTATATTTTAATAGTTTATATATTGGGCTTCGTTTCAGCCGCCGGACATCCACTATCGATAACTCTGCTCATGCAAAGACTATAGCATAAGTAATTTAACCAATTACTAAGTGAAAAGGTCGTTTAGTAATTCGAAGTGGAAACATCACTAAATTTCCGCATTGTAATCTAAAATAATCAGTAAAGTGATTGAGCAATAAGCACTCTTTTATGAATTCAATCTCAGAAACATAGAATCTTACTCGTAAGGAAAAGGAGAAGATAAAGAAAGAAAAGACTTTTTGAAAACTCTAAATCACTCTACAACCTATTTAAGGAGCAGGATTCACCAGCAGAGATCCAAAATAGTTCACTTGAGATATTAAGTCAGCCATACCAGAACTAACGCAATCAGTCAACTTTAGGTCATAGTATCAAATGCAGTTGACAACCATTGAAAGCATAGAGAGCAGATTGTTGTGATCATTGTCTTTTCCATATCAAATTTGTAGATAAGAGCTGAAAAACAATTTTTTTGTGCAACCTCATCCCCCATTAACTACAGGCAATTTGGTGCTCCAGCAGCAGAATTCTCCAATAAGTTAATCTGGTATGCCAGAAGAAATGGGAAAAACGTACAAACATTTCTAGAAACCCTTTACAAAATAATGCTGCCACCATATGCCATGACTACCTTTCATACCCTTTGTTTGATAATCACCCTAAAAGACAAAGGCTATGGGATTTAAGAAGTAAATATTCTACCTTTACTCTGCAAATAGGACAAAACGATCGATGCATTTCTTTTTCTATGTAAACAGGATTGAATGGCAGTGGAGTATATTAGGGATAATCAACTACTTTCCGCAGGGAGAAAACTAAAATGAGTACTAAAATCATCCTTATCCTAGTTATTAATACTCTAGAACGCAAATTAGATAAATAGAGGAATGATTAAGCAATTGTAATGCAAAATACACATCAAAGGTACTTTCAGGATCTTTGCCAAGATAGAGTAGATAAGTACAGTAACTCACCTGTGCAAGAATGTCATTCATGCTATCACTAGCATCAGCATCTCCCTGGCCTAGGATACGCAAAAACTTCAGCAATCTGATGTGCAGAAAAGGGTCTGTAATCCCTGAAATGTCGTACTCTGGTGCATAGGGGCTGTTCACCAAATCCTTTAGCACTTTCACTAAACTGTCTGTGCATTTCTAGAACCACAGAGAAAAACAGGAATGGAGAAAAAATACATAAAAATCTTTTTGGACTAAAAAACTGATAGAATAATTTCTGACTTGGTTAAAACTAGCACAATTATATACATATTGATATAAAAACATGCGGAGTAGGAAATCAAGCATTAATATTAAAATGAAAAGTTGAATAGGAAAAATATATCAGTTTGGAGCGATATAATAGACAATTTTCTTGTCTTTCATGAAATAGGAAGCTGAAAGGTCTTTTTATTTCAGGAACCATAGAACATGATTAGATAAGAAATCAGAAAGTTCTCCGGCACAAAGCACATTCATATTTAGTTCAATACTCTGAAGAACTTGAATGAAAAATTCTGCTTCTTTAAGCATTTTTTCCTCCTTTAGCTGTCATATGATTATTTCTTCCACGCAATCAAAGTACATGTTAACAATTTCTTGAAAGATTCCAAGCTAACAAGCTGTTGCTATAAAGGGATCCCCAATCTCCCTGCTACTCATCTGCCCCAACTTAACCTTATACATAAACTGGGGGAGATTGGTACCAAAGCAGAAAGCTGTGCTTGCATTTACCATCAAGCATATAAATTGGTTTTTCTAGCTACTGAGAAAGAAAATTTCGTTACAAATTGGTTCTGCCAATGCTTACCACTTCACCCAGATCCATCTAATTTGTCCACTGAAAATTAACTTTATAAATTTTTATTTACTTAAATAAAGTCAGAAATGTCCTTACTCAGACACATCTAATACCTCAACAGGGAAACAAAGTTCTTGCACATAAATTCTTGTTATAAAGTGGTTTATCTGTCTATCCATATTCACCGAACCCATAAATGATTAACCCTAATGGTTCTATCCCTCCATATCAATCAGCATAGGTAAACAAAGTTTAAGATACAATTATAAGTTGCAGGTGTAGGACAGGGCTGCAGTAATTTATACTTCATGAACCTAAAGAAAGCAATAGTACATGGGAAAGCAATATCCGAGAAAGCAATGTTCAAAGAAATATCGTTTAATACTCTTTGATTGCAATAATTTCTCTTAGGACTAAAAAAATTTTCCTGACTTAGACTGGTAAGTCAAATATTAAAATTGTAATTCAACTTAAGCATGCAGAAAGTTATGAAGTGGAAACCTAAAACTTTAGGAAAACTGTACTGAACCAAAAAAACTACCATCCTTGTACCTTTCTGAAATATTCAAGGGCCTCTGAACTGATTTTACATAAATCATAACACAACTGCACTCCTGTTAAC
Organism: Parsonsia alboflavescens; assembly: GCA_028571225.1. Lineage (NCBI taxonomy): Eukaryota > Viridiplantae > Streptophyta > Magnoliopsida > Gentianales > Apocynaceae > Parsonsia > Parsonsia alboflavescens. The sequence goes on from JAOXNR010000013.1 coordinate 13,293,316, forward strand.
AGAACTCCATGATGCTTTTCTTTCAATAGAGCAGCAGCAGGATTTACAAAATTTTCAGCCAGATCTGGGACTTTCCTGATAATCCTTATGGAGCATAGTGCTGCCTATATTTAGGCAAACTTGAATAAATATAATTGAAATAAAACTTGAGTACAGACACAAAAGCAGGAAATTAGGTTTCTAATGATATTTAGTAAGGTCATCTTCAGTATAACATTCACCATAGGCCCATATCTGCTTTTCCATGAAAGCATGCCCATTTAGAAGTAAGTTTCACAAAAAGTTACCCAAAACAAGAGGGTGAATGAAAAATTAAGTCAAAATGTAAATGATATTTGCAAAGTCTAACATATCCATAGTTTAAAAAAAAAAATCCATTTCAATATCTTTGCATGATACTCACTGGAAGAAGCAGCAGTTACTTTAGTGTCCAACTCTAACGTATCTTTATCACACAGAACCTACTCAAATTGTTGTTTCCTCAGTTTAAATAAGATCACAGATAACTTGGCAGTTCATTTATAATTGGGGAAAAAGAGGAGACTGGTGGAAAGCAAGAAAATGGTAATGAAGGTGTCATATATGTTCAGGTAACTCAGTTAGAAGTATTCGATAAACAAATATTTTTTAAAATTCAGAATCTTCTTTGGGTTGAATGTCTAGAGCTAAAACTAAGTATAAGTCAAAAAACAAAAGGCTATTGTCCGGGAATCAAGATATTATTTGTTCTTAATAAGAAACTTGGCAACATATGCGGAACCAAAAAGGAAAGAAAAAAGAATACAACTAAAATTTAAAGGGTAGATTCAAAAAAAAGAAAAACAATAAGCAGGGAATTCCTTAGGCCAGAGATCATTCAATGTTAAGAAAACTTTACTTTCTTTCTGATATTTGGATCTCTGAATTGCAGCAACTTTTCAACTTCTGGGGCTAGATCACGAGCCATTTCTGCAGAACAAATATTACCCAAGGCACAAAGAGCAAGGCCAACAATGTATTGGTTGGTATGATTAAGATCTCTATTTGTATGTTAAGGTATCAAACAGAAACTTGGCATTCTGTGCTCATCAACAAGCAACTAATAATATCTTCAAGTACCACAATGTAAGGAATTCCTCTTTATATCTCTACCTTTGCTAAATGTAGGACATTTGCAAAGGATCGGAACAGAGGAACTAAAATCAGAACCTCAAGGTTAATGGTGGATTCCTTGACTACTGAACCACCCCCAAGGTTTTGCATTGCTGTTCTGTCATCTAAGTACATGCAATTGTATTAGGAAACGGAAAATACAAAATGAAGAAAATGTAACATGCAATGGATACTGTTTAATAGAATTTGTAACCAACATTAGAACTTCCTGCCGTTCATCAAGAAGCAACATGAGGCCAAGATATCCTATTCTCTTCTCAGGAAATCCAGGAGATGCAATTAACTTTAGGCATTCCATTTGACCAAAATGTGTGGGATATCCAAGCATGTGAATAAACATGAGTTTTGCAATATTACGATGCCTATAATCTTGATCATTTTCACTAATAGCAGCACGAATAGCAGCACACTCTTTTCTTACAACAGCACGCTCCTCTGCCGCGGTTTTGCAAGCACGAATTGCCCGAATCATGTCCCTGCATTAAAGAGGTAAACATTCCCAATCTGATAAACTACATCTTCCAGTTAACTAACATCAAATGAATTTCCATTAGAAGTAAAATAAAGATCCATTCTAATCCAAAATTAGAGTACTACCATATTTACAATTATACAAACACACAGAATGAAATATTAAGTACAAAAACATTAGATCCAGTAACATGTTGCACGAGTTAGCTGTTGATCCAGAAATTCTGTTTAATAAGCCACCTCCACCACAAAGATAAAAATATAAATAAATAAATAAATAAAAAGCCCTCGGATTACTGGAGTGGAAAAGGAGTGCTAAGTGGATTACCCTTGATTTCTATGCTCTCAAGCCTCAGAGCATTTCTATCAAAAATAAATTAAAATATTGGAGCTAATAAACAAAATAGGTGTCTTCCGAAGTTGCTCCAGTATGATCAAAGCAAAATAAAGCTCAGACAGGATACAACAAAAGGCTAAACTGTGGTGCAACAAAGAACCTACCAAGCTTTGACGTAGAAGTAACTCTATGATTCAAAAAGCTCCTCACTCATCGCAAACGTTCTACATATGCTAGCTCCACTAAGGAACTTGCTACTGAGGCTTATAAGTAAACTACTTTGGAAACATCAGTAACTACTAGTCATGAGATACTCCTTCCTTCTTTCATAAGTCACTAACAACCATTTTGTGCAGATTAAAATTAATTTTTCCCTATAATACCCCCCCCTATCGATTATATATCCTACATTCTTGGAGTCTTGAAAACAACCTACTCGATTTTTCTAGAAAAACATAAAACTTCTCTCTCCTTTGGAAACCAAAATAAAAAGGATTAAAAGATAGAAATAACTTGAGGATAATATTGGAAATGTTGAGTAAAATATTCCCAGAAATCCAAAACATGACTTACAAAATTGGAAAATTAAATAAATAAATGCAGCCAGCAGCCTAGGAAAAGGATGGAAAGAGTTAGTTTCCAATTCCGTGAACATGACAAGCATCATGGGATGCCCTGGAAAAATCTGGTGCTAACAAGCATAGAGAAGCCTTCAGGAATCAAAAGACTCAAATGGTTGACTTATTACACTACACAGCAAAGAATTTTGGTCCTTCAAAACCATCTTCTTTGACAAACATAATTTAAACAACAGCAAAATTGTCTAAAGGGAAAGGATGAGTGTTAGTTACAAAATTATTAAGTATCATAGGATCCCTTTAGGAAATATTCTTGGGCTTAACAAGTATAGAGAAGCCTTCAGGGATCAAAGAGACTCGAATGGTAAACCTATTACATAGCAAACAAAGAACTAAAAACCATTTTCTATGACAAACAAAATAAAAATAAAAATAAAACGGGGGAATACTCACTGCAATTGGTAAATTAGTTTATACAAGTTGACATTTGAGAGTAGTCACATGGTATTTCTAATGTGTTAAACTTTGGAGGAACTCATGACCCTAAACCATACGATATCTCAATACTACACCATTCTTTCTTTTGCCCCAAGTACCCTGATCACATTCCTTTTCTTAAATTTTCTTAATGGAATTGTGTATTCAAAGCCTTTGCCCAGTCTATTAACTCTTCTTCGCATGACAAAATGGATGTCAATGGAGCTACACTAAAGGGGATGCCTCCTATTCGCAAACCGTTACTACTTTCTACAGACTCTAGTATCGAAAGCATTGTGCTGTCAAGATGACCCAACTCTTCAAAGACCTTATCTTTCAAATTCTGGTCCTTCTTCTCCATCTTTACTCAATCAATAAAGAAGATTGGAATGGTATATTTTTGTGCCGTTTCCAGTGCTATTCATTCATGTACAGAACACTCTTTCAAAGATACATTAATCGACAAAAAAATTTCTCACATTGTCTGGGTCGCACTCAATTTTGTTGCCTATTGACTCAAAAAAGGAAGGGTTTTTAATGCTTCACTAAATCACATGATTAAAAACTGAAAACCACACTAATGGCGACAAGTTCATAGCAAGAAAAATTCAACAAAATTCAGGAAGCAATTTCCTATCCTAATTAGAATCAAGTAATGCTTCATCTGTGTGCAACCAAGAATTCCCAATATTCAAAGTCAAGCTCACAATGCTAAATTTAAAACAAAATTCAAGACCAACTAAAAAATCATTTTGGGAATTTGATTCAAACATCTAATGCAAGCAAATAAGTGAAAAAACAGAAGCTTCACTAGCCTCAGGCGCGTGCCAGACGAGAAGGGATTCATGATTGGGTCCGTTGAGAAACTGCGAGATAGCTCGATCAGATCCAGGATCACAACCTGGCCCAGAAAACTAAAACAAATTCTTCCAAGAAAGATGAACCAAGACAATTACAAGATCTGCAAGGGTTAAGGATCTGATCCCAGAATACATGTAATTAAAGACTATTCTTTGGAAGATTTGGATCTGAAAAAGAGGGAAACAGAAAGGAGAAGCAATTAGTGTGATTTTTTCCCCTTCAGCGGACGAAAGAATGAATTAGGAATAAGGAGAACATCAGTAAAAGACTGCTACTCTTCAAATTAAATTATATTATTATATAATTTCTTTCTTTTTTTGCCCTTTTGAGAGTGTGGTTTTGCGACGAAATGGCCATACGAACATGCGCACTCCAAAAACACTTTCTTGTCATAAATATTTTATTTATGGGATTAAATATCATGAATATATACATGTATTTAGTTTCATATTTGATCAAGATTATTTAAATAGTCAAGTTCATTCATCTTAATATATACAAAAGCAATATAAAATTTCAGAAACTGAATAGTTTAATTATTATATTCTACAAATTCTAATTATTATATTTTTTATATGTATATTTATTGTAAGAATTCGAGTGAATAGCCTTTATAAATAGGAAGGTTCTCATTTGTAAATTGATACATCTGAAAATGAAATATCATTCCAAATTATTTCTCTAAAATTCTTATATTCTTTCTTTATTTACAATACATTATCGGTACGAGTCTCTAATCATTCCTAATAGCAGCATATAGTTTCGATTTTTTGTTTCAAGATTGTAGAACATAAACGTCAAAATCTCGTGTCAACTAATAAACTTGCACGAGTTTACGATTTTAAGGGTATAAACATGTAAAATCAAAAAAGTAGGTAAAATATGTCAATTCGACGAAATCAACCGAGTTCACTCTTTCCCTAATTTAAAAAAAGAAAATTCTATCAAACGCGTGCTTAGAAGGATTCGACCGTAAAATCAACTGAGTTGACTTTCTCTGATTCGAATGTGGGTGCACGTGACAACGACCAAATGCATCTACCAATACTCCAGTATACCTTTACATATTCATTGTTTAATATTTTTTATGTATCTCCATTTTGTTACAAAATAAGATTAAATCAATATAAATATATTATTAAAGTGTATTTTAATAATACATTTATAAATATCTCATATTTTATATAATACAAATAAATTTAATTTTAAACTTTTGTAACATTTTTAATAATTTTTATGTTGACATACTTTATGTTCCAATTGTTTTATCTAATAAAACCCTTTTTTTAAGTACTAATATATCAAAATTTTAATTTTTATGTTTTTATTAATGTTGGTGTAGTTTTTTATGTTTTCACAACATTTGCTTTTGATTGTTGAAGTTTTAAACAATGTTGAATAGATTTTAATTTTCTAAAACTTGTTAGTTTTTTTGCCATTTAATTTAGAATTGATTATAAATTTGGATTTTAGACTTTGTTTCTTACATTTATTGGAATTTTTATTTTATTATAATGATATATAACTTGTATAATATATTTATATATATAACAAGAATATAAACTTTACGATTTTACAAGTCGAGTTTACTCAACCTCAAACGAGTTTATTTAAACTTCCGAGTTTAAAAACTTTATTGTGGAAAAACTCCGATCTTGTTCCTTTTTGTTAAGATTCGATTTTTCCTTGTACTTTCTTTTTTGCTTTCAATATGTTTAATACATATTTGAGTGTTTCCAAACACGAAGTAAAGTTGGAAAGCTTGTCATTCCCTATGCTGGATATATCGGATAAGAACTATCTCTCTTAAATTCTTGATGCCAAACTACATCTCTAAGCGGATGGCTTGGAAAAGACTATTGTTGAGATGAATAATTCCTCCAATAGGCATAAGGTAAAGGCCTTGATTATATTGAGATGCCATCTCCATGAAAATTTGAGATCCGAGTATCTCACTATTGAAGATCCTCTAGAGTTGTGGCAAAATTTGAAGGATAGATTTGAGCAGTTGAAAATGATGATATTCTCGAAAGCTCATTACGAATGGATTCATTTGAGGCTGCAAGACTTCCAGTCTATAAACGCCTATAATTCTGTCATGTGCCAAATAAGTTTCCAATTGAAATTATGTAGGGAAGGTATTGTTGATTCGAACATGGTTGAGAAGTCCTTCTCTACCTTTCATGCTTCTAATGTAGTATTACAATAGCAATATCATGAGAAAGGCTTCAAGAAATATTCTGATCTTATCTCTTGTTTACTTGTGACTGTCCAAAATAATGAATTGCTCATGAAAAATCATGAATTGAGGTCAACTAGTTCAGCCCCTATGCCAGAAGTATATGTTGCTATCTAGACCCTCGTTGTAACAAACAAGGATGTGGGCATCAAGGCATGAAAATCCAAAATATCAAGAGACAAGTTGCAAAAGATTAGCCACAAATGATCAGAAATCAATTGCCAATTCAAAGATGAATATTTTAGATATGGCATGAAAGGCCATTGGGTCAAAGTATGCCGGACACATAAGCACCTTATTGATACTTATCAAACTTGTCTCAAAAATAAAGAGAAGGTAGTTGAGACAAATCTTATCCATGAGACAAATAATTCTATCCAAGGCACTTGACTAAAATCTTCAATTGTTAAAGAAAATCACAAATCATTTGTTGAGGATGCTTTACTTTATATAGATGATTTTCTAGATAACTCCAGTTATGCTACTGATGATAGCTATTATGGCTCGAATCAAGAGATATGGTTATTTATTTATGTTACTTTTGTTATTTCGTTTTGTTTTTTTTTTATTTGATGTATTTAATTATACATATGAATTCTCTTTTGTTTCAGAACAAGGATAAGACGTTTGTCTTACAAACAATGGTATGACACATACGATTTTGAGACATTCAAATTATTTTTCTAATTTGACTATGAATGTTTCAAATGTTCTAACTATTTTGAGTAGTACACAAATTATTGATGGCTCTAGAAGAGCACATATTTCACTACCTAATGGTACGAAATTAAGCATTAAAGATACTTTATTCTCAACTAAGTCCCATCTAAATTTGCAAGTTTTAAGGATATTCTTGAAAACGGATATCATATTGAAATGATGGATAACAAAGGTATTGAGTATCTTTGTGTTACAAGTTTCAAGCTGGAAATAAAGCAAATAGTAGTAAAAACATCACGTTTATCCTCCGGATTGTATTATACCCAAATAGAAACGATTGAAGCACATGATCTGGTTAGCTAGAAGCTTACCAATGAATTTTTGATATTGAATCCTTAGTATTAAGAGAGAGAATATAAGGTGATTTTTGTGGACCAATTGATCCACCTTGTTGACATTTTTTTAAAAATATTTCATGGTCCTTATTGATGCCTCTACAAGATGGCCTTGTGCATATTTGATGAGTATTGTTAATTAATTGGAATAAAGGTAGAATATCCTATGCCTTATATCCATACCTAGAACAATATTGTTGAATCGTTCATTAAAAAGATTCAATTAATTGCAGAGCTTTACTTTTAAAAAGGAAATTGCCATCTGCGGCTTGGGGGACATGCCATCTTACATGCGGTTGTGCTAGTACAAATTTGACCAACAAGTTATAATTTTGTTTCCCCTATGTAATTAGTTCTAGGAAAGAAACCAAATATTTCCCATTTCCTCACATTTGAATGTGCAGTTTATATACTGATTACTCCACCACAACAAACATAACTTATCTGCAAAGGAGATTGGAAATATATGTTGGTTGTGAGTCTCCGTCAATAATTAAATAACTTGAGTCTATGACGGGAGACCAATTCACTGTTCAATTGGATGATTGTCATTTTGACGAGCCAGTGCTTCCAACATTAGGGGGAAAATTGAAAAGCAACCGGGAAACTAAATTCACGAGATCAGTTGGAACTTTCCCTTCTTGGCTCATTTTGATCCTTGTACCAATCAAATTAAACATTAGGTTCGGAAAATAATTCGCTTGCAAGAACTCGCATCTTCTGCCAGACGCATTTTTGAATCTCAAGCAAGTAACAAATATTCTGGTTGCTAATGCTCCTATTAATTGATGTCCATTAAAGACAAGCAAATGAATTTTGTGGCAAGCCCATTGGTGCGAAAGATAAGAATCCTGGAAAAAAAAATTGAAGCACATATTACTTCATCTAATTTAGAAGGAGTTGAGGGTATATCACTTCTCGAATAAGCCCCAGACATATATTAAAGATGATAATCAAGTACCTGAAAATATTGTGAATGAGCACAACACCATTGTGAACAAGCATAGTAAGAATGATGAGATCTCTATGAACAATGTCTTGAGAGGAAAAAAATATGACCAATGGAAAATATGTGTTGATACATATTTTTCCAATACTATTACTTATAATATTATATATGATGATAAGGGTCTAAATCCACATCAATTAAAGGCCTATAGATTGAGGGATGATGGGTTTAAGTGGAAAGAAGCCATTAATGCCAAGTTAAACTAGTTAGAAAAACGAAAAGTTTTTTGACAAGTGATCTAAACACCAGTTGACGTAAACCCCGTTGGGCATAAATGGCTATTTGTGCAAAAGAAAAATGAACAAAATAAAGTTGTTCGTTGTAAGGCCTGATTGGTCACACAAGATTTTACCCAACATCCTGAAATTGATTTTGAGGAAACATATTCTCTCGTGATGGATGCAATCACTTTTCATTATCTAATTAGTATGGCTATACGAGAAGGACTCGATATGCAAATGATGGATGTTGTTACGACCTATTTGTATGGATCCTTGGATCACAACATCTATATGAAAATCCCTGAGGGATTGAAATTGTTGGAGGTAATAAGATCGAATTCTCATGATAAATATTCAATTAAATTGAATCGGTCTCTTTATGCACTAAAACAGTCTTGACGAATATGGTATCAACGCCATAGTGAGTACCTATTGAGTAAGAGTTATAACAATTATTCTATTTGCCCATGTGTTTTCATTAAAAAGCACAGCACAAAATTTGTGATGGTTGTTGTTTATGTGGACGACATAAGCCTCATAAAAACTCTCGATGAATTATTTAAGGCAATGATATGCATGAAAAGTGAGTTTGAAATGAAAGAACTTGGAAGGATCAAATTTGTCTTGGTCTTCAACTCACTTATACTTCAAAATGAGTAATTTGTCCAGCAATCCCGTTATCTTGAAAAGTTTATTGAGAAATTTTATATAGACAAGCTCATCCATTGAGTACACGTATGGTGGTGAGATCTCTAGATATAAAGAGATACTTGGCCTTGAAGTGCTTTGTCTTGGTGCTATTGGAGCACCACTATATTTGACTAACTACATTAGACCAAATATAGATTTTACTGTGAATCTTCTAGCAAGATCTAGCTCAACCCTTCTAGAAGACATTGGAGTATTAAACATATCTTCTATTATCTCTAAAGGATGATGGATAAGGGATTGCACTACTTAAAAGATGATAAATCGAGATTTGTTGGTTATGCTGATGCTGGATATTTATCTGATCCACATAAAGCTCATTCCCAAACTAGCTATATATTTACTATTCAGGGGACTGCAATCTCTTGGAGATCTGTCAAACAGAGCTTAGTGTACAACCCAATAAATGATAGAAATTAGAAAAAACCAATATAACATAAACGAAAATATATGACACAAACAATAGAACCTGTTTACAAATAAATAATCCGAACTCACTGAATTCACAGAGTGTCCTTAAGACAAAATTATTCCCCCATAACATATCGAATTACAGAAACAAGAGTCTCCCAGGATAGAATAGGTCTGTCTCTCTAAATTGGTACAAAATTTTGGACGGAAACCTATGAACACTGTTCTCGAAAATAGCACAAATAATGGAGAAGAAGAAGATGCAGCGAGTTTTTCAGAGAAGAAGAAGATATAGAGAGTTTTTCAGACAATGTTTATTAAATAAAAAAAATGTAACTCTTGAAAAAACATAGCTTTTGAGTTTGAGAAAACGTAACTATTGAAAAACTACAGAAAACCATCTGACAGTTAACTAATTAATAAAAAATATTTATTAATTATTTTTCTGAAAAAATTAAAGAAAGAATCGGTTAAACCACATACGTGACCTACCGAACTGAGCCGGCCGAATAATGGTGGCAGAAAATAGCACAACAACAAGAGTCTCCCAGGATACCGGATTACAGAAACAAGAGTCTCCTAGGATAGAATGGGTCTGTCTCTCTAAATTGGTACAAAACATTGAACGAAAACCTACGAACACAGTTCTGGAAAATAGCACAAATAATGGAGAAGAAGATGTAGAGAGTTTTTTAGAGAAGAAGAAGATGTAGAGAGTTTTTCAGACAACAACTTTTGAGTTTGAGAAAACGTAACTATTGAAAAATTATAGAAAACCATCTAAGAATTGGTTAAACCACATACATGACCTATCGAACCGAGCCGGTCGGATGACGGCGGCGACATGGTGTTTAACTTATTCTTGGTCCTTCTCTTTCCACAAAAGTATTGAAAACCATCTGACAGTTAACTAATTAATAAAAAATATTTATTAATTAGTTTTCTAAAAAGATTAAAGTAAGAATCGGTTAAACCACATACGTGACCTACCGAACCGTGCCAACCGGATGACGGTCGCGAAAAATAGCACAACAACGAAAGTCTCCCAAGATACCGGATTATAGAAACGAGAGTCTCCCAGGATAAAACAGGTCTGTCTCTCTAAATTGATACAAAATTTTGAATGGAGACTTACGAACACAGTTATGGAAAACAGCACAAATTTTGAATGGCGACCTACCGAACCGAGCCATTTGGTTGCACTTAATGGATCAACATATTAGAGGTTAATGTGGCTTGTATGAAGATAATGCAACATGTATTGCACAATTGAAGGAAGGATTCATCAAAGGGGATTGAACAAAACACATATCACCCAAATTTTTTTTCACTCATGAATTATATACAAAGGAGAAATTTATGTCGATCAAACCCCCCTATGTAACAATCTAGCATATTTATTTATTAAAGCTTTACCTATATGTATGTTTTGACAATTAATGTGTTGTTATTAGTTGAATTAGGGTAACACCTGCTTAAAGACGCGTAAGTCATTAGTCATTATTATATTAAGGTTACAAAAGTAATAAAATTAAATGTAAAAATAAAAAGAAATTTAAAAAATTGATTCAATACGTCACCTGGGACCTATTTAAATTGATAATTTTTAAATTAAAAAAAGGGAATATTTATACATAATTTTTTGTATTATATAATTTTAAATTTTCTAAATTTAATTTGGTGAATCGTGGTATTATTTACCTCTATCATTTATCAAATTCAAAATCCTTTTGTCCCAAGTATGAATGACTATTTATTGATTTGTGAATTTATTAGTTTTGTTAACCCTTTTTTCTTTTTATTGGTTTAATTAACTTTGAATTTATTATCATAAATTCTTCCCCATCTTCGAATGACACATGGCTAGTTTTCTTTTATACATACATACACACATACATATAAATATATATATATATATATATATATATATATTTCTTTAATTTATTAAATATCTATTTAACCATGAAATATATGTTTAATAGAATTATGAACATTTTTTTTAACTAACTTTAACTTTGAGTAATCCAATGGAAGTTACGTTAAACTGAATTTATAAACTAGAAATATGAATTGAATGGTTTTAGAAAATGAGTTTTGGTGTTTTCCGATTGAAGTTGTAAGCTTTTTTTTTTATATGTATATGATATTCGGATATCTAAACTAATAACCTTTTTTTTTTTTTTGGTTAATTGTTTTTGAGATATTTATACATATAAATAATGAACCAAGAATCAACTATAAATGTAGAATTTTAATATTTTTTTCCCTTACTTAAATGCTATGCTAAGGAAACATGAGTGTACTTTTTCTTCAAATAATTAATGAGGCTTTTTTGGCCTTTTCTTTATTCTCCCTTCTTTTTTTATTTTTTTTATTTTAAATTTTATTGGTTTATTTATTAAATCTATGACACATGACAGCCATAGGAGTGGGCTGCCTTATTTTTAATAATATATAGATTCTACACCAACAGTAGTAATAAATTAAAGTAATTGAAAATATTTCTTCTATAAGAAATTGAATGCATATTGTATCTATGAGTATAAAATTTAGTAAGTCAGTATTGGAACCAACTTTTAATTAATTCAATATAATGACTAAGGATAAAATTCGATCATATGTTATTTTTGTAATTTTTATAAAGAATCAAAACCTCCTAATCATATGTAATATTGCTTTTCCATAAACCAGGTCTTGCTTATATTTTGGATTTTATAACATTTTTCTGTTTAAAATTGAATATTTCATTTTGAATTGCACAAATTTTAAAAAAATAATTGACTTAGTTCATATTACACTTAAACCATATCAATTTCTTAAGAAAATTTTAACTAATTTAGAAAATGGAACATTCATTTCCGAAAACCTCAAGAAATGTAGAAATTCAATTTCGAACGGAGGGATGGTATATTAGAAATTAGAATCAATAAAAAAAGAGTAGAATAAATAAAAAAATTTGTAACACAAAAATCACATATTGGAGAAATTTAGAGTACAAAAAGTTATATATATATATATATATATATATATATATATTTTATATACAGCTGCTCACATATACGTGATAACCTTTTTTTAAAAAGAAAATTCGTTTTATATTTGACATTTTCAATTAAAATATAATATCTAGAAGATTTAATTAAATTCTTTACATAATAATTTTGATTCTTAGATCAAAAACAGAAAACAAAGTAATATTAAAAATTTAAGAAATGTTTTTGACTTTGATTTAATGAAAAAAAAATGTTTAAGATGAAAGAGAATCAAATCACAAAGTTTGTTTGGTTCTATTTTTGGTTTTTTTTTTTCTTCATAGAACTGTTTTATGAAATTAAAAAAAATTGTCAAATTTTGCTGTAATTTAGAAAATTTTAAAGTATCCTTGTTTACTTTTAAAAAATTTGTTCCGAATTATAATTCACACAAAAACTTTATATAAAAATTTGAAAAAGATATCAACAAAAAAAGTTAATAATTTATTAGTTGAATTAAATTTATCTAATAATATAATTAAATTTTAATAAAAATAGTAACACAATTAATTCACATTCAAAAGTTTATTACATGTGACAAAATATAAAATATGAACTACACAAAAGAATAATTCATTACAATAAAAATTAAAAAGTTATTAAAAATTATATTAACAAAATAAAAAATTTGAAAAATTATCATAACATAAAATAATAAAATATTTTTAAAAACCATAATAATAAAAATAAAAATATATATGTTTTAAGTATATAGCAATGGAAGTCCTTTAATAATTTAGCATTGGATTAGAAGAGGAAATTAATTTATTTAGGAAAGATTTTAAAAAAAAAAACATCTAAAAGTTGTTTTGAAAACAATATTTAGTGGAAAGTTTTTCAAAAAAAAGTGTATCAAATATAAAACCAAACAGACTTACAATTTATAATAAAATCTTGTTTCATTCAAAATTAAACATTTTAATTTGATCTGAGTTCATTTTTAACAATATAATATTACTTTTTTAATAAAATTTTAATTAATTATCAAATGAGACATTTAAATAGAACATTCAATTTAAACTTAAAGAGTATTAATTATGTTAATATTTTTAAAATATTTTCATTCTTTTTTAAAAATATTTTGAATCCATTCGGTTCTTTTATTGTTTTTTTTTCCTTCTTGAGAATTGTTTTGGAAAACAAATCTATAAAACATATTCATAAAACAAAAGAACAAAACAAATCCGTCTGTCAAATTTTGTAGGATAGCAAATTTGCCATAATTTGGAAACTTTTTTGAACTGTCTTGATTTCTTAAAAAAATTGTTCCATTATATTCTTCACAAAATTTTATATAAACATTTGACAAAGGGATTAATAAAAAAAATTAAAATATTAATTTATGAATTAAATTAAATTTATTAATAATAGAATTAACTTTTAGCAAAAATAAAATATATATTAATTCAAGCATAAAAATTTACGTGAGAAAAAATATATAATATGAAATACACGAAAAAGTAATTTAATTTTTTTTATTTATTAAAACATAATAATAAAATGAAATTTTATTTAAAAGATCATGAAAAAAAAAAATATATATTAAAATTTTTAATAAAATACAATATTTCTTTAAAAATAATAATAAAATATTTTTTTTTAAAAAAATAGCAGTTAACTTCGGATGACCTTTAACAATTGTAGCATTTAGATTATACAAGAAAATTAATTTTTTAAAAAGGGAAATAGAAAAACAGAATTGAAATTAATTTGTTTTGAAAATAAGATTTAGACAACGTTATGTAAAACCGTTTTTCAAAACTCCGTACCAAACAAGTTTCTTTTACTCCAAATTTTTCAGAACAGAAAAAAAAGTTCTGTGAAAACAGTTTCCCAATAGACTTTATTTTTCATTTTATAAAACCGTCCACCGTTGCCCTTCTATCACCACTCTTTTCCTCTTTTTCTTTCTCATCACAGATGTTCTGTTGACTCGTCGTCACTGTTCCCTACCTCAGTCGCCGTCGAGCTAGACTCGGTTTGATTCAGATCAGTCCCCACATGGCTTCTCCGTTCCACACTCTGCTGTTTCTCTCCTTCCTCTTCACTATAAATCAAGGTAAAAATCCACAATTGATTCACTCAAAAGATGCAACAAGAAAAATTTATAATAATAAATTTGGACTGGAACTTTTTAACGATTTTTATTGGCATGCGAATTTTTATAGCAATTCATGATTACAATCGGAATCCAATTTCGACTGTAATTATTACATTCTTTTTTTTTTTTTTTACAGCAATTACATTAATTTTGTTTGAACTTTATGCAAATGAACAGCAGTTGTCTTGGCTGGTATCGTTTTGGAGGAAGGCTATACAGTCCGCACAATCATCAACGGTCACAAGCTTGAAGTCAATCCTTACTTGATCCTTCCTCAATTTGGGTCATCAGATCTCATCCTTCTTGATATTTCCCATAATACCTTCTACGACATATCTCTTACCTCTAACAATGGTATAGTTGCTATTACTTGATTATTTTGTGAGATAGGAAAGAACCCACGTTTGAGAAATGGAAAAAGATTTAGTGTTTATGTTTAAATGTTGAATTTATGATGTCTATGTTAATTTTCATTTCTATTGTTTTGTTTTTTATTTTAAGGGCTTGGGTTTGTTTGTACCAGAGACTGTGATGAAGAAACTGGCTGGATATGGTGAAGGATATGAAGACGGTGAATTGGGTTCGGCCAAGTTTAGTAAGCCGAGGAACTTTGCAGTTGATTTTAGAGGGAATGTATATGTTGCTGAGGTGCAAAATCATACAATCAGAAAGATTAGTAAATCTGGTTAGTGTGAGATGTGTTTGTCGATAGTTAATTTTTCAAGATGGCATGTATATATTTTGCAAAGCATAGTTGAATGATGTCGTTGTTGCAGACCTGCAGTTGTGCATTGCCTTATGTTGTGGTTTGGGGTGGTAGAAAATTTTCAGGATATACATAAAAAGAGCATTATGAGGTGTTGTGTAAGTAGAGGCTTGAAAATATTGTCATGCTTCTATTTGGAACAAAAAATTCTATAGGCTTTGAACGAATTTAGGTACAAGAGTTGTGAGCAATTTGAGTTACCACTAATGTATGTATTTTTTAGGCGGTAATGACACTGCTAGGATGGAGAGAGATGTTTAAGTTTTTATTAAATTTCAATGTTGGTGCTACTGCATCTTTTTCGCTTTTCTTTCATTCTACTGATATGGGGCTAATGCATGTTACCATAACCAATCTTCTGTATTTCCAATATTTTTTGAGCTTTGAAATGTGCAGTAATTGTTTATGTGTTGCTCTGTATAGCTGTTGATTTTGATTTCTATTATGAAAAATTGCTCAGGTGTGACCACGATTGCTGGAGGCTATTCTCAAAAACCGGGCAAAAAGGACGGTGTTGCTCAAAACGCGACTTTCTCTACTGATTTTGAGCTGACTTTCATTCCTTCAAGATGTGCTCTAATGATCTCTGACCACGGTAATAGTTTAATACGCCAGATAGATCTAAAGGCAGAGGATTGTGTCCATGACACCCATTCAGGTAAGTATTGGAATTACCCTATAGTTCAGAACAGTTGAAGTTGTGATAGTTACTTGGTGAGTGTTTCAATTCATGCATTTTATCAGATGCAATCTTATCTTTTCACCAATCGGTGTTCTAGGAGCATTATTTGTGTATGCAAGTTTATCTTTGTGGATGATTTGGTTATAAAATCATAAAACATTTTATACACAACTTAACTTAGCATTATTAGTTATTGTCATTTTGGGAAGGGATAAACCCACTACACCATTGCATAGTATTTCATATTTGGACAAGAATACTGTCTCCTGCAACCGTAACCCTACTCCTTAAACCCTGAAAGGAAATAATGAAACACTGAGAAAAATCCTAGTAATCCCATCTTTAAAGTCTCATTTCATTTCCCTGAGAATCAAAATGTTGTTATTCTAATTAGTAATTATCATTGCTATTCC
The DNA here is from genome assembly GCA_028571225.1 of Parsonsia alboflavescens. NCBI lineage: Eukaryota > Viridiplantae > Streptophyta > Magnoliopsida > Gentianales > Apocynaceae > Parsonsia > Parsonsia alboflavescens. Next base: position 13,309,829 of record JAOXNR010000013.1, read on the forward strand.
TGCTATGCAATATTGTTATGTTAATTTTCTTGTCTATATTGTTTACTTGTATTTAACTCATTCCTATTCCGAAGATCAACTTGCACAGGGTTTTTGTATGCCTCTGCGAGTGTATTATTCTTGTCATTGTTAGGTACAATAACAAGGACTTTATTTCTCTCCCAGGGCTTTCTATGTCTTTTGCTTGGGCTTTGGGTCTTGGACTTGCCTGCTTACTACTCGGATTAGTTGTTGGATTTGTCAGTCGTCCCTATCTTTTTTCTCGTGTAAGTATTTCTTGTATGTGTGTGATTTCAATGATAAGTGGATTGCTTATTAATCATCAAACTGAACTTTGTAGACAGGGAGGAATGAGACAACTACCTTGCAAAGGGACTTGGAAACACTTCCTAATGAGTCTGGTCAGGATAACACTGATGCTTTACTTCGATATCAGAAGCGCAATTGTTAGCTCACCACTCTATATGCTTGTTAAAAGGCTCATCCTGCTGAGCCTGTCTACTATTTCTCTCATGTTTAGGACTAAGATCATAGAATTTAAGACTTCCGTTAAGAACGCATCTTTTTTAGACTTGTATAACTCAGAAAACCGCAGAAGAGCAGAGGTCAAGGATTTGATTAGTTTTGATGAAGGGATGGAATCACTAGACACCAACTTAATCACTGAACCAAAAAATGAGGCGGAAGAGAACACTGATGTTTCGAGTACTAGTTGTTGTGCTTCAAAAATAGACAAGATGGTGCAAGATAACATCATTGGGTTCTCTGAGCAGGTTAGAAGAACTATCAGGGCTGAGTCCTTGGAATGCAATGTTGGGCTAGTTAGGAGAAAACTGTAGTAGTGTACTGACTTAGCAGTTACCAACTTCCCCCCTACATCATCTGCTGGTTGTAAATAACTTTAAACAACCGTTTCCTGCATCACTGAATCTTAATTCTGGAATGCAAACATTATTAGTATCTACATTTTTCAATCTTCTTGGATAATCTAATCCAGTGATCTGAACTGTGGTTTGACGGCTGTCTGAGATAGACCTGGTTTCTGGGATTTTGAGAATGTCTGTAGCCTAATGGAATCTTTGAAAGTGACATGAAATTTGGTTCAAATGCTAGAACCATGAACCATTATCATCAGTATTGTGCAAAGAGAAAGATTGTCTATGTGCAGGTACCCGGAGGTTGTGCAGACAGAAAGCCAAGAAACAAGAATATTCTGATGAATTAACCCATGAAGGGCACAGGTTTGTTTTCCTTTTTGGCTCTTTTCCTTTTGTTAAAATCCATAAATCTCTTGACAGATTAAGGATATCCTGTGCAAAAGAAAAAAACTTGTTTAACATTCTAGATATTTACACCTCCCCGTATAACGTTAACCAAGATATTTCCCGAACTTCTATCTCTGCATTCCTCCCTCTACTGGTGGTGGTGTTATTTTGTACAAGGCTACTGCTCTTCTGTCTCTCTCCATATTCGCAAACCATCCTGCATGTATAATCACCGAGCACATGAACTTCCATGATAACTTAAGAATTAGAAAGGAAAAACCCCGAATTTGAAATTTACCAGTGGCAGGATCGAATCCCAGACGGTAGAGTTCTCGGTATTCTTGACAAAGGGCACAGTACATGCAATGCAAATGAGTCATGAAATCCGAGGAATTTGTTCCCTTCAACATATATCTTTGCCTCATTCTTGAACGGGTATGGCAAGTATAAATACACGTACAACAACACAAGGTGTTTAGTATCAAGCAAAGCAGAGTCCCTTCTACACATGCTGCATAAAAGATGTTTCCAATCAACATTTGATTCATCTCATATGCGCAAACATTCTTTAACCAAAAATACACATAAAATTCAAGTTTTCAAAAGAATTTTTCTTTTAATTCCAAAATTTTAGCAATTCTTTCAGTAATTGGCTCGTAGCTAAGCATTTTCCTGCGAAAGTTCATACATATTTTGGCACATCAATCATTTAAGTTCAATTAGAAATACTGAATATTTTTATGTAACTTACACGTTTTTCCTTCGTTTACAATTTCTGAAATCTGCCCAGCGACTACGCAAGGGCAAATGGCTGTTAGAACACCTGATGAGGCAGCCAAAGAAATTGATTAATAATTCATTATTAAGCCCCACAAAGGAACCGAATAACATGAATGAAGGAGAAGAGAGAAGACGGACAGGGATCGGGATCACCGGCAAGGCATCCAAAGAGGCTGGTGGACCATTCTGTTTCGTGTGTTGGTTCAAATGTCGGAGCAATAACATTCTCAAAATAAATGCGTTCTCCGACGTTAGTCTCTGCAGGTGGAGGTGGAGGTGGAGGGCCGTATTGCAACGACGACAAGGGTGGTGGTTGCAAAGCTGCAGACGGCGGAGGTGGTGGCGCAAATGATACCGGAGGACATGGATAACCATAATCATTTGGGTAGGAGGGGTACATGTCGATCATAGGGAGTAGAGATAGAGGGTGAGAGGCGGGGATGGAGAGGGAAAGAGAACGTAATGCTTAATTTGAAGGACAACATCTGACGTTAATTTTAACAAATTATTAATATATTTTCATTGTCTTAAATCTTACAATTTCCATTAGTAGTTTCCTCTACGTGTTTTTTTTTTTTCAATTTATTAATTATTATTATTATTATTATTACAAAATAAAGTATGTATTTGGCCATTCGTTTTTGTCAGAGGAGCTCGTGGTAATTTTTTTAAATAATTAGAATAGAATTTATTTTTTACATAATTAATTACTCAAATTTAAATTTAGTATTCTCTCTTTTCACCTTTTAATACCTTTGACTTTCAAATCTTATTATGTTTTAGGGATATTGAAAAGAATTTTTTGGAACATTTATTGATTTTTCTTCCAAAAACTAATTCTAAATTTCATTACAAAATCCATATTTATTAGAGCGATCAACTCAATAATTTTGACTTTATTTAAATGATACGATTTTATATATACTAAAAAGATTTTGTCCAATATATAAGCAATAAGCATGATCTATATAAAAAAATTTCACTAATTAATTACCTTAACAATCCAATGAAAAGCAACATTATTTATCTAAATAAATTTTCTCTAATTCCAATATGGAGTTCAAATTAATCAAACAAGAGATTTGCATGATTTTGATTTTTTTTTTTTTTTTTAAGAAAATCTTCACTTCCTTTTTTTCGAAAAAGAAATCACTCTAATCTTTTATCATTTACCTTCGATTAAAAGTTAGATTTATGGATATAATTCTATTGAAAACCTTCATGGGTTAGCATTATAAGCAGATATTCCAATTGCAAAGCAAAAGAAAATTCATGATTGCTATCAAGACGTTGGTTGGTGGAGGGTGTCTTTTTCTATTAATATCATCATCACAATCAGAAGCAGTGGGGATAGGATTTTGGGTACTAGTAGCCTCGTAGGAATGAATGGTATTTTTGGGTATTCAGGGACAGATTAGACAATTTACTGGTATATAATTCAGGTTTCTAGCTCACACCTATCACGTTTATATACTCACTATATAATATAATATATGTGTGGCAGTAAGGTTAAATTAAGGCAAATTTAGATAGCAATTAAAAAACATCTCAGATATCTTCTTGCATGCTCTAAATTTGACTTGAGTTTTGAATCTTTACACGATAGCCACGGATCGAATATCACTTGTAAATATATATTCTCTATTTAGAATTAAATGTCTAATCCATATAGAATAGTTACGTAGCCTTACGTCGAATACCACTTGTAAATATATATATTCCCTTCATTTAAAATTGAATGTTTCAGATTGATCCGTACAAATTTTAAAAAAATTAATTGATTTGATGTATTATAAATTTAGCAATATCAATTTCTTAATAGAATTTTAATCTATTTAAGAAGGGACATTGATTTTTGAATAATTCCAAATAAAAATAGAAACATTCAACTCCAATATATAAAAAAAAAATTAAGAAATAATGCCCTGTTGCTGGAGAGATGCACCATCTTCAGTTAATCTTCACCAACCATTTACCTGTAATTTAACCGTTAGCTGATCACGTGCCCATGTGAGTACAGGAGTACAAGTATTTCTATAAGCATTTCTCCACGAATGGAGAAGTTCCTCTCTCCAGTCTCTACCATGAGATCTGAAAGACTTGGAAACATTCTTCATCCTTTTCTACTCAGCATCTCAATATCATGTTATTGAGTGTTAGCAGAGAATGTTTGTCCAAATTTCCAAATTTTATTTCATTTCAGCTAGGGATGAAATCAAACTGGGCTGAACGGAGCTTGAGCTCAGAGCTGAAATTTTGAAGCTTCAATTGAATACTTTTTTAAAATTTTTTTAGTTTTTCAATATTATTTTTTTAAAAAAATATATTTTAAAGTGATTATTTTAAAATATATCTATTATTAAAAATATCTATATAATTATTTATAATTTAAATAAAATTATATAAGATATATTACATAAATATTAAATTCTACTCGCACTGAAAGTGACTCAAGGACGACTTGAGGATCAACTCGAATTAAATTGTAGCTCTATTACTTCAACTGAAAGTAACTCAAATTGGATTGTACCTCAAATTTCAGCGGTGCCATGCCATGCCTTCGGACCAAACAAAATTTCCAGCCCTCCTCAGAATTGTGTCTTGATGTGCCATACCCATTCCCAATGCCCTGACTGTAGTACCGGTTTTATCATTGGAAAAACAAGCAAAATGATTGCAGAGAAGGGGGAGAATTCACTCACATGATATATATTTCAAGAGAAGAAACAGCCAAATCCATACACTAATATTTTTGTAGGCAGTGAATCACAGGACTGATAACTCTTCTCCCCCAGACTGCAATTATCTTTGCTGCTGGCAAAACTAAATAAACTTTGCATATTTGTTCTGACTCTTGCTATACCCATATCCTAAATCAAGAGACACATTTGAAACTCAAATGTTCTTTTTTTCTCCCTTTTGTATATTGATTTAATGGCCATAAGCATAGCCCATTGGTTTCATTCGGGATCGAATACTGCGGCGTTCATTGGTTGTATTTCCATGATCCAGAGGCCTGATAACCATGGCTTCCCGCTTACCGTCCTGCTGAACTGCACCAAATACTATCTCATTGGTTCTCTCAGAGCTTTGCTCATAGTAGGTCTGCGGTGAAGAAGATTGATACTGATGGCGATATTGCTGTTTCTGTGTCTGCTGTGATGGTTGCTGCTGAAAGTTTCCTTCCCATCCACTGTAGAAAGCACGGCCTTGTCGGAACTGTTGCATTTTCTCACCATCTTTGGACATGAATGGGTAAGTTTTTCTTGGAGTTGGAGTCTTGGCTTCAACGGTAGGGGGATCATCTTCATCTCGAATCACATAGCTGTCTTGCACTGGCCAGGTATTGGGATACTTATGTTGTTGCTGGATTAATGGTTCCTGCTGTTGATATTGAGAAGTCCATGGCTTCTTTTGGAACCAAGGAAATAGTCCTCCAAAAATTTCTACAGCAGATGCTCCGGTTTGTGACAGTAGTTTTCCTAGAGATCCAAAGAAACTTTCCTCTTGTCTTTCTTCTTCACCTTCAGTTGGAATTAGAGGAGGCCTCACAGAAGACTTAACTGGCTTTTGGTATAGATTCTGAGAACTTGCTTTGAGCATTTCCTGGTCCTGCAAAGACGAGTAATATATCAGACAACTAATATCACCATCACGTGCTTTTGTTTCACATTGTTAATAAACATATGAAATCTATGAACTAGTGGCTACCCTGAAGAACTATGGGATTACTGCATAGAATTCGAACATTTGACTAAATACAAATAATTTATCAATTATATGTCTTTCCAGTTTGTAATTTTTATCTAGTAACCACGTTTTAGGGAAAGAAATTGATGCCTAAGGTGATTTTCTATATGAGAACTCAGTTTTTAAGCTGAAAGACACGAAGAACTTGAGACTTACATCTTGAGAAGACACAATGGTCCCAACCCGCCGTTGTAGCAGCGCTAACATGTAACCAAAGAAGCCAGCTGCAACAAGCACTGCAATACCTGCAGCAATGTTTGAGATACCTCGTAACTTCTCTATGACAATATACTATAGAATAAAGAAAAATATCACCCATACTTTTACCTAATGGAAAACCACTTCCATACTGATAAGCACAGTCATCAAAATGAAGTTGGATCTCACGGATGGCCTGATTTCCTCTGTCAATGACTAGGAGGGAACAACTACTTCCAATATAGACAACATCAAAATCATTTGAAAATTTTGCTTCCTCACTTGGTCCATCCACATGCCCACCACCTCCACGGCCCTTTTTGCCTCCTGCAATTGTTGTGATCCCTGGAAGGTAGTACCATTTAGAACCTCAAACCATACTTCCATTAAACAGCATTGGATTTTCAAACCACAGATTACCTCAGAGAATTAAGTAGGACAAACTGATAGAAAAAGAAATTGAAATGGTAGATGATGTTTGCACTGAGTTATAACTGTATTTTGACCAAATTATAAGCAATTCAGGTGATGCCTTTACTGGATCCTTCTTTCAAATTCTTTTCAGCTAAAGGGTAGATTGATAGAATACCCGCATCGCTTATCTTCCTGATAGCCATATTATCTGTGTCAGCAACATAAATGTTTCCTCTGTCATCAACTGTAAGGCCTTTTGGATGGTTCATTCTTGCTTCCTTTAGTCTCCCATCTACATGTCCGGGATATCCATCTCCAGAACCAGCAATGAGCTTTGGTCTACTATCTGAAAGAATATTCACACTCAATAAATTATGCTTCTTATCGAGAGGCAGAGGAGAAGAATCAACTTACACTGAACTTGTCATGAGGAGAAGAATCAACTTACAATAAATTATAAGCTTCAGAATTATTGAAATCTTTGAAAGAGGTAATTGGCATGAGAACGAAGAGAATGATACAGAACATATTCATGAGAGAGGAATATACCATAGATAAATTATTGCAAAAAAATGAAAGCAAAATTTCTTTGCATCTTAAACAGATAAATCTAATGGAAATCAGACTTGATTGCTCTACTTAAAAATACTTAAGTCCTAGACCTCCTTTTACTGTAAAATATTAAATCATGATAAACGATGCTTTAATTGATTCATCAAACACCAAAAATAAAGAAAAAGTATTGAGAGTATTGACTAACGGACTTCATCATATTAGACAGGAATAGCAAATTTAGCTGCCCAATTTCTTCACTGTCCACTCTACATTACCACATCATCTCAGCAATTCGGTGAGGTCATAAGAAGCAAAAAATACAAAGGCAAGAGATATATCTAGAAAGAAAAAAAGAACCGCCCAATCTACTCAAAACACTAAAAATCAAAACCCAGCTAAAAGTCAAAAGCCATTGGACCTTAAACAACCAATAGAGAATGAGGCTTACATAGAGACAAGGAAGAAGAGATCCTGTAAAGATTGCTGTTAGCAGAGTCCAGTATGAGGAGGTCTCCACTGGGCAAGACCTCCACAGTATGAGGCTCAATTCCCAGCTTGCTTCCATCAAATACAGTCTCCAAATTGTACCCACTCTCAAACTTCATCATCGGACGGCCAGTAATTGCTGAAACATCATAATTCAAGCGACACATCACGATAAAGAAAAAAGGACAAGAAAAAGCCAGCAATCAAATCCAGCTCTTGCTCACAGCAGAGCACCAGCAAGAGATCTATACCTGTTTTCGTAGTGGATTTCAGTGACCTCGCCCATTTCATCAGCATTGGAATTGCATTTGATAGAAACCCATTAACAATCCCTACAAAAGTAATAAATGCACATAAAAAAGTCAAACAGATATCTACCAGTATAGGCAAACATGAACACTCAAATGAACGATTCAAAGTGAAAGCTGCAAATGGATCAAATGCTAGAAACTTCTACAACACAGATGCACACTTACTGGCAGGTGAAGAAGTAGCTGAAGCAGAAGCAAAACAACCCGAGAGTAGCAGAAGAGCAAGAAACAACACCAAAAGCTTCCTATCCATCAAACTCATCCTGGGTTTTTTTTTTCAAATGTTAGGAAAAAGCTTAGAAGTAGAGATTCCAACTTTGCATAATGTGGGAAGCCCTAACTCGAAATGGGTTTTTAGTAGAAAAGAGAAGAGAAACGACTGGCTTTGTGGTTCTTTTCAGAATTTTCACTTTCTTTTCATGGAAAGACAGAGAAAAAAGAAAAAGCCTTGTCGGGGCTTTTGAGAGGGGAGGGGAGGGGAGAAGATGAAAATTGAAAGAGACAAGAAGGGGGAGAGAGAAAAGAAGAGTAAAGAGTGAGGCAAAAATAAAAGGAAAAAGGGCTAAGCAATTGGGCAAAGGAAAAGGCAAGTGGAGAATCATAAGCAGTGAAACTGTGGATGCATGATTTTGTGTGTTTAGTGTAAAACCAACTTTATCTTTGGTTACACTGCTTAGTCAGTTTTTTCTTCTGCTTACTACCAGACACACAATTCAGTTTCGTATCATTAATGCCAGTGCTCCCACTGCCATTTGCCATAACCACCAATGCACCTCCTTCCTTCCTTCCTTCTAAATAACGATATTTGGATTGGGTGCGTCATCCAAGGGTTTGTTTCTAGAATAGTCTCAGTTTCCTATCTTCAAAAAGGTAAGACGAAGCAGTATTTCTCCGTTTTCTTTTATATGTCCCGTAAGCTTTTTGGCACATTTAGTGGTAGGTTGGTGAAAACTGAGAATAATTACTCATGGTGTCGATCAGGGAGAGGGCATTTGTTACTTTTTATTGCTATGTTGCAACCTTATCATATGAATTCTCAATACATGGGTTATTTGATTTCAATTAATTTGATGGAATTTTAATGTGCAAGTCTTACTCGATGATATTTATTAATTTCACATTTTGAATTTATAACCTTCAGTCATAATTGTCTTGATTTTTCTACATAATCTAATATTGATGAATTATGGATTTTATTGGAATAATCCAAATACATGCAAACTAACCTAAACATCCCGGATAAAAAGGAAAACTTAATTTACTACCTTTACTTTTCCAATTCAGAAAGCCGAAAGAGAAAAGAAAAGAGAGTATTGTTAGTTTTATGTTTTAAACTAATTTAGTCACACAGTTGAGTTCAAATTGGCCCAATTTTATTTATGAAGTCCAAAAATTATAATTGGATGAGATGGTACAAGTCGATGAATGACCCACTGGAGTGATCAAAATTTTGATTAAGTTGGGTGGATATTATTGTTAATTTATGTGCTGGTGTCAAAGATTGTGTTGATGGACATGAACTTTGTTCTTACAAATTAGATTAACAGATGCAGCCTTTTTCAGTATGCTAGTGCTTATCTTCTGGGCCTTGGGCTGTTTGCTTCTGAAAATTGAAGAAATTAATTTGGCCCACATCACCAAAACTCTTTTTCACTTATTGGGTTATCTTTGATGGTGAGTTTTCTTCACTTAATTATGGGTTTTCGGGTACTTGGAATTAGGATAGTTTGTTAAAGTAAAATATTTTTCAATTTATATTTAAAATAAAGAGAGAAATCATTTATATAACAATCTTTCATTTTTTTTAGTCGTGAAAATAATGTGATTGAAATTGAATACAGAAAAATGTTTTTTTATCCGCTATAGCTCAAAACTACTTGAGCTGCGGCGTGAATTCCCCTTAGATATGGAGTGTTTGTGTTGTACGATGATGTCTTGTTCAGCAGAAGAAAGCAGTACATTTCAAGAACTCGAGATTTCAGGGGGAAAGACAAGCCCAACCTACATTTATATTTTTAACTGAAAAAAGAGTTGTATCTGTACAAATTCCTGCCCGCCTTTAAGCAATAAAGGCTGAGGCTCTGAAAATTCACAAAAACTATACCAAGGTGAAATTTTTGTAGCATTCATGTTTTTTGACCCTAAACTGTGTTGTCTTAACCCCCCAGCCCCACCGGAATATATGTCACCCTTTCCAGACTACCTGTTCTTTCTAACCAAAGAAAGTGTCAAATGCAACTCGAAACTCTTCAGTATTCCTAGCTTTTGGAGTTGACGCAGTAGCAAGGCCAGCAAGCAATCTCAAAACATCAACGGTATCGTCAAGGTAATACTTGGCTTTGCTTGGCTTTTGCCCAACTGTGCAAGCAAATATCTCAGGAGCTGCAGCAAAGAGTGGACCAGAGACGGTGCTCAAAATGCTCTCAAACATATCTTCATCTGATCTATCATCTCCAATGCACATTACAAAATCTGGTGGTTTTCCACTATTAACCATTGTTGTAAGAACCTTTTTGACAACTGAACCCTTAGTCACTCCCTGCAAAAACACAGTTTGCCGGTGGAAAAATTCATATCACAGCATGTACGTGCATAAATAAATGCATTGAATGAATCCACCAAGTGTGTCAAACAGAGAGTTCTCGGAGACAGAAGAGGACATAGGATAGTGAAGGGGAAAAAAGGATGGGATAAGAATAAAGGATATGTTTACCTGTGGGTTGACTTCAACTATATGCTGACCTCTTTTGACGACTGCGGGTTCATTTGCAACAACATTTTCCAAATGATCCAGCAGTTCCTTAGCCTGGCATGAACCAAAATCTGGGCCAGCTTCTTGATGATGCCAAACCAGGCCACTCTCCTTTACTTCTATGTTAGAACCATCAGTTGCCTCGGTATACAACTTCATTATTGGTTCTACAACCTCCTTCCATTCAAGATCAGCAGAGAGAGATTCCCATTCAGAGGATTTATTCCACCTGAATCATAGGTCTTGGATTAATACAAAAACATACAACAGTGGGGAATCAAAACATTAGTAGATGGAAAAGATACAACACAGGTATGTTACTGATACCTTAGGAAATAACCATGTTCAGCCGCAATTCCCAGACTCTCACATGGAGCAAGCCATTCACCAAGTGAAGTCCTTCCTCTCCCACTAACAATGAACACTGTGTTCATAGGATCATTACATAGAGCATTTAGCACTGTAATGACTTCAGGGCTGGGGGATTTTATCACGGAGGATTGAGGTACGACAGTACCATCATAGTCCAGGAATATTGCCCTCCTGTTTGTCAATCTATATGATGAAACTATGTGATCAATCGACAACTTCCTAAAACTAGGAGAAAGTGCAATAACTCTAAATCCCAGTCCCAAACCAATGCCCCAGCAACGCTTGCAATAATGGTCCTTACATGCTCTCTCCAAGTCCTGCAAGAAGCTGCGAGCCCAATAAGCCACATTGTGAGAGCTAACATAGCGGTAGTGTTTCTCATGACGTAGTTGTCTCTCAGAGTCGGACATAGTGACTGCCGTATTCAAAGCCTCAGCTACCGACTCAATATCCCAAGGATTTACCCTGATTGCTCCACTGAGAGATGGTGAACAGCCAATAAACTCAGAAACAACCAGCATGCTTGTTCGAGGAGATTCTTTCTTGGTGCCAATAGCTTCATCCATTCCAGGAGAGCCCTGTCTGCAAACTATGTACTTATAAGGAACCAAGTTCATCCCGTCCCTTACAGCATTCACTATACAACACTCGGCCATTGCATAATATGCAGTTTTCTCATAGCGAGCAACAGGGCGATCAATCAAAATTACTGGTTCATAATCAGGGGAACCATAAGCTCCATTGATCCTTGTTGCAGTTAAATACGTCTCCCTCATTGCTTCCTGAACATCTTTCCCTGAGCTCCTTGCAGGATTCACAATCTGCACCAAAACTAATTTCCCTCGCAACCCCTCATGCTGTTGCAGGAGATATTCAAAAGCTAGCAATTTCAGGCTGATGCCTTTAAAAATATCCATATCATCAACCCCGAGAATCAACTTTTTCCCCTCGAACTGATGTTGAATTTCTTTGACTTTAGCAAATGTAGAAGGAAGATTCAAAACAGATTCAAGTCTTCCCATGTGGATGCCTACAGGCAATATTTTTATGTACACAGTGCGGCCAAAGTAATCAAGCCCAATATGACCTCGTTTAGATTCATAGTCCAGACCAAGCATTCTGCTGCAGCAAGAAAGAAAGTGTCTTGCATAATCAAAAGTGTGAAAACCAATTAGGTCGCAGTTTAGCAATCCCTTGAGAATCTCATCCCTAACAGGAAGAGTTCTGTATATTTCTGATGAAGGGAAAGGGCTGTGAAGAAAGAAACCAAGTTTCACCCGATGATATCGCTTCCTCAAAAATGTCGGGAGAACCATGAGGTGATAATCATGAATCCAGATATAGTCATCTTCAGGATTAACTACTTCCATGATCGTGTCCGCAAATAACTTATTTGCAGACACATAAGCCTGCCAAAGCTGACGGTCAAAGCGATCTCCATGATCAGGACACATGGGAAGCATGTAATGAAACAGAGGCCATAATTGTTGCTTACAGAAACCATGATAAAACTTCTTCTGGATATCATGTGGTACGAAAGTTGGTACACACTTGAACTCATCTAGCAGTCGCTGTGCAACTTCTTCCTGTTCACTTGGTTCAATCTCAACCTTGAGAGAACCGACATAAATAACCACAGTTTCAGGAGGAAACCCATCTTTAAGTTGCAACAAAAGTGAATCCTGATCCAGGCTAAAGCACCATTTTCCATTCTCTGTGTCCCTTCGGGCATTCAAAGGCAACATATTTGCCACTAAGATTTTCCGTTCACAAACCACAGATGATGAACTATCTGAATCTCCATCATTGCTGTAATAACCATCTGAAATGATACCCGAGGCAGCAATCACTCGGGGAAGAGCTATTTGAGTTTGAGGAATAGCTGGCAGTTCTGAAGTCAAGTCCAAAATGCTAGCACACGACTTTGGTTCCATCACTGGTAAAGAGCTACTATTCACTGTACCATAAACCAGAAAGAAAATTATAAGAATGTAGCACAGTATAATGCTGAGACAAGACGTAGCTCTACAACAAAATGCAAAGAAAAACATTATATTTTCCTTGTAAAATCGAGAGACACAATTAGAATTAAAATGCAAAAATAGATAGGAATGGATTGGCCACAAATTAAATGAATAAGTCTGTTCTTATATCGGCTCATAGCCCAATAAAGACCAGCAAAATGAGTCTCAAAACTTCAATTTCACAAAATTGAAATATCTTATTCGCCAATTCAAAGTTTGAACTCAATGTTTGCTATAAGATAACAAATTGAAAAAAAATACATAAATAATTGAATAAAAGTGTCTCTCTTGCTGTAATCCCTTCCCATTCCCAAAAAAATTCAGGACAATCTCTGAGAGACATATCCTTCTATAGACATCCGATAAAGAATGTAATGAGTTGGTAGTGATAACAATGTTGCTTCCAATCCATTTAGTGTATTTTGCTTTGGAAAGGGAGATAAAAGCTGAGGGAAAGAGAGGTGGAGAAGTGTAATAAAATTTCAGTATTCATCATATTGAGTAAAAAATTTCAGTATTCATCAAATGATCCAAATCACCCTCTGTGCCCATTCAACCATTATTGATGAGCTAAATCCCCAATTAGGTTGTGCAATACCAGTACAAGGGTTCATATAGACAGCCCAAATGGAATCAGACACGAAAAGAAAATTTTAATATGAAACAGGGTTCCTCCCTTATTACTTTTCCCCTCTGAATTTTCAAGTAAAAGTTCCGAAAGTCAAACCAAATCTTTATCTAACCCATCTATGAAGGCAGACATGAAGAATTCTACAGGGGCAATTAATGTTATGCATTAAACTAGCAAGGGGGAGAATATAAGAATTTATAAATCCCACAAGGTGAATCTTTATTCTTCAAATTTAGCAGTAAAGCGAATTGGGCTTTTCATAAAGAAATTATATGGCACAATATCACCAAATTGTTTGTCAAGGAAAAGAAATAAAAAAAAGCAACATACCTGTCACTAGTAAAGGATTCCTGCAACTTTGGATTGAGATCAAGGGGCTTTCATGTATACAGCAAAATCAATCTAATTGACAAAGGCTTTCAGACAGGAACGAAAGTGAAATCCTAAATAAGGGGAACAGCACGAACAAAATGTGGGGAGGGAAAGCATTTTCCAGGCCTTTTATGCCATAACCAGATGTCGAGGCAGCAACTTTGGGAGGAAACAAATTTGTCCCACAATGAAAGAGGGCGGCTGGACCACAACTTATCTGGCCCTGATTCACGAAATAAAGAAGGTTATAAATTATTGCTAAAAGAAGAAATTCTAGGAAATTTGCTTATTTGATACTGACATGGCAATTATATTACGGCATCATGCTTACGGTGCACAAGAGAGTAACGTAAAAACACGCGAATCTCAAGCTTCCCATTTCAGTTTTCTCAAGTCCCATGCTTACAAAGACATCACGTGCACAAAACTACTCCATCCGTCACTTTTATAAGTCTCCGACTGTCATTTTATAAAAATTAAGAATTTTTTTCGTAAAATAACCTTTAGATGAGATCTGAAAGCGAAGAAGAGAGTTTCGAGGAAAAAAAAGAGAAAGAGAGACATCTCAAACAGGGATGATAAGGGAAAAATACAATCAAATACCTAATAAACTAACACAATGACTTATAATTAGTGACAAGAAAAGTTAGCTCTAAAGACTTATAAATAGTGATGGAGGGAGCATTTTTTTAGCACCTTCGAACATAATTGTCAACAAAAGTATGGGAAGATAAAGAGGTTAAATATACATACCAGGTCTGAACTGATATGTTGAGTGCTTTTGAACTGATCCCAACAAACATTTACACTATACATTTATTGGGTTACCCCTACTTAAGCTTCGCTTTTAAAATCACCCTTATCATGATAATAAAAGTGAAGTACAAAGGCAACCTGGTATGGGTTCAAGCAGGCTTGCTCAAATGTATGAATGCAGAGGATAGTAAATAAACTACAGAATAAAATGAACAAAATGTCCTAGAGACAACAACAGCAGCAACATGCCAACATGGCAATTGCTAAATTTTGTCCCTAAAGCTTCTCGGTTGTAATGGTGAATCCCTCATTCTTTTCCACCAAACATTCCTCAATTAGATTAGTTCATCCTACCACCCTTCAAATAGCTACTCTCTCAGTTGCCCTTAATTTCAAGGGGGAAATCATAAACTAATAATCTTCTTCACAATGAATCCTTGCCTCTCATATAACAAAATGTGCAGAAGTTATTGTCAAACTCCTATCCTCTACCAATCTCTGATGCTTGGAATTTTCATAATTACCATGGACATGCAGAAGAAAAATGTTATCCTAAGTATAGCCAATACAGAGCTTTTACTTGTTTAAATAACTCGATGAAGATGAAGTGGCATGGAGGAGTAAAAAGAAGGTAACTTCTCCAATTGATATAATGTAAGGAGCATGGGTTCTTGGGGTAAGGAGCAGGAGGTCAGGTGGCCAACTTCACCCTTTGAAGCAACGGATGGGACCTGCTGATTTTGAATAAATTCGGAGGGGGGGGGAGGCACTTGAATGACATTCATTTTAGGAGAATTGTTTTCCATGAACGATGTGAAAAAAAAAGTAATATCATCAATAAGCATAACACTACATGTGACACTAAATATGAGGAGACGAACAAAGAAACCATGTTTTTGAACTAGTAAAAATCAAACTAAGTAATTAATTGACAAGTTCCTCAAACTAATAATAACTATCCCATTGTCCATCAATAACCAAAATACTGTTCCTTGGTCGGGGTGGATATTATTCCACCATGGATGCCAAAGTAATAATCTCAACAAACTTGTATAATTTCAGAAAAACACGAACATCAATATGAAAAGAAATTGGAATTGAATATGCTCTTAAATCCAATTTTGGTGACTATTTAATATCTGTAGTAACAAAAAATGAAGGCCTGATGGTTTTGAGTTGGACTAGTAGTCCTAGGTGTTAGATTTGTTTCAGCTACGAACTGTGGGTAGAAAGAAAATACACAGAAGCCTAAAACTATAATGAACAGAAAACTGGGCACAGATTCAATGGTTTGGACCTCCCAAAATCCTGTCCTTCCAAATCACGATTCAGGACCCAGACATTATTGAAATCTGCACTATCATCCTTTCAAAGGTTTAATTCTTGTCACAGATAAGCTAAAATTTCCGATCAGTAGGAAATCGTAACTTCTTTCAATCTCCACTATGTCGCATATGCAATTTCAAATCTTATAAAATAATTTCCAGTGCATACGTGAAAATAGATGTAACCAACACGTGGCAATGCAACAACTCCATCGCTCCAAATAGAAAAACAGTGGTTTTGAAACTGAATTCTAATAGGGTAGCATTATTTGAATAGGCCAACAAATGTTGTTTCCACATTTAACCTCATAATGAGTGGCATCAGCAATTGCCAAATCAGTGGAGAACAATTGGATCTTTCAAGCATTTAGTTTTTTCAACCGTCAACGAACTCGGGAAAAATGACATATCAAAAGGGGAATCGAAAACGACAAAGAGGAGGAGACAATAACTCATTGTTGGATTGGATTGTCGTTTTCGACGCCAACCATTACCAATTTTTTTGGGGGAAAACTCCAATGATTCCCAGCATGGCAAGCTTCTTCTCATAACCTACATATTTGTGAGGTTTACAAAGCCAACCATTTTCAAATTTTTTGTGTAAAAACTCCAACAATTCCCAGCATGGGAAGGTTCTTCTCATAACTACATATATTTCGCGTATTCAAAGCCAAACATTTTCAAAAGTTTTATGAAAAAACTCCAACGGTTGCCAGCATGGCAAGCATCTTCTCATAACCAAAGATCCAGCACAGATTGTAAGAATTCTCGATTAATCAGTTATCATCCCTGAAAGAATCATACTTGAAACAAGGATCCTAAAACAGGAGCACCGAGCACACTATAGTGAAAAGCACTCAAACCCTACCAACACTGGAGCTTCATGAATTCTTTTCAGTTTAAGGTCTACATCTGTAGAACCACCCACTATTTAATACAATGTCTCACAAAATAAAACATATATATAAGCGACATGCTCACATGCATATTCTGGTTACATATTTACACTGGTTTCACAAAATTCTTCACCATATGCAGAATAGATTGGGACTCCCAGAAAATAAATTTATACATTCCATAATATGTCTCAACAACAGTAGAAGAAATCAAGCAAATGCAAACCCTGAGTACAAAAATATAGGCAACCAAGATGTGATGAATCAAATGCTAAGCACAATTTCGATAAATGCCTAAAACATCAAAATCCTTACCTTTTATTTATACTTTTATATTTTGAGAAAAAGCTTCAAACATCAAAATCTATACCCGGAACAGAATTCTCAAATTACCTGCAAAAGAAAAAATTAATATCAATAAAGTTTAAGAACAATCAATTCAACCTCTCACGATGCACAAAACACCTTCTAAACCTCTCCAATCGCACACCAAAATTGAAAAACTGAGAAAACATCACACTTCCAGTCAAAACGCCAAAAAGAAAAATTTAAGAAACAAAGCACAGAAAAACACACAATCGAATTCCCAGGCTTTCTTCAATTTTTTACAGTCATGCAATTCCATTCCCACCGCAGAAATAAAACTGCGCACCGCAAGAGAAAATTGATAATTATAAAATAAAGTAAAATACATTCACACAAAATAGTGTAGATCAGACAAAGAGTACCGCAACTATCTCAGAATAGGCCGGCCGACCAAAAAAAACAATTCTCTAACGTCATCAATCGGCGGCAAAGAAAGAAAGGGGAAAAACTATTCTGCGTTCAAACGGAAGGGAAGATATAAAGAGGGAAGAGAATGCCAGTGGGGAAAGATCTAGCAGGCAATACAGGTAGTTTTTTTTTTTTTTTTCTAGAGAAAGAAACTGGAGTGTTTGATAGAAGTGAGAGAATTGTGGATAATGATAACTTGGACAAAGTTTCAAATTTTGATTTTCTTTTATTTATATATTGATTGTTAAGTAGGAGTAACGGTACAAGGACAACAGCGTGGTGTACAATGTCTTGACGTTTTAAGGAGTAAGAAAGATGAGATAAGCCTTTTAACTGTGGTTAGTTGGTTTTACTTAACTATAGTTTCAAGTTGCAGTTTCCATCCCCTCTCCTTTACAAATCTACAACTACCCTTTGGTTTCCACTTTATTACTAAGATAGCCTTAACAAACTATTACGTCATATTTCTCCCTTCAAAATTTTGTTTTATTTTTTAATCAGTATATAAAGAATATGATCCTCTTGAGTTCAAAACCCCATAGTTTTTGGTTCATTGTTCCAAGAAATTCATGAATGGAATCACGATTTCAATGAACCAAGCATCACGTAATTATTTTCCTTATACAAAATTTAAAATAATATATTTGATTGAGGTATTTTTTTAATCTTACAATATTATTTTTTTTATATAAGATTTTTAAAAATTTAGAAAATGAAATGATAAAAAAAAATTAAAATCTTTCCACTACAATGGTGTCAATAAAATAAATTAATCTATTATACATGCATTTAAAACAAAACTCCAAATTAAAAGGGACTCATGAATTTTGAAATTTCAAATTCTTGAGCATTCCATCTAATTTTATCAAAAATTATAAATATTGATTTAAAAATTTTTTATTAGGTTTGATGACACAATCTTCCAAAAAAATATAAATTATTTTTTAAAAAATTGAAAAGTTTTTATTCATATTCAACAAACATAATCTTTCATTGCTTCTAGATGAATAAGAATGCACAAAAGTTGAACTACTTACATTAAAAGTCATATATCAAGAGTTCTAGTAACATGGCACTTTAATATAAGCACATCAATTGGAAATAAAAATTTTTTAAGTGTTATAAACTTTATATGAAATGTCTTATATCGCTCTGGTTTCGAATCTCCTTTTATATATTTGTGTGTCATTTCATAATTTTAAAAAATATTTTTTTAAAAAAAAAAATCTTTCAACTATTTTCTTGATCTTTACATTCTTAGAAAAGAAAATTGGTTTTAATATTCTTTATTTAGAAAATTGAATTTTATTCATATTATTATATGCAAGCAAAAATTTTAATTCTTTAAAAATTAAAAAATATTTAAATAAACCCGTGCAAATAATTAAAAATATTTGAATTTACTTGCACGTTGCATGGACTCTAAATGCTAATTAATGGTTCAGAATTTACTAATCCTTCTTCTACACCGTCTTCTACCCCACTTAATAAAATAATATATATTACCTGATTTAGATAAAGTATTGATAGAGTTTAGTATATTTTTTATAATTTTATTAATAAAATATATTTACATAAGCATATGTGGATGTTTATTGTTGGTAGGGTAGAATATGATGTAGAAGAAGGACTATAACATCTAAAAATTTAATTAATTAAGTATATTTCTCATAATGTGATAGGTAGGGGTGTTCAAATCCAATTCGATCTGATTTCAACTAATCCAATCCAATTCGATTCAGTCAAAACCGATTACATCTAATTTCTTAATCAGATTGATTGGATGAATTTTTTTTACAACTGATTATATCGGTTTGATTGTTATATATGGATAAAAAATAATCGATCACAATGGAATCGAACCATTTTTTTTATTATTAATTTATAATAATAAATATATTATTTTAAGGTTTTATAGGTATTTTAATTAAAATAGGTGGGTCAATGGTAATTTTAACTTACTTTTAGTTTTATTATTGTAATTAGATATATATATTAGATAAAATCTAGTTAAATCCAATATAAACTAATATTTTATTTTATTTTATTTTAAAACCAATTCAACCCATCCCATACAATTTAATAGGGTTTGAATTGGATCAGTTGGAACCTAAAACATTGGATGACTTTTTTACCTAACCGATTTAATTAGTTTAGTTAAATGAATTGACACGTTCAATCTAAACCGAACCGATGAACACCCCTAGTGATAACTTTATAATTGTTTTACTCGATCACTCCTAAAGTATTAAAAATTAAAAATTATAATTATTAACCATATAAAGTTAGTTTTATTTAAATTCTTACAAAATGTTTATAATTAAATTTCATTTTTAAATTAGTTGAAAATTTTAATTTAATTTGACATTGTCATGTTAAAAATACACTAAATTAAACTATTTTCTTCAAATTTATCTAACTCAAAATAAGACATTTAATCATGAACAAATACAAGGGATATAAATATATATATATATATATATATTTATTTATATACGGATTTGCTAAGGTACACTCCAACCATTACCGTCACGGAATTCTTGCTCCGCTTGGTTGGCTGCATGAGCTTTGTAGCAAGAATTCCGTTATGATAACGGTTGGAGCGCGCAGAGCACGCCTTAGCAAAACCGTAAATATATATATGTATATATATATATATATTTATTTATATATAAAAAATATATATGTTATGTTCTTGAGTTTTACTAAATTAATTAAGATGCCTAATACAAGGGAAATTTATGAACTTTCTTAATTTTGTTTTAACATTAAAGGATTAACGAAATAGTTGAAGTCATCATACTAATAATATGATTTAACTTCATATGCCTTTCATGAAAAATTGAAAATCTATATTATGATCGTAGACCGTTTGGCATTAAATATTATCTTATTTTCTAAATTAGTTAAAAAAAAATTTAAATTTACTTTGAATTAATAAATTAAGATAAATCAAAAATGTATCTTAAAAATAGTCACAAGTCATATAAAAAAAAATCTCAAAACAAAAATATATTTTTATTTTATTTTTAAATTTTCAAAGAAGTCCATATTAACGATAAATAAGTGAATTAGTATAATTTCCTTGTATTTTTTTTTTTTTTTGATCTAAAAGGTAAATGTATTATAGATCAAGGTATACAGAATACTCGGACATACCCGAGGGACACGTACATGGGGAGTGTGTGCCCATGTTAGCGGTTGGATAAGACATTAGGATACAGGGAGTACAACACCCTGTATACATATGTCTTAATCCTGAAACAAATCTCCTCAACATTAGCCGAACGGCTCTCAAAAATGACCTGATTGCGAGTAATCCAAAGCTGATAAATCGTAGTGAGTAAGCCAAGTCTCTTGCCCCTCGACTGCCAAGATGTTCCCTTTGCCTCCTTTCGGAGCCATTTGATGGCTGCCCTAATCGTTGTCATATGCCTTGT
>JAOXNR010000013.1:13331029-13351833 GCA_028571225.1 Parsonsia alboflavescens
TCGTCCTTCCGCTTGCACACCGACCAGATGTCCGAGGAGCGCAAGTAATGGTGGTGAATCCATCGGACCCAAAGTGTATCCTTCTTGGCATGAATGTTCCATAGGGTTGTGGCCAAGAGGGAGTGATTCCAAGTGAATTTCCTTGTAATTTTAATACGCGAGGAGAAGGTCAATAGTTTCAAACTCGGGTCTTCTTGTCCTAACGTAAATAGACAAATAAATAAAATAATTTAATTAGCAAGTGTTTGACTTACAATCCATAAGTAGAAAGACATAAAATTATGAAAGGGTTGAAAGTTGAAACCACATTGGAGAGCAAGTTGATGAGGTACTACTAGTCTACTACTAGCACTATAAAATATATATAAATATTTATATAAATTTACATATATATATATATATATATATATATGTAAATTCTAATATCACGAAGGGTAGTTTGGTCCAATACATAACCCAAAAACTATATTTTATTACCGCCAAATTAAAGAACACTTTCATTATCCATCCACTAAGCAACATTATCCCCTAACAGTGTAATTATGGATCTTGTTGATCATGGGAGGTCTGGGATTTTTTTATAAATAGAAAAAAGTTGTCTATTATAATGATATACTTTTAATTCGAGTGTTGGTAATATTGATTATTAAACTTCAAATGATTAAAATTAACCACTACCTTATCTTCAATTTTCTCTAATCTAAGTGAAATTTATTAGAAGTATTAACCACCTAAATGCATCGTTGGTGAAATTTTTTGTTTATCATTCGAGCTGGGAGTAAAAATATAAGAGAAATTAACTTTATATATATATATATATTACCACCATCCCTTCCTATCCCTCCATTAATCTTCCTTGTCCTGTCTCATGAGGATCAATAATGTCTTAAACTTATTATCAAATTAGCAAGACTCAATGTAGATACTTTGATTAAGAAAGAAAGGAAAAAAGTATATATATTTATATTGAATAGTAGCTCAACATCTAATAACCTTTGTTGAAAGTAAACAATGAGTTCTTTTTTAAAATTTTGAATCATTTAAAGTATAAACTAAATGCTTGATTCTTGATCCTCCAACTATCAATAGATATCGATTATAATATTCAGGGTTTAAACACGATATTGTAATATATGATACTGTCATCTGAGATTTTGATTTCCCCCCAAAATGATGGAAACAAAAATAATGTGAACGTGGCTTTGCAGATTTGCTTACTCTCTGCTTGAGGAAAGTGATGTTTTTGGATAGCTTTGAAGAGTAGGCAGCAGCCATTATCTTTTAGCCGAAATCAATACTAATAAATACCATGACCAAAATCAATAATGTGGATCAACCATGTTGTTCTATCCTGCTGGCAATTGACATTATCCAATGAGCAAGTAGGGTTTTTTTTTTTATAATTATTTTCCTCTTTTTTTTTTTTTTAAAAAGAAATGTTTATTGTGTTTGATTAATTAATGCATTTATAAATATCCATTCATCCACTTCCTTTTTTTTTTTCTCTCTTCCCAACTGGCATTTGGTGAATTATTTCTCCTCATCAATTCTAACACCCTTTTTTTCAACTGACAATAATAGTATTAGTTGTTCAATTTGTATATTAATTTGCCTATGGAGGAAACTTCAAGATAAGTTCAATAATAGTACCGTTCTTTGGCCTCATGAATTGAAAAAAAAAAAAAAATGATGTTGAGAATGGTGAATTTATGTTTGTTTGAAAGTGAAAAGGGAAAAAGGGGAGAAAAAAAATTTCATCTAGAATTAAAGTAAAATTTAATTAAGAATTATTTTATTATAAAAATATAAATTATATATCAATCAAAATAAACTATCTCTATTGAATATATCTTATCGTCCATTCATAATTAAATATTCATACAATGGAACTTGTTACACATAAGGCATGATTGTCTCCAACTAAAAAGTCATAGATTCAAATCATAAATATAATAAAATATCACATAAATTTCTAATTTTTTGACTCAATTTAATTATATAATTCTGTGTCATTCTTCATTAAATTATTATAAATTTAACATCTATATCTTAAAAAATCAAATTTATCTAAAATTTTATTTAATTTTTTAAATTTTAATATATAAAATATATTAAAAGATAATAATTAAAACTATCCATAATTAAAAATCGAAAGCCAGAGCCGGAAGGCATTATAGGAACGAATGACTTTAGCTGGGCGTGAGCGTGGGGAAAGAGAGAAGAGCTCGCACCCGCACCCGCGCCGCTACCCCCAACATAAAAAGCAACCCACACTATTCCGTTTCCTTGCTGGCAATGGACCAAGCTGAAGATAAGGATTCATAAAATATTCATCAATCGTCATCACTACCTTCACATCACAAGTAGTCTCTCTCTTCTCTTCTGTCTCTCAACTACGCTCTTTTCAAGGATCTAATCTGCTTCAATTAAGAAGGCATGAAAGGGAAAAGGAGACAATCCTTACTGTTAATGTAAATTTATTAAATTGAGAGGAGTTGTTCGAAAAATTCAAATTAAAAAAATTTTTATTTTTTAAATATAGATTTTTTTTTTCAAACATATATATATTTATAGATGTAAATAGAAACATTGAAATTTTTTGAAAAAAGAAATAGTACTCTTTCCCCTATATTTTATTAGTCTAATTTAATAGAAACTAGCATTAGTTATCCAGGCAATGTAGCAGATTTTCTCAAAAAATTAAAATAATATTTTTTTATTACATTAACTCTTTTTAATAATATCAAAATCAGGTTATTTTATTTTTTATCAATAATATTTTCAAAAAATTATGTATTTTCATCATATTAGACTTTATTTTGTTAAACTTTAAACAAATGCATGTAATTATAATAAAAAAAATTGAATTCAATTACTAGTAAGGATTAAAGGGCTATTCACTTTTCTTCATGTGTTTTTGGAGTATTGAGATTCTATTTTAATATTTTGATAATATATAAGTAGATACATAACATATATGAAGAGGTGATTCATTTTTTATTTATCATGAAAGTTGGAAAGTTTAATAATAGTTCAAGAAGTGTATTGGTTCACATAAGATGTTAATTCATTTAATCTTTTAACATTATAATATTTTGAGAAAAATAAAATATTTGTACTTTGACTCATTTATAATTCAAAAAGCTTTGCTTTGCATTGCATATAAATAATAGATAGATAGATTTATTATCTATTATATATAAAAAATATAAATTTTTATATTTGATATGTGGTTATATCGTTTTAAAAAAATTAATTAATAGGATAACTAAATATTCCACAAAATTTTTTTCTTCTATCAAATGTTGAATATTTAGTTTAGATTCAATGCAACACTTAAAGGCAAACTCTCGTCACAACTAAGTTTTCCAATATTATTTTTTATTAGCATAATTAGTGATAAGACCCATTATAATATAAATAAAATATTTTGATAAAAACAAAGATTTACAATCCACAAATAGACAAAGTACATAATATTTAATTAAAATATAGCTTTTCAATTTGAAATGTATATAGCGTTTCAAGAAAATATATTTTGAAGTTTCCGTGTGTATCTCGACTGTTTTGCATTTGAATTCATTTTAATTTAAAGTTGATAAAATTAAAAATACAATAGAACACTTTAATAATAATAAATAAATAAATAAATAAAAAACTCAAACCATACATAAGCACAATTTCTACATAGCCGCAAAAAAATTATAATCAAATAATTTTATTTATCACGCCCACACAAAAAAAATGTAAAATAAAAGTTGATTGGACGTGGCAAGACAGTAATTTAGAGAAACATGAGACCTAGAAAGTAAACAATCTCCGATGTGGATAATTATCATGGCGCGACAAGGATATGGACTCACTCGCCATACTTTCCTCGTCCATCCACTCTGTAGTACATAAGCAACCACACGTGTAAATAATCGCGTCTCCCCATTGCTTAACCTCGACCGATCCTTGGTGGGTCCCATTGCTCAGCTGAAGAGGCTAGTGGGACCTCTTGCATGGTTATCCAATAAATTTATCCCACGTCAGATTTCTCGTGATTAACATTGCTCTCGCGCGTGAATGCCATGTGATAGCTATTGACTTCTCATGCGGGAAAGTATGAGTAAATATTTAATTTATAAAAATCGTAAATTTATTGTGTTTTGAGTATTTCCTGTTCATTATATATTAGCTTTAGAAAATTTTATTAAAAAGGGTTGATTAAGTTCATCTACCAAAATCTCTATAATTTAAATTATTCAATTAAATTTAACCCTTCAACTTCTCATGCCTCTTAATATTCTGTACAATCACTCAACAAAGATCCACGCAAAACACATAATTTATCTTATTATAATTATTTATTCTAAATTAAAGTGAATATAGATATAATAGTGTCCCATCCTAATAATTTTAAAAATTACTATTTTTATTTGAAATGATATATCATATCACGTTTCAATTTGATGACCCTCTTTTTTAAAAAAAAAACATAAATTTTAATTTAATAATATTAATTTAGAAGATTAGAGCTTCAATTTTATACTCAATCGAGGAAAGAAAAAGGCATTGTCTAAAGAAGAATATGCCCAATTTATTCGGCATTGAGTACTTAATTTTTTATTCTTAAAAATAATAATAATAAACAAATAGATGAGAATTGAGATGTGGTAGGGTGGGGCCAACATTATCCAAAAACAGCCGCGTTTCGCGGCAGCTTCAGAAAAGATGGCGTGTGGGCTGATGAAAAGAAGGTCCTGGGATCGGGCCATCGTCCAATCCAAAACCCAGAAATGGGGCCCACTGTTCTTTTAAACATGGAATGTTCCAAACGTATCTTTCAAGCACTCACTCTGTGGGTTTTTTTTCGTGTGTCTGCGTGAGAGAGAGATTTTCTTGCCATCTCATCTTTCGATTCCTTTTTTTTATTTTTTTTATTCTCGTTTCTGCATTTCATTTCCCATGCACCAAACTTGACGACAAAACCTTCGAAAAAATTCAAATATTCTTGTGTTTTAGCTACACTATTCTTCAAATTCAAGCCATCCATCTTACCACCCCTGAAACCCTCTACCAGTGGCAACGGATTAAAACAGAATTTTAGAGGGTAGAAATATAGTTTTACACTTAAATTTGTGCACAAACAAATCTTTGAATTTAGTGACTTTTCGTGATATAAAATACTCTCTCCATCTCTAATTATATTTTGTTTATGGTAATTTTGTTAATATTAAGGTAAAATCTTTTTCTTCTCAATACTCTTATTAAAGAAGAATATTAAGAAGGAAGGAGATAAAAATGTTTTATGAAGTGAGAAAGAGAAACATATGTGACAATATTAAAAAATTGGATAAAAATTATAAAACGCTTCCATTATAAAGAATAAGGAAACTGACCATAAACGACTTATACCTCAGATGAATTGAGAGAATATATGCTATTTACAAAAAAATTATATATATACCATTTCGAGACATTTAGAAATGTGGAAAAATACTTTAATGAATATATTGATTTTAAATACTAATGTTTTTACAATAGTGTTATTAAATACAATATTTTAAGATGTGAAAAATTACATTGATTATGCTATAGAATGTAAAATAAAAGAATCCATTTATCCTGCATCTTATTTTTAATTTTAAATATCAATTGAAATATTTTTTATTATTCTAATTGTTTTCTTCCAACTCTGCGTGTACTCTACGTTTTAAATTTCAGTTCCACGAGGAATTGAGAGGAAACTAAAAACGGCATAAGAATTACCAAGAAAAATGGAGTAGAAAATTAGAAATGTTCATGATGTCTCTGGTTTGACTTTGTTTTAGTATTTTTATTATATATATGGGAAGGAGACCACTGAAAATAAAGTGGCATCTATCTATCTATAGTGCTTTGTTTGAAATAGACATTGGAACATATGGGAAAGTGATTGATAGCCCATCATTATATATATATATATATATATATATATATGCCTTTTTTCTTCCCTTGATTAATGTCTTTTCATTGTCACATTGGATTGTTTTGAAGATTCTACAGTATTTTTGCACGGAGAAAAAGAAGCAAAAAAAGGTACCATGATTTCTCTCATCTATGTGGTATTATATATTATATTGTTTACAGACTTTATCAGAGGAACATTATTACCCATATATGGCCATATGTCCTTCTCATCCTCAACCTCACTCTTAAGGAAAGATTGGAACCATATGTCGTTGTCTTCTCTTTGTAGTTTAATGTAGTCATTTTTGTCTATTAATTTAATACATAGATGTACCATACTCGTTACGTATGTCAAGTAGGAGACATTTTAGTGAATAGAGTGATGAGCGCATAGATCATGAGTTTTGAGTTTTAATCCCATCAACATCTTTCTGGATAAGCGAAATGTCAAGATACGTGCGAATTGATTCAAACATCATTAAAAAAAAACAAAAAACTCTAAAATTTAATTTACCTCTTTAAGATTTAATTAATTTAATAAATGTATGTAAAATTTTTAGCATTATATTAAAAAATATTACACGGAAACTGTACTAAATAATATGAAACCCATCTCACAATTTACATATTCCCTTAAAACATCAGATACTTGCAAAGGAATGTAATTCCACTCAACATTAGAATAATTTGATTGTTTTGTGATTTATAATTTTCCACATACCCTTTCTCTCTTTTCCTTTTTATTTATTTGTAGTCAGCACTTTTGAGTTTTTTTTCCTCCTTAAAAAAGGCAGGGTTCCTACTTAATCAAGTGAAATCTAGCAAGTATTTTTGAAAAGTACCTATTTTGAGAAAGATATTGTTGGTTAACAAAATTTTGTATAATGTAGTTTACCAAAAACAATTATGAGAAGAACCTTCTTGATTTGAAAATGAAATGGCTGCTTTAATTGCTTTTATGGTACAGCAACTTCTTAAAGATTTTGATCATATGAAATGCATTCTATCTTCTAGAAATAAATTATTATCCCATTAAAGATGAAAATTGCATAATATAAAGATAGTTCGTATATATCTTTTGAAAAATAATAGAATCTTAAAATAAACACGTTTTTATCCCCACAATTCTTTTTAATGAAAAAAGGCAAAAAGTTTGGCATGTACCCTATTGTTGATGGAATATAGAAAAATACAAGGGAAAAAAAACAGCATATAAAATAATTGAAGGTTGTTTGGTGGGGGGAGGATGTTGTCATGAAGGAATTATCAATTAATCCACCTACTTTTAATTAAGATTATTAAACATGTTGTTTAATTTGCTGTACCACCTTTTTTTTTTTCCTTTCATCAATTTCACATAATATAAATTTTTTTTACTAAAATAAAAAATGTATTTATCTTTGTTCATAAATACATTTTCTAAAATAATTTTTACACTAGAATCTAAACACTTTGTACTTTTAGATATTCTTTAGACTTATTTCGCCTCATCATTTAAGATAACAAATTTTGAAAACTAGATCAAACTTCAAATTTTGAAAAAATCTTGAAAAAAAAAATTGAAAAATGAAAAATAAAAAATAAAAAAACTTGATAGAGTCGATTTTTTTGACTTGACAAGAATCGAATTTAGATCCGACGTATAAATACGAAACTGATACTATAGCCACTTTTTCAGTGAACTCTGTCCTGGAGGTTGGTAGAGCCGATTTTGTTGACTTTATGTTTGCGCCTGAGAGAAATCAAGGATTCAAGATCTGCTGCCAATGCGAGGTCGGTGATTATTATGGGTTTGGTCTATGGATGAAGAACTTAGTTGATGGGTTCTCCTTTACAGCTTAATAAAGGGTCCAAATTCTCAACGACACAAAATTATTATTGGACGGAATTTGAGAATTCCCTCTCTCCATATTAAAATAATAAATATATTTTTAATTTTAAGATTTTAAAATTATAATATTGAATAAGAAAAATGAGAAAATTTCAGAAATAATATATGTACATTTAAAAATTCTTAATAAGAGGTTATGAGCTCGAGTTTTACCCATAAAGAATATTCCATGGATATATTAGAAATAAATTAAAAGAAAAGAAAAATTAGATGAGGTCGAGGGGGCGAGTTCGCAAGGTTTTAAAAAGGGAAAGCAGAATACAAGGTTTTTAATACTATAGAATAAGCCCAATACTAATAGAGTTAGCCTTTCCAAAATAAAGTGTCATTTCAGCCTTTCTTGATAATTGGAGGGTGTTCCAGTACCCGGCTCAAAACGATGAACAATCCTAGTTAAATTAAGACCTAAATCATTGATAGATTTCCTTTCCCCCCAAACTTCTGTAGAAATGAAGTGGGATTTTGCTAGCAAAGTTTTACAGTTTTTATTTTTTATTTTAAACCCACTCCTCCCGTAAACCCTACTCTCATATATCTTGAACTTGATGATTCTAAATACAACCACTTACCATTAAAGTAAACAAATCTCTTCATCTTTCGATCTTAATTTTAAATGCAACCACTTACCATTAAGACGTAAACAAGTCTCGTAATCTTTGGGTTTCAAGTATTGCCACCCACCTTATGGTAAACAAGCCTTGGCAGCTTGGCCGTATTACACCAGAGTAGTTTTTGAGTCCTTTGTTATGATTTTGACGATCCACATCTATTTTGGTCATCTCAGAATTTTGAGGGGAGAAAAAGGTGGGGCATGAGAGTGACAGTTGCATTGATCCCATTCTATTTTCCCACGAGAATTCTTCATGTCTCAGACAAAGAAGTCCTCTTCATTGAAATGCATTTTACTCGAGAATAATGCAAGAAAACGGCAGGAAAAAACACAGCAAGAAAGAAAGATCATATCTGAACCTGTTAGATGTTGTCAATCATGTTAAGAGCTCTTTTACTTGTATCTCTATTTTTCTATGCAACTACAGATGCACATTTACAGAAGGCAATGTTGTCCTGTTTTTAACCAAAAACTCATATATGGTAGACCATCCCCACCTCTAAAGTTGATGCATGAGGTACGCTTAATGAGTAAGTAGGTGCTCTACAGTTTCTTCTCAAGAAATCATACCCATGATTTATCACCATCTTCTTGATTATGCTGGATCCTTGCTTTGCTTTCACGTACGAGTGCCCCAGTATGTAAGCTATCCCTGCTTCCCTAGCTTCCATCAGTTCTCGCAATTCCTCCTGTGCACTGCTGTCCAGCTTAGGACTCTCTGGTATAACAAACCTCACCTTTTTCCGAGGCTTTGCAACCGGAGGGGATCGTATTTCTCTGAGTTCTGATGTGCTAGCCGCTGTATCATTCACCATCTCATCCATACGTACCTGAATTCCGTCTGTGTGTGTTGAAGGGGTCCCAACTACAGTCATTCGTTCAGTTTCCTTTATTGCATCTTCATCTGCATCTTTTAAACCGGGATTTCCAGTTCGGATGAACTCAGCTATGCTGCAGACAAGGTCATTCTCAAACTCTAAATCATCCTTGTGAGCATCACGATAACCATACCGGACAATGCACCTATACATTCGGTATTCTCTAGGCCCAATATGTCCCACAAGAAAACGCTCTTCATGTTTCACATGAGGAATTGGGACGGATTTTACACAGAGAAATACAAGGACCTGATGAAATGCTGGAAGGTTGGTGACGAAATGTGAAAAGATCGCAGGGATACCAGACACAAGCTCAGTGTGTATGAGGCCAATGCCACGAACTCGCACAATGCCTAGGCTGGGACCCAGGCTTAGCAGCCAGTCTACAGAAACCTTATTTTGGACATCAAATTCATACTTCTTGAGTGTGCCGGAGTGCCACGTGCACATCATCATCATGAATATGAATGCAAGAGCAATAGGTACCCATGCTCCTTCCAAGAATTTGATCAGAGAAGCCGAGAAATACAGGGCTTCAATTGTCCCAAAGAACACCACAAAGCAAATCGCAAGGACGACACTCTGGTGCCAGCACAGAACAATAATCAGAGACATCAGGCAGGTTGTTACCAGCATCACAGTTATAACTGCCAAACCTGATTTAATTCAAACAAACATCAGGTCAGAATATACTAAAAGTAACATGAATAATGCATATGATGAGCCAATATCCTAATTTTCTAGCTTGAACTGATACATGAATGCGGTAAAACTTCAATATCCTATTTTGGTTCCACAACAAAAGGAAAAGCCAGACATTGTTCTTGGCATAGGTATTTGCTGTATTCGTGGTCATACCTGAGGCATTGCCCATGCGTTTGGTATCTCTGAAACCTATGGTAACAGCCAAGCACAGAAGCATGAGGGCCCAGTTAATCTCTGGGATGTATATCTGGCCGTGTATCTTTGATGAGGTGTGTATTATTTTGACTCTTGGAAAGCAGCCTAGAGCAGAGCATTGTTTGATGATTGAAAAAGTTCCTGTGATAATGGCTTGGCTTCCCACGACTGCAGCAAGTATGGCAATCACCATGACTGGCCATCTTAACTTCTCTACAAAAGATCATAAGATACTGAGCCATTAGCAGGAATTTTAAGAATAGTGATGTCCATCTAACTTGAGGGAACTTAACAACCTACCAGGTACAGAAACATAAAATCCAATGTGGTAGTCATTATTAATAACATGATTTCGAGATAGATAGGCAGCTTGCCCCATATATGCAAGGATTAGTGACGGATAAACCATGGTGGTGAAAGCAATCTGCAACATCATGAGTCAAATCTATAACATTATAGAGGTGAGTTGGAAATTTAAAGTCAAATTTTGTTGCCTTCTTTTATCTTCTGAAAAAGATAGCAAATGAAGAAAATAGTGATGATAGACCTCTCCCAAAATTTGGAAGAACATAAAACTCTGGTCAACAGCAAATGAAACCAGCAATAAGCAAAAATCATAATTAGAATAATAGGAGAAGGGAACACATTACCTTTATAGATAACTGGGAAAAATGTCCTAGATCAGCAAACATTGCTTCGGAACCTGGGAGAGTAGAGAAAGTGTGTTGGCAATTGTTAGAGAGAGAGAAAGAGAAATAAAATTTTAAAAAACATCAATCACAAAGTGCATGTGTAAGCACTAAATACCTGTTATGCACAATAGAATTCCACCCAAGGACATCCAACCCCCTTTTTGTGTTTTCTTCAGGAACTTGTAAATGTAATGTGGGGACAAAGCTTGATATACATGAGGGTTCCAATGAAAAATATTATACAAGCCAATAGCACTGATGCAGAAAAGCCATGTTATTACCACAGGTGCAAACAAGAAACCGACCCTGTGGGTGCCATAGTGTTGAAGGGCAAACAAGGCTATCAGTATGATACAAGCAACTGGAACCTCAACATCTGCAAAAATTGTATTTGAGGAAGCAGTTTTTCATATCAATTCTAGGACAAAAAACAAATTGCCAACTCCAAAATCCTAATAAACCCAGAAACTAAGCAATCAATCCCTTTTTTTCCCCAATTTTCTGCCACCCGGGGGGGGGGGGCGGGGGGGCCGGGCGTGAGGTGGTTTAAGCATGGCAAATGCATCAGCCAGTGTATGCGATTTCCACATGCAAAAAGCAGGAATAAAGCCATCTAAAAGTGATTTAGGTTCAGCTGATTAAGTGTTAAACCTGCAGTGAAGAACAACTAGAGAAGAAACAAAACACATCAACCAAATTCTCAAGTATCTAATACCAAAGGTAGAGAAGCAATGTGATTGTCTCATTATAAGACCTGTTCTCCTCATCTAGCCAGTTCCTGATACGATGAATACCCCCAGATAAACCAAATCTGTAGGTTTTCTGTTGGAGTGTATTAATTACACTGCAATTAATACTCTCCACAATGACCAGGTGTCAGTTTCTAATGCATGCACTTGAATGTAACCTCTTGAGCTCATTGAAACAGTTTCGTGGATTATGGCATCTGTTGTCATCTTTTTTCCTCAGCCACACACCACAAGACTATTGCAAGACTGGAACATACAATTTTATCACTCAATATCCTAGAACCACACACAAAGATTTCCATTATTCTTTCCTGGCTCAAGAAGATACAACCACATTTGGACTCATATTATGTGCTAATAACAATCATGGAAGATTTTGTGTATCCAGACCAGGCAAAGCTTCTGAAGCACATGAATTAACTTGGCAAACCCCAACAATGTAAAACTTGTGCCTCTCTATTATCATCCACCAAGCAGTTCTGCCAATAGTTGTAATTACCTATCCCACAGTTCATCTCACCATA
Organism: Parsonsia alboflavescens; assembly: GCA_028571225.1. Lineage (NCBI taxonomy): Eukaryota > Viridiplantae > Streptophyta > Magnoliopsida > Gentianales > Apocynaceae > Parsonsia > Parsonsia alboflavescens. The sequence goes on from JAOXNR010000013.1 coordinate 13,343,208, forward strand.
CCGCCTAAACTAAAAGGCATAGATTCAACTCTTGTTATTGAGTTTTAGGGGTAATGGCACAGACTGACTTGTATCCTATCTGGAATAGTGAATACACTAGAAAGAAAGTTTTCAATGCTTTTGATTTGATAATTCCAAAAGGCTATCCTCATTTCTCTTCTTTCCTCCATATCTGACTTGTGTTTTCCTAGTGCAAATTAATTATTTATAATCCTAAAATGCATCAGAAAAATCAGAACAGAAAGGAATACAATAAATTGGAAAGAGAATATGTCATACATTTATGATGCTCTTTTGCCATAGCCAATTCAACACCAGAAACTGCAGAGAAAACTGCATCAAAGACCACAAGAATAAATTAGAGGCAAAGCAAAACCACAAACTTGCCCAGAATTAGGCAGGAAGCCATCTGAAACTGTAAAGATACCTGAAATTGCCGGCGTTAGAATACCGTCACCAATCACCATACAAGCTCCAATTAGAGCCAATACAAGCAAAAATCGCTGCAAAACTCTATACTTCTCAAGAGTCGATTTTAGCTTTGCCCCAAACGTGCTTGGTGCAGGACTTTTAATATCCTTCTTGTAGCTTGATAATTCTTCATCCGCTAGCTGGCAATTGGGAAATGCATTCACTCTGGCATGCCGGCATAGAAGGGAATAGAGGGCAAATGTGCCTCCTTCACCATTATCATCAGCCTTAAGCACAATGAACACATACTTCAGCAGAGGAACCAAGGTGAGAGTCCAGAAAACGCAGGACATAACCCCATAAATTTCTTCATTGGACTCAGAGTGCTCAATATCTTCAGCAAAAGTACTCTTGTACACATACAACGGAGATGTGCTCAAATCTCCATAAACAACACCCAAGCTCTGGTAAGCTAAAGTCAAAACAGTTCTCCAGGACTCTCTCTGCAATCAAAGAACAGCATGATTTCATCGGAAAATCCAAATGGGCATGGCTTAAACCATCAAAGATCAAAGCTTTTAACACAAAATAACTGACCTTGACAGGATTTGAATCAATTCCCCTTTCCAGATCCATTATAAGTCCTTCAAATTCCCAAATAAACCATTTCCAGCGCAAATTCAGGAGTCTCGACTTAGAAAACTTAGCAGCCAAACAACCCCCTCCCCAGACCAGAACTTTCAAGAAAGACACATACACATACTGACACAGGCTTTATTTCTATAGCCAAGAAAACAATATTTTATTCACTAAATTAGGACAATACACACCTACAAAGCAGTTGAACAACCTTCAAAGAAGGAACAAAACACGAAAGGCCAGAAAAAAAGTGTTTTTCTCCTGTAAAAGTAGGAATCAAAGCATCAAATTTTTAGAATATTATGCTTACGACAGTGAGAGCAGTTTTTCCTTTCACTTATATGTAGACTCTAGTTAAATCTTTTCAAATTGGATAGAGACTGAGAGATATACAAATATACTTAGCAGTTTTCTTTAATTCTTGATGTGTGGTTTTACTTTTCTTTTATAATTCAATGACAGTATTTTGGTTTTCTTTTTATGCTGTTTCTCCCTGGGTGATCTCTGTCCACTTGGCCCATGAGGCAGTGTGGAAGTGTCAACGTGTGTGCCATGAAATCAAAGCCGCACAAACAGGAAAACATTATATAGATCTGCTACTTGCAGTATTAAAATTGAATTACTTTTAAACCATAACTTGTCACGGTGGAAATGGTTTTAAATTTTAATGATCATGAAGTTCATGGTGACCCATATGACCATTTTCCTCTAAAATAAGGGGTTTTTCCCCCTTCAATTTAAAGCTAATTCTAAGTTTTTCTTTTTCTTTCAAACCTTAAATCAAAAGATTTACAAAAATAATATTCACAAAAGTTAGTAATTACTAATTATAAATTAAAAATAAAATACAAATATCATCCTCCATGCAGTTTTTAAAAATAGCATTTTCAGGAAAATATCCTTTTCCTGACAGTTTTCAAAGAAGTTTAAACCACTTTAAAGAGGCATGTAACAACAAGAGTTGACTCCTGAGGTTTGGGACAGTGCGAATAAATATGGTTGAGGAAGAAAGGAAAAAAAAATTTATGGCAATCCTACCGGAGAATACAATCGTTAAATGTAAAGGTAGATTGATAATTCTACCACGACAAGTAAAATAAATCTATATAAATCTCGTGATTCTTATCTAGTCATTATCGTATATATTATTATAGAATAATTAATTCAATATTGTGGCAAAATTTCCAAATTGATACTCCCTTTTATTTATCTAGAGAGTCCCATTTAAAAGACTTTGTTAGTTTTAATGAATGCATTAATTACTTCTTTTCCCAACACTACTATCTCTTTTTTTTTTTTTTAACTATATTTATTTTTAGATTGGTATGTGGACTGAATTAATCCAATTTAATCCCATAAGATTTTTAGAGTATGAACCTTAACTTTCTAATAATATTTTCATTTTGATGTTTCTGATGGTTCCAGATTCTCGAATATCGTCGTGGGACATTCTCTAGTATATTAATAAAAATTTATATAACTCTAACTCATGACCCTCTGACTCTTCAGGGACATTCCAATAGATGGAGTGATGACCTCGCAGACCAAAGGTCTCGACATCGAATTCCACCAACATCCTCTTAAATAAGTGGAATGTCGAAGTACGTAAAAACTGATCCAAACACCCCTAAAAAACAAAAATCATCTCCCTCTCATATATATTGGCAAAACTGATCATATGTATTGATTCTCCTGTTTTCAAGTCTTAATAGGAAAATCTTTTAATTAATTTAAACAATATAATTCTTCATTAATAGGGTTACAAAACACACCTTTGAAATGTTTCGATAAAGTTTCGAACGGTCAAAACTGTCATTTTTATTTTTTTTAAAAAAATAAATTCATCTATGAAAAATTATATTTTATAAACTAAACTTTAAAATAATAAATTAAACGATGTGATATTTATCAAACGATGTGCGTAGTAACATTTCTTTTCATTTAATTATTATTTGTTTAATATTTATGCGAGTCCCACCTTTATCCTCCATCCATCGAGATCACAGCCCCTTAACCGCATTTTTCTTCGCCATGTGTTTCGAAAAAGAATATAGTAAAATTCATAAATCTTTTTTTGTTGTTGATAAATAGCCAATAAATTCATGTAAAGAGAGGTCAAAGATCTTGCAATCTTCGTGATATTATCACATTGATTTTGCAATCTTTTGAACAATTTAAAGGTTAATATTATAAGTTAATGGAAATAATCAAAATCATTGACATTTTTTACGATATAATTCGAACTCCTATTTTTCAACTATAGATAAAAATTATTTAATGATTTAAAAGTGACCAATCAACTTTGATTTAATACCTTTTTCTAATCAAATTTGAATATCATTATTTTTTTTTTGAGTTGTTGCCTTTTGAAGATTGAGTATTATATTTTCTTAATCAATTAAAATTTTTTGAAAAAATTACTATTGCAATGTTAAAAATAAATTAAGTCAATTTTTTTTTTTAAATGTACAAATTAATATAAGATATTCAATTCAGGGACACCTCAGTGGTGAATGGGCAGAGCATAAGTCTCAAAGTTCGAATCTCACCAACCCTCTCCTAATAAGTGAAATGTCAAGATGTGTGCAAACTGACCCAAACACTGCTTAAAAAAAATTCAATTCTGAACAAAAATATGTACTTTAAACTACACCTATATTTTTTATTTTTACACTCACCTCTCTTCTAACCCTCTCTTCTTTTTTTTTTTTTTTCCATCCCACAAATCAATCATGGTTCGAATTTGAGATCTTTTGATCTCAAATATTAACATTTACCAACAAATTAAGCAAAGACTTGATTACATGTACATGTTTAAATCACAAACAAATTAGAGAAAAGGTCATCTAAGAATTATTTAGCTTTGAATGGAGAAGAAAATATGGTATAGTTACTTTCATGTAAAGGCGACTAGGAAGGCAATTTCTAAGAAACAGGATTCAATTTCTTCAAAGGCAAATGATTTGATCAAAAAAAAAAAGAAAAAAAAAGAATGTGGTCCTGCGGAAATGATCTACCGACCTCCACCAGGGAAAACCCCAATAAAGTATATACAAAAATTTAATTGTCCTTTCAAAATTTTTTTCTTTTCTTAGATGCCATTTTATTATCCTTTTAAGAATTTGAATATCATTTCATGAGTATATCACAATAGAAAAAAAAAAAATCACCTTCAAATAAATAATTAATTAAGAATGATAACTTATAATTAGTGACAATAAAAATTAATTAAAATAATTCATATTTAGTGACGGATGCACAGATGAAGTATATATTTTACTAGGTTGTCATTTCATTTTCAATTATATATTAATTTAAATGATAGTTTAAATTAAATAAACTTCTAAATTTTTGTATAAATATAAAAATAGATATTTAATTATTATTATTTAATCGTAACATCAACTCCCACGGTTTTCCATATTTTGGTTTTTTGTGTATTCAAAGTTTGAATTGGCCTATAAAATTGACCAAAGTAGGCAACCTTTTATGAAGTCGTGTCCCAGGAAGGCTTCCAGTAGCCTTTGGACTGGTTTGTGACGGTAATGTTTTACCAGCAATTTTATAAATAAATAGATAACCATCCATTATTATATGTATCACGTCTCTTTCACTGAAGATTTTGTGAATTCGTATTTCTTCTATATAACTAAATATTTTAATTTGATTTATATGTATTTTAATATTATAATATCAATTTTTCTTAATAAAATTTTAATTAATAATTAGAAAATGAGGCATTTAATTAATAACGAAAGAACTACTATGTTATACCATCAACTTCATGTTCTAGCACGGAATACATCATCACGATCATGCAAAGCTTTTTGGAGGCCTTAGGTAAAAATTAAAAATAGATTTTATTTTATTTTTTATTTTTTGGATTGCAAATCCATTTGTTATGATTTTATAATCAAGACACTCCAACAACTTATTTCTAACTCTGAAAAATTGCTCTTGGCGATAATAACGGGTACGAAAATTGTAAGTAATACCGTATAAGAAATACATGCATATATATGGGAAGGAATTTAATTTGTTTATATAGTTAAAAAAATAATTCTAATATAATGTTAATTTCTTTTGGTAAAAAAAATAGTAGATGAAAAGAATTTTCAGGTATTACCTCAAAATTTACTTTTTCATGAAATTGTCTCTTCTTGTGACTTATACATTTTTTTTAAAATTTTGATTCTATTTTCATTTCATTGATCATTTTTTAGAGGATCCTAAAGCAAATTCAAATTCAGTCTCACAGTCATTTTTCAAGAAAGAAATGAAACTTTTAAATGATCTGAAACAACATCTACAGACATCTTTATATGGTAAAATTTTAATAATAGAATTAATTTACAGCAAATAATATATCATATCAAATATTCATTCCTAATAAAAACTCAAAATTCTCAATTTCATAAGTCACAACATAGAGATTCACTTCTTATTATAGAATCTTCACTTCTTGTTTTCTGAGAATTGAATTAATGCTTATATTGAATTGAAATAGGGAAGAAAGGTATTCTGAATATATCAAACAAGAGTGACCCTTTTTTTTTTTTTAAAGACAACTTCTAACGTTAGCTTTCCTTTGAAATAGGAATATTGCAGTGTTAACATTTCAAAATGAATGTCCAATATATTATTCACAAGAAAGATTGGAGACTTAATTTCCAACGGAAAAATGATTAAAGATTTTAAATAGTATAAAAAAAATTTAAGAATTTAGTTGGTTTAAATAAAAGTCAAAATTTTTTATTTAAAATTTATCAAACTCAAAATAAAACATCTAATTTCGAATCTAATTAAAAACATGACTATCTAACAAAGCATCGCTTTAACCGGGGATCTTGTTGATCCTTATGGTGGGGGTGGAAACTGAGCAAATCTTAGAACTTTGTTTCTTTGGTGGTACTTCCATTAATTATTCTGCTGGAAGGCTATTGGTTTTAGAACTAAATTTTGGTAACTTTATTGGTACTGCTACAATAAAGCAAAGTAGGTCGACGATTAACATATCCAAAAGAAAAAAAAAGAAAAAGATTCCAAACTTGGATAATTATCAATTAGGGAGGGAATCGGGAGATCTTAATGTGGGGTTCTCCGTACACGATTCATTAATTATCAATTTCTATTTAGGGCCCCAACTCTTACCATTTTTTCCCCATGGGCGGACTCCATCAATTTAATTGTTGAAGGGGATGTGTGCAAAATCAGACCACCCAATTTTATTTATTTTTATTTTCATAACAATACACTTTCTTCTTTTTTTTGGGGGGGTTTAAATTTGAATTAATGAGTTGGCTGGCAATATAGGATGTAAACCTTTGTTGGGATTTTTCATGATTGTTGAGCTCTTGCCCGATCAACTTGATTGAGATCGAAATCTCTTGACCGTCTAATCGTCCATTATGTTATTGATGATTATTTTATTAAAATCAAATGCACTTTTTAATTTTAATATCAAGGTAAAATTGAACATTTTAATCTTTTACGAAAAGAGTATAAAATTCTCATCTTTTTATAGTATACTCTTTCTAAATTCATTGTTTATATAAATATATATATATATATATATGCATTTAAATTATATTTATAATATTCGGTTTAGAAATAAATGTTCATTTTTTATTTAATACAAAAAATTAAAATATGCTCTTGACCATAAATGTAATTACCACACATAAAATCATTGTGAATTTTGATGGAGTAAGGTTGGTTAAGAAAACTTTAAATTCAATTATATTGATTAAAAAATGGATATTTAATTTTGAAATTAGAGATATGAACATAACTTAAGTAGAGGATAGCTACATCGAAAAGAGTGATCGAGTATTTTGAAGGTGAAAGCTTTTAAATTATGAGTTCGATTCGATCTTCTTACAGACATTTTAGGGGGGAAAAGTGACTCCTTCCATCCAAAATTGAATATCCTTTTTTGACCTGTACAAATTTAAAAGAAATTAGTTGACTTAGTTTATTTTACAATTAATAATATCAATTTCTTAACAAAAATTTTAACTAATTTAGAAAATAGGATATTCATTTGCTGACAACTCAAAATAGAAATATAGATATTCAATTTTAGATAGAGGGAGTACTTTATGTTATTCAAAAGGACTGCTGACAAAGGGAGTATTAAATTTACAAAATCTTAAAATTATGACCCCAAATTCCCCTTTTATCAAAATTAAAATTTTCCTCGAACTCATTATTTTCAACACCAGAAAAGTATTATTAAAACGTGATCAAAGTCAAGATCTTTGTTTGTGATTCACGTGAGAAGACCAAAAAGAAAAAGAAATTCCTTATCATAGAAAAAGTGTGTGGACAAAGTTGTAAGACTTTCAAAGTTTAAGGGCCACTGAACGGAGCAAAAACAAAAAAGTACAAGTTGACGGACTCTGTGGAAAAAGTGACAGGCAAATTCAAATTCGGACTCGCTACCAAGTTGAGTGCCAAACACGAAAGGCCATGTTTCTTGCTGAAGATTCAGTAAACGGTGTCGGAGGGAACTTAAGTGGTAGTCAATTATCGAGGCGATGGTAGTAAATAGTAATATTAGAAGGAAACACAGGATCGAGAATTTTCACCTTTAAAACTTTATACGCGCGAGCACTACTCGCTAGAGGTGGCACTACTTTTCACCTTTTAAGAGACACTACTTATCACATCTTTTGGAAGCCCACGACACGGCCAAACACCTTGCTTTTGAAACACCCAATTTTTTGCTTTTTTTTTTGTGAAAAATATTTCCAGGCAGTCCCTGAACTTTATAAAAATTTGGATTTATCCTCTCAAATATAAATCATCTAGTTTAAGCCCCTCTACAATAAAAACTAATCCTTAAGTCCATTTTAGACATTTAGCCCTGACGGAAGGCACTCACATGTCATTCACATGACGAATTCTAAAGGTATTTTTGTTCTTTGAATTTTTCCCTTTTTTTTTCCTCTCTTGTTCCTCTTCTCCTCCATCACGCTACTTAAGTTTAGATTTCTCTTATTCTCGATTAGCTTGGGATTTGACCATTTGCTGCCAAATTCCCTTCTTTCTCTTTCTCTTCCTCTCTACTCTCTGAGACGGAAGAACCCGATATTCGGTGTCGTTACTTTGGAAAAATCCAAGCTTGACATGTCGTAGAAGCTTGTTATGGAGTTGGGTTGCGGAGTGAGAGGAACATGAAGATTAAAAGGAAAGAAGAAAGAGGGAGAAAAAGTGGACAAAATTGTCCCTGAAAATTGGCACGTGAATGTCACTTGGGTACCTTTCGTCAGGGCTTAAAGCACAAAATGGATAGAAGGGCCAGTTTTTATACTTTTTCATTGTTGAAGGGTTAAAACCAAACGATTTATAGTTGATGGGTTAAAACCAGATTTTTGGGAAAGTTCAGGGGTACCTAAAAATATTTACCCTCTTTTTATATTACTTTATTTTTAAATTTAAAAAGTTATTAGTATGATTTTTAAAATTTAAAATTGTTAATTTTAATGTAGTATTCCGTGTGCCACTAAATATAAGTCACCAGTGTTATTTTACAAAAATTAAGGTACGTTGGGGGGGGGGGGGGGGGGGGGGG
>JAOXNR010000013.1:13351843-13412762 GCA_028571225.1 Parsonsia alboflavescens
ACCCTGGTTATTTTACAAAAATTAATATAACTTCCCCCCCCCCCCCCCCAAAATATCCTCTCATGACCTTTTTAATTTGAATGCTATTTCACTATACACCATCGGAGGGGTAATATAGAATGAAATATCATCAAATACTTAATTAACTATCAATAATAACTTATAATTAGTGATAAGAAAAGTTAGTTAAAATAACTTATATTTAGTGATGGAGGGAGTAATATATATTTTTTGACTTAAAACTAGAAACGTGACCATTCATTTAATTTTAGACAAAATAACTATGACTTACTCCCTCCGTCACTAAATATAAATTATTCTAACTAACTTTTATTGTCACTAATAATAGTCATTGTTAGTTAATTAGGAATTTGATGATATTTTTTCTATATTACCCCTCCAATTAATGTATAGTGAAATGACGTGCAATTATTTTAAAAGGATGATGAGAAGACATTTTAGGAGAAAAAAAAATAAAACTTACCTTAACTTTTGCAAATGATAATTGATGACTTATATTTAGTGATGAAAAAAATTATAATTAATGTGACCATTAAAGTTGTATTTTTTTTCCTTCTTTCAATTTGACCACTCAACTACCAAACGTGTCAATTGACCATCCAACTCTGCCACTGAAATTTGACAATTTCACTATTATAAGGTTAAATATTTTGAAAACTTTCACAAAGTTAAATGATTAAATTGTCAAATATCATAAAGTGAAGTGGTTAAATGCACAAAGTCAATAATCATATTATCAAATTTGAAAGTTGAATAATCAAATTGCAAAAAAAAAAAAAAAAAAAAAAAAAAAAAAAAATTTTATAAAAATTTAAATTTTAATAAACAAATTAAAAAAAAAAAAAAAAAAAAAAAAAAAAGAAGAAGACTCCTGCAGCTTTAATGGTTCCAGAATCCAATGTTCACGAACTAACTACTCTATTAATTGGTATTGAATATCTTATTTAATAAAATTACCACATTAATTATAGGTGACGTCAATTTTGACTTAATACAAACATTTAAAAGGGCCCTTAACGCTATGAATTTATCAAGATATTGTTATTCAAGTAATAAGTTTTGAGAATTGAGAAATATAAGCTTGTGAAATTAATTGTAAATATTTTAAAATAAAAAATATTTAATTATGAATGTAGAAAGTATATTTAAAGTAAGATTTTAGAAGAACCAAACGTCGTACGTGTCGTGGTTTCAAACGTTCAATTACTTTGACGTTTCAAAGACGTAATTTTATGGGTTTGATCAATTAATTTTATGCGTGCAAGACCTTTTTCTTGAATCACTATTAAAATTCTTGGTCCTTTGAAGTTGACTTGCACAATAGAGGGTGATCAAAGACACCAGTGCATAACTCGAAGCATATATTAGATAAGAAAAACATATATCTATCAATTATATATATATACATATATATATAAATATATATATATATATATATTTATAAGAGGATTTCAAATGTTTTAAACTAAAATAATGTCACATCCAATATTCAGGTTCATCCTCGAATTAATATATATGTATGTATATATAAAACTCCAATCAGGGTAGTAGGTTGGGGGTTGGATTAATCCGATTAGATATAATTTTGATACATTAATGACTAAAATTCATTACATATGATGTCACGTTATTAAATGAAATAGGCTTACTTGTCTAATTTGGATATACTTCACGAATACTTCAGGAATGGCTAGGATCTATCGATACATAATCGTGTGTCATTCCCTATTATATATAAGTTTTTCTAAAGTTTGATTTATTTTTTTAAGTTTTAATATATAAAAAATAATAATTAAAGATTACGAATAAAATTTTTATTAATTTAGTAGGGCGTGAGACAAAAATATGTAACACAAAATCCAGATCCGGGACTCCTTCAAGAATACACTATTACTAATGAAATTAATCAAGACTAGATAATGCATACTTTAGAAATAAAAATAAAAAACCCCACAAATGTCTATGCTCAACTTTGATGTTAGATAAACATGGCTTGCAAATAGTAAAGTAGCCTTACCTGTGATTTAAAGATAATGGATTCAAGTTATGAAAGTGTCAAATGTCATCGGATTGAGATTGATTTCAATTTTTAGATTGACATTTTTTATCCTCTTTTTTTTTCTTTTCTTTTTTTAACCCCTCAATCTAATCATCTTCCAATTTTATTCAATTATTTACAACTCCTATGCATGAATGGCATTAATCAAGAAATGCTACCATACTACCTTCCATGCACTTCACATGACAAGGGGAGGAAGGTTGTTTTTTTCTTCTTCTTTTTTTCCTTTTTTTCTTTTCAATTCTTATTTATTTATAGGTGGATATTTTAGTTTTGGCAAAGTTTGAATCGGGTGACTGAGTTATGAGCTAATAGAATTCAATTAATTTGTCCTTTGCTGGCTTTGATAAAGACATATTTAGGTGAACAATGTGATGCTAGAGAGGCCATTACTGGTGCACCTTTAATATAAATAAATATGTATAACTTTTTTTTTTTTTTTTTTTTTGCACATGGACAAATAGCATTAGACAGGAGATATGCTATTATGGATGCGACTCTAGGAAATGAATTTATATATCCTCAGAATTTTCTTCAAAAAGGACAACCTATATATCTCATCAGTTTCCAGCGCCATTAGGACTTACCACCTACTCGTGATCATATCGACAAAGTACATGGCCGGGTAAGCCCACATAGAGATTTCTAATAATTATTAGTATATCACTACTATTTTAGGTGGAGGTTTAATTAAATGAAGAAAAAATTAACAATTATTTCCTCTATTTATTTATCTATTTTTTTATTTTAAATAAATATTGTCATATTAAAATGCAAATAAGTCAAACTTGTTTTACAAAATGAGACATTCGTATATTCAGTTATGGAATATGGATATAATAGAGGAAGTACAATACCTTGACCGTTTTGCTAGTCGCTGCAAACTCATCAAATTCAAGACATATAACTCCGAACCACTCAATCACACTCTTAGATACTCTTTTTATATTATTTGCAAAAGGTCACGAAAACAACTTATCTTAGTTATCATTTTTTTTAAAATAGCAATTTTAGATTTTTAATAGATTAAGTCTTGTAACCCTTCTTCTTCTTCTTCTTTTTTAAACAAATTTTGTCCCTTTCTTTTCTTGTTAAAAAGGTTAAAAAGAAAAATTCCTTTTAAAAAAAATGAAAAAATTGTTAAGTATATAAATTCATGTAATGAAAATGTATCAAAATTAAGGGTTGATTGTAAAAAAACAAAAAAATAAAAAATCAAATATTTTATCCCTTTCTAGAGATTTATTATGGAACAAATGTGCAAGTAGGTTAAAATTCAAGTAAATGGTATAGAAATGGTTAGGTAAAACATCAAAACCCTTTTTTTTTCTTAAAAAAAGAAATGTGTTCACGTCAAAGAAATGGCCAAATATTGCATAAAAAAACAATAAGGAATGGGCAAATCGCCTTTGGTCCTCTTCCAATGCATCATTATTAGCAAATTTAATTTATATATTTTCCCATTTCCCTACCAAAAATGTTGCTCAAAGGAAAAGTTGGTGATGATAATTCATAATCATTAATTGGCCCCAAAGTCTTTCTTATTCTTATTAAACTACCCTTACTTTTTGCCATAAGAAGATTATTTCTTTTTTTCCAAAAAAATATTTGGTGTAAAAGTTGTCTATTGGGATGTTTGAAGGATTGGGTCATATATATATTTTTTTCCCACAAAAATTGAGACTGCCAAATTTATATTAAATCTAAAAATCCCTATTTTAAGATAGTTTTTGATTGTGGTTTCAAATAGATAAGAGCCAAATTTGAGATAGATTTATTTATTTATTTATCAGATTATATATGTTGCTGTCAATGGGTTGTCCTGGTGTGTGATATTACATAAGAGCCTGATTTGACTTTCCACAATTGGGGTATGGGACTTTGATATTTTCAATGTTAAATTTCATCTCATGTTCCAGCTTCTATATTTGGTAAAAAATCTATATACTATTAGCGTTTAAATGTTGTATTTTCGACTCTGTTTTAACATGTCAAGTATAGAAATTTTACCAATTTTTACAAATTTTGCATAAAATTACAATGACTTCTAGTCGATGATGAAAAATAGTAATTTATAAGTTAATTACTCTCCGACGGGGTTTGCCTCTTCACATTGAGTCGAAATTGAGAATTACTTTTACAATTTAAATAAAATTGTATTGTGTCCCTTCTGAGACAGAAAAGTTTTTAATCAAAGCAAATGTGTATAAATCGGCATACTCTAAAATATTTTGTAAGAAACAATTGAAAATTAAGTGTGATATAATTTAACAACATAACTTTCACGGGTCATGCCAGTATCAAAACACGTGACTAAATAAATAATTTCGAGTTTAAAGAGGTAAGAGGTAAAACACATTTTATATGATATCGAATTTTTCATTGTTCATTTGTCATGCATATGCTAATGTTTTGCCTAGCTACTCTTATACAACCCCTTTGGTCATAAAAACTCAGGACAATTGTTTCTTTAAAATCTACGGATTCATAACATTTGGGTTCAATTTAATTATCAGGCAAATGCTACCATAGCTTAGCTAACCTATGACAGCAAAGAGCACACCTTATACCACTGGGATTAACTTACAACTTAATTCAAAATCAACTCTCAACTTGCTTTTGATGACAAAAACAAACACATAGTAAGTACCATGTGCTCTTGATTGTGACCTTCCTAAAGTTTAAAAGAATATGCTGCTATATCTTTTTCCCTCGATCCCTTCATTATCGAATAGAAGAAAGTTCTTTACACATACCATTAAATGAATTACAAAATATCTTTTTAATAATATAAAATGTAAAGACGTTTTTATCACTGGCGATAAAAGAATCGAGTACCAACCATGAATATACACATTCATAAATATGTGACCTAATTTTTAGTGCTGACCAACTCCACTCCCCATTTGAGACACCCATCTCCAAAAACCAAAAAAAAAAAAAAAAAAGGTTCGGATGATGAATCAATTAAGTTGACACCACTAGGGATTCTCGTTGTTTATAATTTATACACATGCAAACATCCTGATCATGAGTTCCCATCACACGTGCTGGATGTGTCTGCAATCGGACCCACTCCCTTGTAATGGTTCAATCTCATGATGCAGACCATTCATGTTTGTCCCGTTTATTTGATGGGGCTTTGGCCCTTCAAAGAATTCATGATATAGACTTATGGGCTATAACAATTATCTTTGAATATTCGTATACTTGTGGATTGCCGACTTACCCACAGAAAAATTCAAGATTATGCTTAACAAAAGGAAGCGCAAGTTTAGATATTACACAGGCACCGGAAGGGGATCCTTTTTTCTCCTCCTGTTTTGTTGCATAGAATTTCTTTCAATTAATATGGTTTTATTTATAGTGAATTATATTTAGCGTTGGACTCGCAAGATACTTCTTTTATAAATATATTTTATTAATAAAATCTTTAAAAAATATATTAAATTTTAAGAATACTTTATTTAAATCGGATAATATATATTATTTTATATGATGATATACAAGACTAGAATATCTGGAGTCCGCACAATGTAGGATAGATCTATATAGTGTCTTTTAAAATATTTCTCATAAAAATGAAGAGTATAAAGATATACACAAATAAAATGAAATAAATTTTCAAAAATATTGTAATGGAAAAAAAAAATTCAAAAAGAATAAAGAATGAAACAGTGGAAGAACAGGTTTGGGGGAGAGTGAGTGTCGGATGGGGGGATTGGAAAATGAATTTATTTATTTTATTTAAATGAGAGAAAAAAAAAATGAAAGAAGTAAAAATAAAGAAAGACTAGGAAAGAAAATGATACAAAAAAGAATAAAAAAAAAAGTGAAATATAAGAATAAAAAAATTATAAATAAGAAATGGAAAGAAAAATAGGAGGAAATAATTTTAAAAAAGTTAGTATGAAAATTGAAAGGTTAGAATGTTTTTATAAGTTAATTTTTATAACTTAAAAAATAAGTCAAATGAATAATGATAAATATTCATATTTTATTTATATTCAAATAATTTATAAATAATTTGAATATAAATGAATAAAATTGATTTATAATGAATTTTTTTACCGCCCACCATTGTATAAGAAGTTGACCAAAAAAAATTAACCGATCACTCTAATAAATATTTAATTATGTTTTAAGTATATATAATTTATACTCCCTTCGTCACTATTTATAAGTTATTGAGCCGTCATTTTGAATATATATAAATATATGTATTCTTAAAATGTCTCTATTTCTTTTCTAATCATATTAACAACAATATATACGTAAAAAAAAAAAGAGATATAGGTACTATAACAAAAAAAAAAAAATCATTAAAATACTTAATAAACTAATAATAATGACTTATATTTAATGTTAAAAAATATTACCTCAAATTATTTATATTTAATGATGGGGGAGTATTAATTACAAATTATTTAAAATATAGGCAAAAAGCCATTGCTTGAATTCCCTAGCTTCACTTGTATTTTTATGTTGGTCATTGATGAAGGCCAAGAGTTGAATGGTTGGTTGCTGCCATGCTTGTTCTTTTCTTCGCCTTGCAGTTTTTTGTCTACAGCGCTCAGCAGACCGCATCTAGAGATAAGAAACAGAGATCTGTCAGTGTTGGGGGAATCCAGGCAGAAATAAATGCTGCTAATTGTACCGGTTCTGGTTGCATCCAGTGACAAACGACTGCAATGAAGAATTTGAACACAGAGAAGTAACGGTAATCAAGAATTCATAGTTGAACTGGAGAAATTAAGACCTAAGGAGATGAAGAGGGTAAAATCTGTTTACTGCTAAAATTATCGATGTTGATACAGAAAAGGTTTAATCTTTTTAAAGAAAATGTGATATTGTGAATTGGGATGTAAACGAGTTGAGTCAAATTTAAATCTATCAAGTTTTAACTCGACTTGTTTATATTTTTAAACTCGACTCGTTAAGCATTTAGAATTCTGCAAATCGAACTTGCTTAAGTTTAATTAAAAAAATTGAGATTTGGGCTCGTTTGAATTAGCTCAAACCCAAATTTGAATTTGTTTAAACTCATTTTTGTATGTTAATTTATTTTTTAAAAAACTTTAAGAAATAATATTATATATTATCTATGGTACATGAGTACATAAAATATATTATACAAAAATTAAAAAAATATTATATATATATAAAAAAATTATATATCAAGTTATATTATATATATAATATTATAAATAAAATATTATTTATATTAAAGGCTCATTTAGGCTTGAACATAACGAATTGAATACATATGAGCTCAGCTCAAACTCGATTAAAACAAATCGAATTTAAACTTTTATAAAGTGGAACCCGAACCGTTTGCCAATTGTTTGGAGCCTAATTGTGAAGTAGCAAATGATGCATCGGATTTGCTAAGGCGCACCGAATGATGCATCTCATCTTGCTTTAGGCTTTTTCAAGATTCCAGAACATGATACACTCTTCCCTAATGATCTATATCACCTGAAATACATTGGTCTTGGAATGGTACATTTTGAAGCTGCATTTTAAGACATATCACTGGTGTAGCAGTAGCTCTGCAGCTGTCAGACCATATATGTCATTCCTACTTGAATTATATTCATGTGAGGAACTCTCATGGTAGCAGCACCACCCCTGCAGTTGTGCCTCAAGAATCCATAGAAGTAGTTTATCACTAATTTCTTCATGAAGAAAGAGCTTTTCTTTGCCCTCACATCACCATGGCCTAACAAGTAAGTGAATCCTGATTCACTGGCTTCTCTAAGGGCCGATAGCTCATACTCCAGACTGGGATCTTCATCTGTTGACATCACACTAGCTGGCAATGCAGGGCTAAAAAATTCTCCCTGCATCGATGATGTTCCTGCAGCTTCTTCTACCAGCCTCTGATCATGCATCAAGGGGATCCTAAGCTCACTCATTAGTCCATCAAAATCCTGGGTTCCTGATTCCCTCGACTGAACTGAGATGCTGTCGAGTTCTTGTTCGTTAAGAATGCTCTCCAATGCCATCTCCTGAGCTTCCTTCCTTAGAAATTTCTCAAGGCTCTGAACCAGAAGCTGCTCAAATGCATGATGATCTTCTTTTCTAACATCTTTGTACCCATACCGGGTAACACAACGGAACATATGATAATCTTTTGGGCAAACTCTCCGGAACAGAAATCTTTCTTCTTGAGGGACAACAGGTACCGGGACATACTTGATGCAGACAAAGATGATCGTAGAGTGGATGGCTGGAAGTTCTAGAAGGAATCGTCCAAAAACAGACGGAATGCCCTGAACTAATTCATTGTATAATAAACCAATACCAGGCACTCTTACCGTTCCCAGAGTAGAACCGAGCTCGTGCATGATATCCATTGAGATTTTCTCATGAACTTCACTCTGGTACTTCAGGACACTTCCATAGTTCCAAATATACATCATACAGAGAAAGAAACTGGCAAATGCAAGAGGAAGCCAACCGCCTTCCAGAATCTTGGATAGAACAGCAGAGAAGTAAACAAGCTCTATGGCTCCAAAAAAAATTGGAAAGCAGATGGCCAGAAACAAGTTAATTTGCCATATCAGTAGCATTACAAGTGTCACCAATGTGGTGCTAACCAACATAACACCAACCTCGGCAATGCCTGCAAAACACAATTCCAGCTTAATTTTGTGAAGGAACAGAACATAAGCATTTGATGGCCATCAAACTCATCCCATTTTGCAAAAGAAAATTGGAAATTTTATGAAAAGATTTAAGGGGTCTATGTTAATCGATCTAGAAAATGATAGAAAAATCGGATAGTGGATTATAAGCTAAAAAAATGGATGCATATTAAGTTAAACATGAAGAGAGCAAAAGGAATTAAAGAATACATGTTATCATAAGAGAATTCTCATCACCAACTAAAGGATTTTCGAAGATAATGAAGACAAATCAGAAAACTCAGAATAAAGAAACTTCACCATAAGCATTCGCTATGTCAGTAGTGCTTCTGAATGCAGCAACCACAAGTACACACATTATCATCAGAAACCAATTGACAACAGGAATATAAATTTGACCCATCAGTTTCCTTGATGTGTGAATTATCTTTAATCTTGGAAAGCATCCAAGGGCCATAGATTGTTTGATGACTGAAAATGAAGCTGATATCATAGCCTGACTAGCAATAATAGCAGCAATTGTAGCTATGACAAAAACCGGCCAGAAAAGAGCCCCTGCTTCACGAACAAAGATGGTGAGTATCCCCAACTAAGAGAAGGTTATATCATTCTAACAAGGATTCATGATGTACAATTCATCAAGTATTATATTACCCGGGACAGAATCATAAAATATCCTCTGAGCTGAATCGGGGTATTTAAGAAGATATGCAGCTTGACCCATATATGCTAATAAAAGACAGGGAAACACCACAGCAGAGAAAGCAATCTGAGAAGGTAAATATATATAATATGCATCAGATCTTCTGTTGTACTATCAATACACATTATCAATGCAGTCATGGGAAAGTGAAACCTGTATGGATTGCACCGAAAAATGGCCTAAATCCGCAAACATTGCTTCCGATCCTGCAACAATTAGTAAAATAAGAGAATATAAATTCTTTCTTAAAAACAAACAGAAATTTATAGGACAGATTGAGGGTCATGCAAGCTGAGTACTTTGGAATAACGAGTCTTCTTTTTCCCTTTTGTGTTCCCTTGATCATAAGTAATTGCATTAACATGATAAGCAGAATAACAAGGGAAGCAAATCTATGAAAACCCAGATTCTTCTCTTTGATGCTCCTTCTCCTTGAATATTTCCTCCCTTAGGGATTAGGGCAATTGCAGTTGAACATAATCAGATAAATAAACTGATTGGGACTTACCATATTTACCATCCATCCTTGCAAACATTAAAAAAAGAGTAGAAAAGTCTAACTAATTAACCTATGAAAAGAAGGGGAAAGAAAAGCTTTCTTAAAACTGGAACAGCTACATGTGTTTACCTAGTAGAGGCCATTATTTTCCTTAAATAAAGGGTTAAAAATGTTTGCTACCGTAATATAATTTTTCACACCTTCAATTTTCATACACCACCTAACTCAGAAAATATACCAAGTAAGGTTGTGAATTTCCTTCTGAAGTTAGTGCATTTTTCACACGTTAATTTCATAAGCTATGTTTATTCTAGATGTTAAGCAAACAATGAAAAATTGTTGGGCTTGTAATCTTATTTTTATTACTTCAAACTCTAGCTTATCCTTTAGTCTAATTTATTCTTGGTTAGCTAAATGAAGCCTGCCACATTGCCCAAGCATGGTTGTTACACCCTTTTATAATCAAAGGCCTCTAAATTCCCAAACGCGATCCCCTTCATGGAAAGGGAAACAAAAAATAAAGTAGAAGGAAAAGAAAGAAAGTAGAAAATTGAATAAGATGGTGGTACAAAACCATTCTCTTGCAGGCATATCCTTTTAATTAATCCATTCCAGTAAATCTGACACTTCGTTGGCATATCGGTCCTCCAATGACCAACTCAATCAAGTTAGAAGAGAAAGGAAATCTAGTTTGAAATGTAACATCCACAACAAAAGCCCATATTCCCCTTTCTGCTTTTTCTTTAATATTGAAGTACAATGGAAGAAAAAAGTTGCACTTCAGATGTACCTGTAATGCATAAAACACAACCACCAAGAGCAGACCATCCATTGAAGGTATTCTTTCGGAAGAATAGGTATATATAAGCTGGATTGAATGCCTTTAAAACTGTTATATCATGCTTCAACAGATTGTACAGTCCAATAGATCCCAGAGTAAAGAACCATAAGGCAAGGGCAGGAGCAAACATGAAACCCACTTTACTCGTCCCAAAGCTCTGTATGCTGAATAAAAGAACAAGGATAACAATTGAAGTAATAACAAGAGCACCTGCACATAATGAATTGGATTAGAGGTTATACCAAATAACATGTTATCAGTGTTGTAGGTCTCATCTCTCTAAGTAGCTAGCACTAAATTTGGAAGCAACTGCAAGCTTTGAGTTGAAAATTTTCTCCTTTGCTAGAACATTCCTATTGTAATACTAAAGAGCTATATGTAAATCTGGGAGAAGAACCCCCTCCTCACAGCAAATTCCTATCAAAGGCATAGGTATCATGTAGAAATCCCATATCAGAATACCAATTTGAATGCAAAATAACCAAGCCTTATAACCATTTCTATTAATTAAGAATTCCTGATCTGCCAACTGTATGTATGCATCTCAGTTATATGGCCCTATAACCAACAGAGTTTAGTGGAGCAGGAGCCTTCATATGTACCATGCAGTAATTGTAAAACAGATAAATTAAAAGACATGAACTGGAATGAGGAAGGATCACAAACCTGTACCAAATCCCTTGATTTGACCCTGCAGACCACTCACAGCAGACATGACTGCAGCAGAAAAAGAATTATATGATCCACTCAAAGTGAAAGCTCGTTATGTTCAGTTGTTGCAAGCTGGATCTATTGATTTTGTAACAGGAATTAATGGCCTCTGTGCAACTATTGTTGTACAAGGAATGTCGTTAGAGTAGTATATTATTTTTAAAGAAACCAGCAAAAGAATATCCGAGGAGTGGCATGGAATCTTGGATTTTGATTTCTCTATTACACATAGAAGACATAAAAAGGTTTTCTCATGTGTTTAAGATATGGTAAAAAGAAAAGTTTTCTGTCATGCACATCATAATGTTACTTTTGATCTACACATTAAGCAAGTTACAGCTCATGTTTAATCCTCGGAAACTGATATTATCATGGGACTGTAAAGCTCTCAAGTAATCCAAGTAAATTTGCCTCCTAGTTTGAGAAAAGATTACTCAGAAAGAATCATATGCATCTAGTTGACAACAAATTCTTGATACACTAAAATTGGCAACACTTATTCAAATTCTATCATGGTACTTGGCTCTAAAAACTTTAATAGTTCGCAATTGCATTTTCTGATGTGTTTCTATTCACTATTTCCCCCGAGTAGCAGGTCCCAGAGTCAACCAGGCTGGCTGGATACTCCCTCCCAGTTTACCTGACAACTTCATGTTATTGACTGATGCATTTAACATTAGAGAAATTTCACCCTATTCAATCACCACTAGTTGATGTCAAGATGGCTGCAATGATAATTACCTAGAAACTTAGTCTCATCTCATGCACTCAGATTCAAAAGATAGAGAAAGGGAGTTTTGCAGGTCTTATACCTGACATTGCCGGTGTCAGAATACCATCACCAATTACCATGGATGTGCCTATGAGTACCAAGAGAAGGATAAGGGTTTTCAGATATGATTTGTGCTCCAATGCTTCTTTTATATGCAAAGCCCTTTCCAGTTCTGGAGTTGGTAGTTTGAGTTTAAAACTGGAAATATGCTCATCAGCTTGCTGACGATTCGGAAGAAGGTTGATTTTGGCATATCTACATATTAATGAATATAACGCAAATGTTCCCCCTGTAAGCAGAATAACCAAACTTATTAGAAACCATAAATTATTAACAAAATGAAAAAATGATGAAATAAACTCATACCTTCCCCATTATCATTGGCCTTCAGCACAACAAACACATACTTGGCCAAAGGAACAAGGGCAATTGTGTAAATCACTATTGACAAAGCCCCCAAGACATCAACATCTGATGTGATAGTCACTTTGCTGAATACATCAGAAAAGACATACAGAGGGCTGGTCCCCAAGTCACCATACACCACTCCAAGCGTTTGAAATGCCAATGAAAGAGTTCGCCAAATAGAAACATCCTGATTTATTTGAATGATAACAAGCAGAAAGATCAGTGGAATTTAGACCATAGTTCCTCTCAAGGCATCATTGAATATATGTAACAGTTTCAAAAACTTGTCTATATTTCATTGAAGTTAATACTCGAGCCAAGTTCCCCTTCCAATACTAGGTTCTCTCCTAGGTTTTTGGCTTTTAAGATAATTATAAATTGGCCTAAACTAAAACCTGCAACAATATGGTATGAGGGAAAGATAGTTCTTTTGAGGATCCCCAGAAGTAGATATTTAAAATTTCATCAAATAACCCTACGATATTATTCCTAACAAGTGCTGCAAGACCATCCCATCAACTTCTATAACTGTTCTTCGTTCTCTAGTCCATAAAATGATCACAAAGTACTTGTTTGTAATAAGTTGCTGATGACCCTCGGAAAAATCTGTACGAAGGTACAGAAAGTTTTCACTCCTTCACAATCAGAACATACTTAGAGCTCCAAACTTCAAATTCCCTCCTGCCTAAATATGTCACTACATACACCTGATATCTAAGAATTCATTTAAACTCTATATTTTCATTTATAAAGATTAAAGTGCTCCTAAAAGCTAGCAGTTCATAGCTTGTTAAAAAATGTAACTATGCCCAAACAGTAAAGAAGCCTTATTCCTTGCCTTACTCCTGAAATGCACAGATACCCTCTCGCACATATAAGTGTTAAGGAGTACATGATATGATAAAACTGACATCTGCAATTGAAAGACACGAGAAATTCAAAGAAAGAAAGCTACTTTTTGTACCTTGTCATGGAGATCGTGAACACCTTCAATCTCCATAGCTTCAACATCGAAAGAATCCACTCTTTTAGGCCTCTTGACAAGTCTTCTCCTAACAGATCCATAGCCTCCTCTAATCTCTTCACCCTCTAGCTGAGACCACGGCGGGGACTCAGAATCCACTTCGCTGCCATCAACCCACCTCAAATCCACTCCACTGCCAGTCCCCACAAGTCTCGAACTACTCTCCTCAATTTCTTCTTTCATGATTCTCTGTCAACTCTCACTTTTATCCCCAAAGAAAAGAAACTTGTGGAGTTCACTGAATCGCTTCAAACTACCCCGAAGATACAGTTAAAAGAATATAGTTAGTCAATCATTTTCCGACACAATCCTTAAGATCCACTTGCCAAAATGGCTAGTCTGTATTCAGAAAAGCACCCATTGGTCGAGCAGGTCGTCCAGCAAAGTTCTCCCTTTCCATACCCGAAGTCCCAAACTTTCTTGTCTCTTTCTACCACAATTTGCGTGTCCTTCCTCCCAACTATAATGGAGTTCCTATTTTCCAAGAAAAATGTAAAGATACATCATTTTCAATTGTTTTTGGAACTTGGGTCCACTGTCCCGAATCCCGATAGAGTACGTACTCCCTTAGGAATCTCTTGCTGCGTGAATCGAAGGGCGGAAAAGGTTCAATTTTCTAATAATGGAACGTTAGAAATTAGTTAGAGCCGCGGATATGTCGTACCGTGTAAGAAGTAAGAACTCACATAAAAGGATTCAACTATTAATTTTGATTTAAGCAAGTGACGATATATTTTTTGGTTTATGGGGGAAGTCCCTAGCGGGCGAAATCCCGCCCACGAGCACAGAGGCCCCTTGTGTCAGTGGGTATAAATTGAGGGATGTGCACGAGTGGGTAAAGGACTGACGGAGAGGACGCAACGAGGGACAATAACCGTTGGCAGAGCTAACGTTTAGAGCTTACGTTCTACTCCCGATGGATTTCGAACCCCCGCCTGTCGCTGGAGTTAACCAAACGTCACGTCAGCCTTACCGACAAGTGACGATATATTAACAAGTAAGAACGTTGTTTTGATGAAATTTAAGACAAATTGAGTGATATATATAAAATTAGGCAATCCTTTTTTATGAATGTTGATTTTAATAAAATATTTGTTATTAATGTTCAAAAGTTAACTAATTTCGTTAAAAAAAGGCAAATATCATTTGCTATTAATGTTACAAACTTAATAATAGAACTTTACTTTTATTTTATTCAATTCTTTACAAATATATATTTTATTTATTAACGTTTAATTGATGATATTCTTACGTCACGCGATATTATTCTAATTCAATATTTACAAGAGAGCATCACCACGTAATAAGGAATTGAATACCAATAGCAAGATAGTATAAGGGTTTTCAAATATTCATTCTATCACTAAATATAAGTTATTTGTTATCATTTTATAAAAATAAAGATGAAATTTTTTCCATAAAATGTCCTTTCATTATCTTTTAAAAGTTTGAACATCATTAAATGGATATTATAGAAAAAATATCTATTTAACTAATAACAATAATTTGTAATCAGTATAAAAAAAACCTAATCAAAATGACTTATATTTAATAACAAAAACTTACGATTCCTTTATGTGCATAGCCCTCCCCAGTTTTGGAGTTGGTAGTTTGAGTTTAAAACTGGCAATATGCTCACCAGCTTGCTCATATTCATTAACTGCTTAAATAATTTTCAACATTATTTTACAAAATACTATAGCTTTCAATAAAGTAATACTCATTTCGTCCATATTTATTATTCATTTGATCTCACATCTTTTTATTTTTAATTATAAATCATTATCCGTAGTTTCATAGATATTTTACTTTTCCTCTCCATAAAAATATTTTTTTTCTCTTTCTTTCTTAATATTCTTCTTTATAAGAATATATATATATTTTTTAAAATTTTACCTTAATATTAACGAATTCATTCCATGAAAGAATTATTGGCATTTTTAATTCATGAACTATTTAGATTTTCTAACTTTGGTCAATAATATTTTATTTTATCGTGTATGGTTATCCATAAATTTTAATATAATAACTTTGAAATTATATTTTATTTTATAATTTTTATTTGTCAAACTTTTTTATTTTTGGGCAAATGTGATTATTTTCACTAAAAGCATATTTTATACTATTTTTTTAGCAGAAATGACAAGAATATTTTCGGCACCTAAAGTTTTTTTTTCCTACCCGTTATCAATAATACCCTGGTCATTTCGATTAAAAAATAGTTTAAAATATGCATTTAATGAAAATGATTAAATTTACAAAGAAAAAAAAGTTTGACAATAAAAAAAGACGAAATAAAATAATATGAATCAGAATTATCATATTAAATTTTATGAATTACCAAAGAAGACGAAACAAAGAAAAAAACATAATCAATCAAACTTATAAAATCAAAATAGTTTATGGATCACATACTACATTTAGTTTATCAAGTGAGGCTTATCCTAATGACAAACTAGTTTGATATCAGCGATCAGAGGTCCCGGGTTCGAGATTTGCTGACAACAAGGGATGGTGATCACCTGCTCCCCCTCCCCCCCTCCAAAAAAAAAAAAAAAAAAAAAAAGAACTACATTTAGTTTTTCATAAAATCGAAACTCTCCTAGAAATTTTCTCCTGACAGATATGGTATTCATGGGCTTATGAACTTTATGGGCCCATGCTCCATTTCGAAAGAGGCAGAAAGTAAACCCGAAAGCAAAGGACTTCAAGTGGCTCCATCCCTTTCATATCATAACAATGAGACCACGAGACCCATTCCCTAAAACTAAATCGAGTTTCTAGAAGGCTCCCCCAAAATTTCACGGAGACATTCATATTCCCGCTATTCTCCCTTCTCGCTCTCTCTCTGTCCTCTCTTCCCCAGTCCGAGGGTTTTATAAAAGTTTCTTCATTTTCAATTTTCTAAATCAATTCTCTTGCACGACGATTCTCATACTCAGGTGAGCCATTAATTTTGGATGTTGATGTTTTCCCTTTTGATGTAATTTTTTTCTTATAAACTTCCTTGTTAATCTCTAACGGGTTTTGAAAACCTGCAATGAACAGGGGTAGAGAAAAATGTCGAGGGTATACGTTGGGAACTTGGATCCTCGGGTGTCTGAGAGAGAACTTGAGGATGAATTTCGTGCCTACGGTGTTCTTCGGAGGTGATGGTCCTCCCAGATTTTGTGTACTTTCTCTTGTATACTTGATTTTTTTTTCCCCCCTTTTTGTTCCATAGCCTCCTAAAGTCTCCAGCTTTTTAGAAACATAACAAGAAAAGGCTTAAAACTATTACGGAGATAATTCAGATAATAGTTTTATCTCTGGGATTTTTCCGGTTCCTATTGTTATCTGGCATCAGACAATTCAGTTTGTAGTTGCTTAACAGTGGTAGCTTTTCTGTCTAACAAATGAAAGAGACGTACTTTTTGTTGGAATTAATGTAATGTTGTTGTTTGTGTTGTTGAATCTTATATTTCATGCATGTATTTTGTTTTTGGACTCATAGTTCTTCTTGGTTATTTATACACAAACCAGCGTGTGGGTTGCTCGAAGACCTCCAGGCTATGCATTTGTTGAGTTTGATGATCGCAGGGATGCTGTAGATGCAATCCGTGGGCTAGATGGTATGTCAAATATGAATTTAGAGATATAGAGTGTTAGAAAGTAATTCATCCACTTAAACACATTCAATTTGTTAGGTCTATATAGATTTTATCATTGATCTTTTTAGTTCCATGATTCTATATTAATGTGAATTAAGTAAGAAGGTGGCTCTTTGATGCACTGCCTACTTGTTTCTCTCTGTTACAGCAGTTCTTTAGAATTGTTTTTGTTTAGACAGAATACTTCATATTGTTTTTAAAAGATATGTGCTACTCAGTCGATGGTCTAGGATTTTTTAATTTTTCCGCGTTTTCTTTGGGATATAATTTGGTCTACTTAAACCCCTCTGCCCCTAACCTTCCCCATTTCCCGCTGGCATAAAGAAACTATTGAATAAGTGTTTATGCAAACTCTTGAGGGTGAAATTATATGTTTTAAACTTTGAAGTCCCTATTGCTGAAGGATGTCTCCAAGTGTTGTCTCTCTTTTGGTTGTCTCAGTAATCAGCTTTAATATATTTCTGGAAAATTATCTTGGGATCCCTTAATTAAGTTTCGTCACTTCAATAAATATATGTTATGTTGCATTTTTTCCTCATCTTTTCCCAAATGTTCCTTTACGGATTGTACTAAACTTGGAAATTCTTGAATTGATTTTGTCTTTTGTAATAGTAAATTTTAGAGATTTCCTTTTGCTCTTGGAAGCATTTTTGCAACTCTGAAGTTGATTTAACAGGTAAGAATGGCTGGCGGGTGGAGCTCTCACACAATTCAAAAGGTGGCGGTGGTGGTGGTGGTGGTCGGGGTCGGGGTCGGGGTGGGGAGGATATGAAGTGTTACGAGTGTGGTGAGCCAGGTCATTTTGCTCGAGAATGTCGCTTGCGCATTGGATCTCGAGGATTAGGAAGTGGAAGGCGACGAAGCCCGAGTCCAAGATATAGAAGGAGTCCAAGTTATGGGCGGAGGTAAGTTTCTTGATGTTTTCCCGGGAAGATGACTAAAGGGTCAAATATTTCTTGCACACTCAAGTATGTTGAATCCCCTCTTCTATCTACTTATTTGGAGTAAAGAGATTTTAGACACATTCCCTTATTACATGGACCTGAACTTCGGAGCATCACGTGCAGAATGGTTGAGCATGTTTTATAAACTTATTCCATGGTGCTATCAGTATCAACTTTTTTGATTCCATGTACCTGTTGTGCGTCAAGATCCTAGTGTGAGAACTTGCGGTTTGGTTTAGAGTATACTTTCTCTTTCCTTTTCTTTTATCACAAATTTTAGTGTTGTGGACCTTGGAGTAATAATTGATTTTGTTATGGTTTGCGGTCTTATATAGGACTTTCATTATTAGTTGCTCATCTTCCTACCGATTCACCCATTCATCTTCTTTTGCTGCATGCCAGAAAGTAAACTACCAACTTCTAGTTCTAGGGAAAGAATATAAGAGTATGAGATCTTTTGTTGATTCTATTACTATTTTGGGGTCCTTCCTTGGTTTATGCACTTTCATAAGTGAGTTTTGTTGCAGGAGCTATACTCCTCCAAGGAGAAGATCCCCACGGCGGCACAGCATATCTCCTCCTAAGCGTGAGCGTAGTTATAGCAGGTCTCCTGATTATCGTCATGTTCGTCGGGATTCACCTTATGGTAATGGTAACGGGTATGTATAATATTCATCACCATGGTAAAGCATGGACTGCTGTTGTATTTTTGTTTTAGGCACCAGCATTCAATTATCTTTTCATCCATTCAGTGTATCACCTCGCCGCAGCTCTGGAAAATTCAGCGGGTCGCCAGTGAGTCGCCGTGCTCACCGAGATTCACCATATGCTAATGGGTATGTCATGTGCAGAAATGTTTATAAGTTGAGGTGTTGTTGGTTTTTTGGACAGAAACTTTATTCTTTGTTAATTTGTGGTATTGTATATTTCTTAGTCACTGTACTGATTATCTGGCCCCAAAACCTGATTTGATACTGAAAAATTAGTCATCTTGGACCAAGTTAGCTTGTAGAAGCTTTATTTGTACTTCTTCATGGATGCTAGTTCATTTTTTTCTGCAGAGACTGATGCTGAGGAGTATGTTTTCATGCTGTATTCTAGGCTGACATGCTTGATTGATGAGGCATAGCTCTGTTTTAGTTGATGACAATGGTACTGTTTTGAACCTGAACCTTGGATTGGCTTCACTACTGTATGAACACCAAATGCAATGGTTTGGCCTCACTTAACTATTGGCTTTTGATAACTGGAGACTTTTTTTAAATACTTTTTGCTGAAAGCATGTTGCTATTTTCTATTTTTTTAAGAGCTATAGGAATTCTATTATTTCTTGTAGATGTCTAAAGGTTTACTATTTTCTGTTTTTGAGGTGGTTGTCGGCTAAGATGCATCGTTTTGCCTCTTTTCTTGCCTCTTATTCCACATGGTTTACCACATGCTTCTATGCTTGTCATCATCCACATGTCCTTTTGGCTTCCAAATGATTTGATCGGAAGTTTGGTTGAACAAAGCTTTCAATAAAGCTTCCTTAGTTACTCTGCTGTCATCTACAAAGTTGGGGGTAGAGATTGGAGAATTCTGCTGCTTTTGACTCTTGAGCACCCAAGCCCTTAATTGGCTGGCCAAGTACTTGTCCTGATTCCATCTTTTTCGCTCCCTTGAAAACCAGATTTGCGTGCAACATCAACTTTGAAACTGCATGTCATCTAGCTGAACGAACATTCTCTACCCGGATGCCCTCTTCATGTTGTTGACCTGTGTTAATGTGGTGTTGCCATCATTCTTTCTTTCTTTAATCAACTGTTTCGGCTCTCTCCGCTCACAAGGATATCAATCATTTTATGGATTGTCCCATCAAATCCGGCATGAGGGCAGTTAACTGAGTGAAGGATGGTTCTTAACAAAAGGACCTTTAGAATGGTTTTATAATAATTTCATCTCCCTGTTGAGATCTTTTTGATTAAGGCCGAGCAATCATGTAGTGGCCTCGATTGAACGGCCTGACCATCTATTTCAAAATATATTTGTAGAATATAATTATGCATCACTATTTTTTCCCCCCTGAATGTTTAAAATTCTACTTGGCTGTGGATTCTACTCTCTGATTAGCTTGCCACACACATTCAATCAACCTCCTGGGTCTCTTTTCTGGCTGAAATGAATGGTTTGGTAGATTGGATGGAAAACTTACGGATCTTGGGAAAACTGCTTTAGTTTGGCTTTTCTTTTTGTGCCATCGAAAAGGAAGAAAAATGCTTTTTGTGCCATGGCTCACAACAATTAATAATTATTCCCAATGTTTGTCTCCTTTGTTGATCAATTTCATGTTCTTGCTATTGATTTGAAATGAAAAAGGATTATTTCAGCTAAAAGGATTTATTTGATCAATGAAAAAAAAAAGGGAACAAAAATAGTTTTTTTTCAAAAAATATACATATAAAGGATCTAAAAGTTACAGATAATGATCTAAAATCTATGAAGGCCAAGTTGAAAAAGAATGAAAAATAAAGAGTTAAAATTAAAGATTTGCATCCATACATACCAAATCAAAAGGTAAAAGACTAAATGGGAGACTTTCTCTATTCAATCGCTCCCATTCTCCCGTCGTATAATTTTGTACGAGTCAAAGAAATAGCATATGGACTCTCTACCGGTAACTGAAAAACATGTAAATTGGTCAACGGATACTAAAGAGCAAAGTAGTTAAAAGACGGCAAGTTTTGAGGAATCGAAGCCTAAAGGGATTATTTATCCTCTTGGAGCACACTGGTGACTGGGTTTGTTAAAGTTGGGTCCCTTGCCCTTGTTGAAATATATCAAATTTTGGAGTAAACAAAAAAGTTGCAAGTGGACCTACACATGTCCATGTAAGGCTACCATGCAGTTCAAACAAGGCCCAAGTATTAAAGAAAAGACATTTAAAAGACGCCCAAATTTTATAAAACTTTCTTTATTGGGGCCCAATATTAAGAGACAAAATGCATATGAACCATTTTTCCGAGATTTGCCCCCAATTTTACCATTTTCCTCCGGCTCCCCTTTTGTACGCCTGTGTTAGGGTTTTAGAAAGATTTCGCTATTTTGAATTTAATCCAGCGATCGCGAAGATTATTTTTCCATAAGGTGAATTTGATTTTTATCAGTTTATTCGTCTATGTAACTTCTGATGGATTTTCCTAGTAATTTATGAAAATCTGTGATTAACAGAAGAGGGGAAGATGTCAAGGGTATATGTTGGGAATTTGGATCCCCGGGTGTCGGAGAAAGACCTTGAGGATGAATTTCGTGTCTATGGTGTTCTTCGGAGGTAAAGTTTTCTCTTCTTGTATTGATTTCTGGCGTAGGTTTGGAATTTTTTGGTTCTCTTCAATAGTGTTGTTTTGGTGCATTTATTTATGTTTAACCTGGAAAGGA
This sequence comes from Parsonsia alboflavescens, assembly GCA_028571225.1. Classification (NCBI taxonomy): domain Eukaryota; kingdom Viridiplantae; phylum Streptophyta; class Magnoliopsida; order Gentianales; family Apocynaceae; genus Parsonsia; species Parsonsia alboflavescens. The sequence continues at coordinate 13,373,540 of JAOXNR010000013.1, forward strand.
GGAATTCTAGATGCAAGTTGCGGTAAAGGAAATATTTGCTTGTCTTCTTCTCTTTCGTTTTTTTTTTCTCCTTGGCAAGCAAATGGTGTCAATTAGGAGAAACACAATACAAAACATAGTACTTCTATGTATGCTCTGGAGTATTATTGACTAGAACTAGAAAGAAAATGGTTCTTATGACTGCAAGAAAGCTCGGATCTCAGTACTTCTGCTTTTTCTCACCTTCCACTCGGCTGAGATTTTTTGGATTCGAGCTGACAGTAAATACTGTGTTTCTCTTTTCAGTTTACCTAATACTGGTTTTAACTGAATTGAGCGTTGGATGTCAATGTTCAATACAACATACCTGCTTAAGGAGAGAAGGCTCCGTGGTTTTCTTTCACTCTCTTAGTTATTGATTTGCTCGCAATATATGACACATTATGCCGTTGGTACTTCTCATATATGTTCTGTGCTATTAGAGATTTCACGTTTTTGTTCTGTTTCAATTAGTTCCACATGGCTTTTTTATTTTTTTTTCATTTTTTTATTGTGTGTCTTAACGAATGAAATTGTTGGAGTATTTCTTTTTAGGTAATTGCCATTGAAATTTGCCACTGTTACTCTTTAAGTTGGTCTTTTGTGCAATTCTTGGCTTTGCACTCATAGTTCCTGTTGGTGCTTCTAAACACATGCAGTGTTTGGGTTGCTCGAAGACCTCCAGGTTATGCCTTCATTGATTTTGATGATCGCAGGGATGCTCAAGATGCTATCCGAGGAGTAGATGGTAAGTCAAATGCGTTTAGATATATTGCACAAAAGTGATTTTGTTTTACTTTTGCACAATTTAGGCTGTTATAAGTATTTAGACTCTGTTCATATTTGCTCCTATCTCAACATTCCATATCTGACCAATTTGAGGCTTCAGTTTTTTTTGGTCCTAACTTGCTTGGTGTTTGATAAACCATTCTGCCGTAAATTTCTAAACTAATCTGAACCTCCTTTCTGCCTAGTATTATATCCAGCACAATTGATTTGTCTTTGTCCCATGGTTTCACTTTTATTGTTCTTTTAATTCAAAACACTTTTTCTGCCAAAATTCACAATCCACTCATATTTGTACTTGGGCTTCATATGTCTAATAAATATATTTTCAATACTTCTTAACTCTAATCACAATTTTAAGCACCAATTAATTGTAGTATAACAATATTTAAATATGTGGAGCCATTTCAAACCAAATCAATTATTTCAACACAAATTTAGAACCCAATCCAGATACATTTTGTTTTTTTACTCGCAAAATAATTCACATCTTGCTCTAAATCCAAATAAAACCATAGCTTATTATTTCTTCAAGTATGCTGCTGCTAAATCCCATTAAAGACGTTGCGATCACCAAGGGTGAAGTATTTTGTGTTCTTCCAGGCTTGTGCTCTAATATTTTGCAGTGATCTCTTTTTCCTCCGCTGAGAGTTTCAACAAATTCACACAATTGGTTCTGAAGGATTGTGATTTTGGCTTAGCATGCTTGAGACCATAATGTCAAAAGGATGTTAACCAAAATTTTCTTATATCCTTTTTCACACCAGGAATCAGTTTGCTAACATTTTTTTTCCCAACAGACATGACTATTGAGTTTCTTTAATTCCTTCGTCTGTGGGACTATGCATTCTTCTATCTTTTGATCCGAATACATTTTCCAACATACTCTTGTCTTTTAAGTTTTCAGTGATGGTGCTTCTGTTAGCAGGTTGTTTATACTTGGTATTTATCCTTATTGAGGTTTTGCTAGAGTGATTCCATTCGTTTGTTTCTTGCTATCATTCTGCCTTTCAAGTTCTAAGCCCCTCCTCTCTCTCCCTCACTTCCATTAATGAACATCTGGAATCTTCATTTATGGGCATTTTGATTCAACAGGTAAGAATGGCTGGCGGGTGGAGCTCTCGCACAATTCAAAAGGAGGTGGAGGGCGTGGTGGTCGAGGTCGTGGTGGGGATGATCTGAAGTGTTACGAGTGTGGTGAACCAGGTCATTTTGCCAGAGAGTGTCGCCTGCGTATTGGTTCCCGAGGATTAGGAAGTGGAAGGCGACGGAGTCCTAGCCCTCGATATAGAAGAAGTCCCAGTTATGGGCGGAAGTGAGTCTCTCCCATTATTTTCCTTTGGAAGATGATTGATTTCTGAAATGTTTCCCTTGTTCAAGCATGGTTCCCTTGCGTATGTGGTGCATTATTTTTATTAGCCGCCTTTTGTGATGCATGCCAGAAATTTACTCCTACTAATCTAGGATGAAGAATATAAGCAAATATCTATCTAGTTGTCTGATACTCATTTCTTTTTTTTAGTTGCTCTTTTGATTTATGCGCTATCATAGATTATGCATTTCGCTGCAGGAGTTACACACCTCCTAGAAGAAGATCTCCACGGCGCCACAGCATCTCTCCTCCACGGCGTCGTAGTTACAGCAGATCTCCTGACTATCGTCATGGCCGTCGGGATTCACCATATGGCAATGGGTATGCAATGCATGCCAACAGATGATCAAGCACTTCTAGATGTGTTTTTGTTTGGGCCATACAGCTTCTAATTATTGTGTTCTTGTCTGGTAAATACAGCGGGTCACCAGCAAATCGTCGTGCTCATCGTGAATCACCTTATACAAATGGGTATGTTATGGTTATATGTACAAATGTTATAAGTTCTTCTGATGCTTATGTGTGCCTGTATTGATGTTTTTATGATTTTAAATTTGGCATTATACCTTTTTATTACATTTATTTCTTGTATGCAACACTGTTAATCTACCCAAGCCTTCAGCTGTGATTCACCAATCTTTGCTGAGTTAGTATAAACAAGCTTCATTGTACTCTCATACAGTGTGTATTGTTATCTAATGATGTTGATTGTTTTGACAGAGATTGATGCAGTGTTGGATGTGCACATGCTCTTTGCTGCTCTGTTGGCTGATAGAAGCATGATTACATACAAAGAGGAATAGGTTGTTTTAGTTTACAGCTGGTCAATGGTTGTGTTATGAACCTGGACCTTGGGTTGGCTTCTGTACTATATGGACGCCAAATGCAATGGTTTGCCCTCATTTTCTATTGTCTTGCTATATTTTGCTTATAATAATTCTGAACTTTTATTCAAAACTATGTTTAGTGAAATGCTACAATTACTCATAGATGTCTCTAAAAGGTTTTATATTTTCTGTTTTTGAGGTGTGGTTGTCGGCTAAGACATCATCATTTTGCCTCTTCTCGCTTCTTAGTCCGCATGGTTACAGCTTCTTCCCTGCATGTCATCATCTACGTGTTCCTTGTGCTTCTTAATGAGTTTGAACCTATTAATCGAAGTGCCATGCAATAAAAGTTTCCTTAGTTCTGTTATCTGCCCGGCGGTGGAAGAGATTGGAGCACTTGCTGCTTTTCACTCTTCAATACTCGTTCTGCCTGATATACATCATGGCTTCTACTGTTCTTGACTTCTTTGAAAAGCCAAATCTGTGGCAACATCAAGTTTGAACCACGAGCTTGAATGACCTTGAGAGCTACTTGAACAATCTCCCTAGATGCTTTCATTGAACTGATTTCAGTTGCTGTGGCATGTCCAGCATTGTTTGCCTGAGCAACTGAAGAAGCCGAGAGTACCAGAATGAATTAACCGTCCAGTTCTCACAGTAGGTCTTACATCCTGTGACTGTGAGAAGTGCATTGCGAAGGCTTCTTGGAGATTTTAATTTTGCGCGATAAGAAATTTTTGGTGTCATGATTGTCAAGCAGGTAAATATTAATACACTAAATTGGACATCTCTTTATGCATTTTCTTTTCCCTCTTTTGGCTGGCTTGATAGCTTCTTTGCTTTGGCGATCCTCTCATGGTTCCCTTGGAAAGATTCTGGCAGTAACAATTCCTGGATGTTACTTGGATCGTCCTTGATTTTGCCTAGTGTGTACCACATAACCAACGGTCTGATTTTGTTCTTCTTTGCCAATGTTTCGATCAATAATGTTCCAACTATCAAAATATGCGGTTATGCGAGCCGGAGTTGCCTGGTTTGTTCTATTCTTTTTGACATTCTCGTGTTACGGCAGTAATCTTTTATTTAGAAGCCATTTGTGCACTTTATTTAGATGTATTTCATGCAAAAACCATATTTGCCCCAACTTTCTATTCATTTTTTATTCTCACACTTGTGCTTTAGTTTTCATCGGATATATTTCAAATTTTCATACGTGGATCCATAAAAATTCCACATATATCACCATTAGTAATCCACTTTAATTGTTTTTTATTATTATTTTTTATTTAATTTACAAGCGGTGTTAGAGTTTACAGGAAGTTCATATCTTTTCATATTTTTACTTTTGAACCATCTGATCTCTTCTCAGTTTATACTCATTATAACAATTTTTTAAAATAAAATACTAAAATCCAGCTTTTGTTACACCTTTCAATTGTAGTTATAAATTTTATACCCTTCAAAAGTCAAAACAACTTGCACTCAAGAAATAAAAAAATTGATAAGTTGCGAAGTGATATGGAGAATGGCCATTTGGCATGTGAAAAACCTAATAAATAATTTTTACCCATCTTTTAGAAAGTTAATTTATTTTCTTTCCATTGATTATTCTAAGATAAATATTTTTTTTTAAAAAAATGATAGTAATAATAAATTCAATTTTTTTTTTTTATCTAACAATGTCTGAAACTATTTTGATAAGATTTATGACACAACAAGGTTAGATTAACTTTTGATTAAATTCAAAAACATTAATTAACTTCTGATTAAAATAAATTAAGTATTGATGGCCTTGCTCAAGCTTCACAAGTTAGATTTTTAGTTCTCGTTTAGGCTAGTTTCGAATTTGTTATTTTATTTTGGTTTGAATTTGTTTCGTTTTGGCCTAGATCAAGTTTCACAAATTTTTAATTCTCGTTCAGACTAATGTTGGATTGGCTTAAATTGTTTTCATTTGCTTTGAATTATGGATTTTTAGGTGGAAATTTCCAAAAATACCCAAAATTGAATAGGGTATTTAAAAAATACTCAGTTTCTCAAATCATTTAAAAAATACCCAACTGGATAATTTATTTTCATTAGGTACCCAAATTGGTACAGATACGGATATAACAGGATTGACCAATGGAAAAGACACCCATGCCTATGTAGAAGTCAAACGATACCTTGTCTTCCTTCTATGTGCTGAGGTGCGATCCGTCCCTCAAACAAACAAAAAACTCAGAATTTAAAAAATTCTTGGCCGTTGCCGTTGCCGGAGCCGAAGAACAAGTTAACCAGATAGCAAGGCATCTTCTTCAACTCCACCATCACCTACGCCTTCTGACCTCAACCACAGATAAATTCTCTTCTTTTTTTTTTTTTTGCATCGTTTAATTTCTTTGTGTTTTCCCCTTCAATGATCGTTTAATTTCTTTGCTTTTGAAGTGATAGAGTTAATTAGAAATTTATGAGATTGTTGTGGTGTGCATTGAACTGTTTCTTTTTTTTTTTCCAGTTGAACTTGAAGGAATTGTTTGCTTCATTTATTTTGATTTTTTTATCTTCTTTTTGATGGATTTTGTTTATGATTGTGGTTAATAAACAGTTGAAAAGGTTTGGATTAGAATTTTGGGTTGAATTGGTGGAAGGTTAGGATAATCCCACCGAAAGTCGAGATAATCTACCAAAGGTCGGGAGGATACTGAAGGTCGAAGGAATACTTGGGAAAGTTCAAACTTGGCCAAGTCTTTCTCCGACCTTCAGTAGATCCTCAAGACCTTCAGTGGGATTATCCGACCTTCCACCAATTCAACCCAGAAAGGTTGGGATAATCCGAAGGTCTATGCAAGGACAGCCAATTTCACCGATACATTTCTTTCTTCGACCTTCAGAGGATAATACCGATCTTAGGCATACAATTTCAAAGGTCGGTAATATCCACCGAGGGTCGATGCAACTACTAGGCTAGTTGAAAAAATACCCATGCATGCATGGTTGAGCAGTTGAAAAGGAACAGTTGATTCCCTGAAGAGTGGTGGCAGTCGAAAGTCAAATTCCTTCCTTATTTTCCGAGTTGTTGTCCATCCCTCAAACAAACCAAAACTCAGCACTGCCAACTCCACCATCATCTTCCTTTCTTTAGGTCTGAGAATCCTGGCCATGTATACTTCCTTGAAGGTCTCATGCCATCATTCCTTCTCACCCTTGCATCAAGGAGTTCGGGCTTTCTCCTTTCTTGACCAGACGAAGGAGATTCAGGGTAAATCGATTGTTGGAGCCAGAGAACAAGTTTAGTTCCCATCTTTTTCAACTCCACCGTCATCGTCATTGTGTTCGACAATGCACAAGTAAGGTTTTTTTTTTTTTCTTTTTCCTCACGTTTAATTTCTTTGTTTTTTTCCAATCCAATGATCGTTTAGTTTCAGTACAAGTCATGGAAGGCAAAAACGAATGAATATTCAGATAATTACAAGTCAAGAATATTATTATTCTCTAATTGCTACAGGAAAGTCAACCTTGACAGTGACAGTGACAGTGACATGTCTTTTCAGCAAAATAGATACATAAACAACTGGAAGATGAGATTTGAATTTGGAAATGGAGAAAAGGATTTTTGGCAGTTTGCAACGGTGGAAGGTTGGTATTTTCCGTCGTAGGTCGATGCAAGCACTTAAAGATTGGTATTTTTTTTCTTTTCCAATTTTAATTTCTTTGTTTGTTCCCTTTTAGTGATAGTTTAATTTCGTTGCTTTTGAAGTGATAGTGTTAATTAGAAATTTATAAGATTGTTGCGGTGTGCATTGAACTAAGTTTTTTTTTCTAGTTGAACACGAACAGTTTGCTTGTGTTTTTTTGTATTTTTTTAGGTTTTTTTTTGACGGATTTTCCTATGATTTATGAAATGTTGAGACTTTTGGTTTGGGGAATTCGAATTTTTGGGTTGAATTGATGGAAGGTCGGGATTATCCCACTAAAGGCACTGAAGGTCGTAATTATGGTGTGAAGGTCGGGTTTATCATTCAAAGGTCGAAGGAAGACTTGCAAAGTTGAAAGTTGGCCAAGTCTTTCTTTGACCTTCAGATGTGAAAACAGACCTTTAGCCCATAATGCCGACCCTTAGTGGGATTATCTTGACCTTCAATGAAAATTTTTTTCTTATTATATTTTGAAGTTTGCCAAGTCTTTATTCGACCTTCAACTCTGGATAAAGATTTTTTCTAATTAGCCTTGTGCTTTCCAAGAACACACTTAGCATACATGCTTAGTACTCATGGGGTACTACCGTAAAAGGACACAAAGAGTGTGTTTCAGTACTCGAACTGTAACGAGTCCATGTTTCCTTTGTGCACGTGCACAAATGGAGCCATCAGTGCTCTAAGTTCATCTACTACATTATCGATATTCTTACCGATCAAACTTTTTAGAGAAGCCCCTCTTTATTTTGCAAGACTGCTTTTCGTTTTAGCATTAGACGTGCAAGTCTCAAGATGTTCTCGGAAAATTCAAATTTACTAGGCATAAAATATTATATAACTCATTAGTATCGAAATAGGATCTCCAAGATGGGATTATCTTTCAGTCGGTCCGAACCTCTGTCAAATTCTTCCTCAGTAGGCTATTCTGGTTACGCGGTATGTGACCTTCATCTAAGATCAGAATGTTAGGCATCTGAAAGTCTCCTTCGGATGTGTGGCATTCTGATCCTAGATGAGATTCACACATCGAGCTACCAGAACAGCCTACTGAGGAAGAGTTTAGCAAAGGTTCAGACAAGCCGGAAAATAATCCCATCTTGGACATCCTATTCCGATATTGATGAGTTATATAATATTTTATGCCTGATAAATTGGAATTTGCCGAGAATATCTATCTCGAGACTTGCATGTTTGATGTTAAAAGGAAAAGCAGTCTTGCAAAATAAAGAAGGACTTCTTTGATAAGCTTGATCAGTAAGAATACTGATAATGCACTAGATGATCTCAAAGCACTGATGGCTCCATTTGTGCACGTGCACAAAGGAAACATGGGCCCGTGATAGTCTTTATGTTTTTAGAGAAACACTTATTGTGTTACATTCCACACTCAGAATAAAGAATTTTCTGATTAAAAAAACATCATAGAGATCGGCCACTTGTGTCTCGAAAAAAACGAGTTTAACTGTATGAATTTTTTTTGATGAACTATTTCCTTTGTTTCTTCAGTGTAGAGATATGGATCCCGCCCAACATACCTTTCAGTTTTGATACGAACTGAGATGGGATGTCATTTTGGAGGGTGCCCAACTGACGTAGGTGGATGTGGTGGGTTGATGAATAAGAAATTCTGGAAGAAATCTAATATTAGGAACTCAAGAAAATTGCAACTTTTAGTTCGGATAAACAGTAAATGAGGTGAACAGTAATTGATAAACAGTGCTAGAGCAGTAATTGGTGAACAGTGCCAATGAACAATAACTCAAACTTTGTATAATCCGTCAAAATTTGAGGCTTTTCGATAATCTAACTTCTGAACTTGTCAGGAGTCTAGACAACGAAAATTGAGTTCTTCTCCTCTAAACAAACTTCAATCTAAAGTAGTTAAAGGACGAAGAAAGAAAGAACAACACCTTGCGATCACAGGGAAAGAGAGATAAACTCTGAAATATTATTGATAATAGATTCACCTTACTAGCTCTTAAGTATTCATCCTTATTTATAATACTAAAAGTTCTATGTTCCTAATTAGACTAGGAAATAGAAACCAAGTAAACTACTAATAACTAAGTTATGTGTTCCTAATCAAACTAGGAAATAAAAATTAGGAAGAAAATAATAAAAAAATAAAACATGTTTCTAAATAAAATTCTATCTAATTAAGGAAATAAAATTATTAAACAATTTTGATTTTGCTTGTCTACTTGTTCTGCATCACTAGCCCGATGAGATGTGGTTCTTCATTGGAGGCTGGTTACATCGATTTTCTTTCCCACATACAACATTTATACCACCGATTTTTTTTTTTTTTTTTGTTCGGAGTATGTAAGAAAGATATTACCTTTAATCTTTGTTGTTAGTTAGAGGATTGGATTAAGAATTTGAAAAATGAGTTTTAAGGATGTTGGGGGGATGCCATATTGATAAAGCCACAGAAGGAACTAGAGAAAAAGCACGGTTTGAAGGAGCTTGAAAATCTGGAATGAAAAAAGATTTGATGAGGCTAGAAAAAGAAAACTCGAAACTAAAGACAGAAAGATTGGAGACTAAAGGAAGTTCCTTCAACCTTTCCATCTTTAGTTCTGAGTTTTCTTTTTCTAACCTCATCAAATCTTTTTTCATTTCTAGATTTTCAAGCTCTTTTAAGCTGTGCTTTTTCTTTAGTTCCTCCTCTCGCTTTATCAATATGGCTTCAACCAACTTAAATGCTTTTTGTTTAAATTAGGAAAATAGTAACCTCATTAGCTCAGGTATTGTTGAATTTTCAGTAACTTCCCTCTAGGTTAGTTCATATTTGTAATAGTAATTTGTTAAGGTTATTGGCTTCAAAGTTTGAACAAAAGTTTTGAAAGAGAATAAAGAAATACACCCATCATTCTTTTTCTTCTATTTTTTTTTTTAATGACACAATACTTCATTTTTTTTTTTTTGAATTAGAATTAAAGAATTATTGAAACAAAAACCAAAGAACTACCCCTAATCATAAAAAATGAATATGAAGATAATTACAAATCATGAAAATAGGACAGTGACCGTGACATGCCTTGGAATCTGGTTTGATAGTGACACTGAAGTGCATCAAATGCAAAAGAGATACCTAAACAACTCGGGAGGGGAGATATAAGTTTGGAAATGGGAAAAAAGCTTTTTCGTTGTTTGAAATGGTGGAAGGTTGAGAATATATTCTGAAGGTCGATATAATTATTTGAACGTCGGTATTATCCTCCAAACGTCGATGCCTAGACTTGGCCAATTTCACATTTGAAAAGTCTTTCCTTGACCTTCATGTGATGGGATAAATGAAAATATTGCAAACTAGTAAGAATATGAAAATCGATTACAAGTCATGAATCGTCTCAACACCAATATCACCTTCAAAAACATCCATACTCTTATGGGTGACACTTATATTAACATTTACAAACATTCACTCTTTAACTGTCGCCTACAATGTTTGTCCAGAAACCCGAGGCTCTTGTGTAGATCTCCTCATAGATTGGTGCCCTTCTTCAGCATGATCATACGACAATGGAACCTCTATTTCAGGTGGTGTTGCTTCTGTGGTTGCGTTCGGACAAGTTCGACGATTGTGTCCTTTTTTACTCCATCGAAATTGTTCACTTCGAGATAGGAACCGACCTTCTTGGGATCTTCCTACCCCCCTTCTCGCAAACGATGCATTTACAGCCACATCTTCCAAACCTGAAATTCTATCCAAAGTTGAAGACAACGGAATAGGCTGTATCAAAGGTGCATATTTCTTCCTCAATATTTCTGTGTCAAATGAATTTCCACAGCACAGAGAATAGTAGTGAGCTCCAATTTCCCTATAACGAATTAAAGATGAGAAAAAACAAATTAGGATGATGATTTTAAAACTATTTTCGAAACAATAGAGAAGATCCGAGAGGTCAAACATATCGGCCATTTAGAACGTCAGTTTAAATTATACGAAGGTTTTTCAATACAGTAATGGCATGTTTACATGGAATTCCTTCTAGATCCCATCTCCTACATCCACACGTTCTCTGAATCATATCCACAACAGCATTTGCTTCTCGTGGGGGATTACCGACTACATACTCCTCCCTATCTCGAATAGATGTAGTATGCAGCCTTTGTTGGTTAACCAAAATAGCTTCCGCCTCAATTCGTTCCACAATAAGTCTGGTAATAAGGGCAAACATTGCAATTTTTGCTTCTGGGCATTTATTGAACCAACTCTGACGCATACCCCTATAAAACTCATGAGCTGATGTAATCGGCAATTTCCAAGCTTTCTTGATCACTTCATTGAAGGACTCCACAAGATTGCTAGTCATATGGTTGTATCGATTCTTCGGACAGCAAGCACGTGCCTAACCCAATCGCCCTACCTCAACATCCAACCACCGATGAACCCCAGGATGCATACATTCAATCTCCCTAAAGTAGTGGTCGCATCTGTCCTTATCATATGCATATGTATATGCAAAACTTTTGAAAATTGTTTAAACACAAGGATCTTTGCACTGTCTTCAATTTTTCCTTCAAATGTCAAAAACAAAAAATGCATGTGGAACCTCGGGATACAATTTTCTCACTACGTATAATATGCCTTCGTGTCGATTGGATACAATTACCAAATCATCGGGGCGATTCGTATGTAGTTCTTAGTCTTCTTAAGATCCACTCCCACGAATCATTGCTCTCCTCTTCATTGAATCCGAATGCAAGTGCAAAATTTTGTCCTTTTCCATCACACACAACTACGTAAATTTTGCACTCCTTTACATTTTTCAAATGTGTTGCATCTAGGACAATGACGGGTCTCATGTACTTGAAACCCTCGATCGAAGAACCAAATGCACAAAATGACTTCACAAAATGCTCCTCCGATAATGCTAAGCTACTCACTAAGCCTGGCATTGTACGCTCCAAGAGGTAGAAGTATGTTGGAAGCTGTTTTAGTGAGTCCTCTGGAGTTCCATAAGTGATATCCTTTGCACTTGCAAAGATCTCCATGCTTTGGTGTATCCTAACTTCCCACCATAATTCTTCCCCATGTCTTGAATCACATTTTTGGAGGTGTGATTCGCACCAGTGATTTTTCCAGCGTACAAACAACCAATTGTTGATGCACTTACATCCCTATTTTGGCTTTGTTCTACAGTTTGAATGTAAGTGTGAGTCGGGACAAACTTGTGAATTACCCATCTTTGGCATCCGGCTCTACACTGTGCAAGTATCATGAACGTGTAATCTTTTTTCTTCCTATATTGTGCCTCGAATCGTGAGTTATCCAAAAGCACCACGAGATAGGAAAATGGATTCTCGAGTGAATATTGACTGACTACTGTAGTCAATTCATCCTTATCTTTAAAAATTGAATCCTTCCCTATCTCACCCACAAGTGGAATGGTTTCATCTTCAAAATAATGCACCTTTGGTTCATCACCCCGGTCCATGTCCATGAATTGAGTAGAAGGGTCTGGTATAAACTGATGAAATGGAAATACGTGTCTAACCCCATCGTCGAAGTTCACGGGAACATCATCATCGACACCGCAGATATATTCTTCTTTGTAATGATCATCACCATAATCATCAACATCGGTGTGAATATTTCCAGATGGCCCAGGTTCATCGTTTATAGGTGGGAATGCCCCATTCAGATTCCTTTCATATGCATTAACAAAATCATCCATTGCAGGATCAACACCACATAGATGTAATCTTTCAATTTTGTTAATGACCACCATTTTAGGATCAGCTTCCCCCATCAAAAGCATGATCCCGTATGTATCTTCAATTTCCAATAATTTAGTACCTCCATCGGATAATCTGGATGCAAATGAGATTTTTACATCAAATTGGTTTAAATCATTCTTCATGCAGCTTGTCATAGTCATCCTAAAATCTTCATAACTGATGTCCTCGGGTACGACTACCGGACCCACCCTTCCACTTAGAGAACCATGGTGAAGAATAATTCTGATTAAGCCCATTTATGCAAGAATCCAAGAAAAATATATTCAGGATGGATAATGTGCAACCAATAATAGAAAGCAAAGGGGAATATCTTGATTGAAAAAACAAAGTAGAGAAAAAAGGGTCTACATAGTTTTTGAAAAAAAAAAGGGGACCAGAAAAAAATGACTGAAGGTCGAGGTGATCATATGGAAGGTCAATATAATCCCTTCGAAGGTCTAATTAACCTTATGGATGGTCTATTGAACTTTTTTTTTAATAAAATTGAAGGTCGATTATATCATTTGAAGGTCGATATAATCCTTAGAAGGTCGAAAGGATCAACTGGAAGGTCGGTTGAACCAACAAAAAAAATTGGACTTGAAGGTTGGCTTATACTACTAAAGGTCAGATAGACATCTAGAAGGTCAAATAGAACTCCCGAAGGTTGGCCACTACTTCAAACACTTAACACAAACAACTTTCTTTCTTTCCTTCCTTTCACCAAACAAACAACACAAAACAATGAAACATCAGACCAAAAAAACCCAGCGTCACTTAGGAATCAATGAGCCTTGGCAGCTTAAGACTAAGTTTCGAATAACTAATGCAGAGGACATAGTAAGTCACCTAATGAAGAGTCCGAAAAGAATGAGCCCCTAAAGGAGTTATTCAAAATCGATCAATCTTTTCACTAGGAACTATTGGTTAATGTTTAAGGTGCTTGACAAGTTTAAATGACATTAGAACTGTGGCAGAAAGTTTCATTGCATCATTTTTGCCTGGATTCGGCTTGTGCTGGTGCCACTATTTGTGGCTGTTCATTTTCATTGAAGACATTAAGGCCATAAAAATGGAGTTTGAAAATCTTCAAAATGAGATGGTACATGAGGCTTTCCCCAGAAAAACTGATCCCGAGGATGTGGCACCAAAAATAATGCAGCAAATGATAAATGGTAAGACTTCTATTTTTGGTTCCAGGTTTTATGATACAAGGCATTGTAAGTGTTTGATAATTTTATAGGATAACAATATTTTTGGTAATAAATCATTTTAATTTTATCCTTTATTTAAAAGAAAAAGTCTGTAATACTTTAGGTAAGAAGCTATTCTTTTAGAATTATGATAAATAGATAAGTCTACCATTATCTTATTGCAGGAGATCAACTGAGGTGGCATATGGCAGATGAAGTGAAAGCACTTGGATTTATGGCATGCTTTATCAAAAACTTCCTTAGTTATAAAGGAAAGTGGCATATTGAAGATGGAGAATCGAAAGTTCAGCTCAAGAGTATCCACAGTGTGTTCCAAAATGCAGCGCAGGACCTCAAAAGGCTCAGGGCAGACATGGTCCAAAATTTCACCGAAAAGGGGACAGTGCATGCCGGTGAATTTGGATTGTCTACTTTCTAGTGTCCTAGGAATGTTTCTGCACTTAAAGCAACATATCCAGGAAGTTTACACCATACTTTCCAAGTATGTATGTGGATCGAGTGATGAATCTGTCGTACAAAATCTCAACTCTCTCCTGCAGAATATTGAAGATTTTCAAAAATGTAATGGTGAATTGGCTAGTCCTTTGAAGGAACAACTTCAGGTCGTTCAGAAGAGCTTGGGATTTTTTAGATATTTTCTTGGTTTTACTGCAACAAGGTGTGGTTAACTTGGAAATTCGAAAGATCTCCTAATTCATGCTGAACTTGGTGTGGACAACGTTTCATGTCTCCTTTATCTGTGTTGCGTTGAGGATAAGATGAATGAAGTGAGCTGAAAATGCATCTTTTTTCTGAGCTTCAAAAGATTAGTCCAGCATATCCATAAGTCAGGAAGATCTATATCAGAACACTGAAAGCTTCAACGTCTTGGGCTTCAAAGGCTATATACTGGAGCTATCAGAACACTCCTTTATCCCTGCAGGAGGAGCCGAATTTTCTGGTTACATTTTTTGCAGTGGATAAAGCTTCAGAAGAGTGCAAAGAGCAAGATCAAAACTTGAATGATTGAGCATATAAATGCAGTGATCATTGACAATGCATGTGCTATTTACTTGCTCGATGATGAAGACGAAAATGGAAATACTGGTAAGGAACCGGAATTGAATAACAAAGTTAAAGATTTGGAAGAAAATTTTATGGCCGCAAAGGACGATAAAAGAAAAATTTTTGAATTGTGTGTGCCAGAACCGTTGAGGAGTTGCTAAATACCAAGGTTGATTTTGTTGCCAACTTAGAGCATCACATTGAAATAGTTCAAAAATTCGCTATGGACCCTAGGGGAAGATTTCGGGTTAAAAGCAGCCTTGCCAATGTCAGGATATTAAAAGTCAATGGTCTCGTTTTCTGGACAGTGCTTATCAAACTGAGTTTATCTATGATTCATTTCTGTGCAAAAACCGTCCCATCCTCTGTCACAAGTTGGGGCTGTTTGATGTCCTTGAAGAAGTTAAGACAATCAAGATGCACCAGAAATCTATGAGAAATACCTCAGTGCGAAAGCCTTCTTGCTTTTCCTCACCAATTTTGGTAGAATCTAATTTCCGAAAGGACAATGCAGTGCTGATCAAAAAGAGTCCATCAGATGAAAACGACACAACTCAACTTGTTATCTTTGCTAAAAATAAGAGACAAATTGACATATAGTTCTGGAAAGTTAAAGTTCATCTCAATTGTGGCATGCCTGGAATAGGCAAGACCACTCTTGCTGAATCAGTGTTGAAACACTCTTCAGTTATCAATCATTCAATGTTCTTGCAAGGTGATGTGTTAGTCAAGTACATGACAAGAGGAGATTGTTGCTTGAAATTTTGCAACGAGTTAGTGATGGAAGAGGTTGTACCAATGTCTGAAGGGCAGAAGATACCTCAACCTCATGGATGATGTGTGGAATATTCAAGCATGGAAAGATATAAAAGGCTCATTTACAGATGATGAGAATGAGAGTTGGATTATTTTTACAAGCCGATTTAAAGCCATTCCCACACAGGCCGGATCAGAGAGAACACAATATCATCTTTTACCATTATCAAAGGCAAGTGTTGGGAGATGTTGAAGGTGAAATTATTTGGAAACAGTAGCTGTCCTCCTGAACTTGTAAATGCCGGGTGTAAAATTGCATCAAGCTGCAAAGGCTTACCTCTTGCCGTTGATCTGATAGCTGGAGTCCTTCGAGAGAAAAAGAGAAAAGATTGGAAGGAAGTTGCAGAAAGCTTGCTGACTATTTTTCTTGAGGATTCGCAAGGACATTGACGGAAAGTATTAGAACTTAGTTACCAAAGTTTGCCAGAAGATTTGAAACCGGGCTTTCTCAATTTTGCAGCATTGCCTGGGGATGAAGATGTGCCCACAAAGAAATTGATTATGCTATGGATTCCTGAAGGTTTTGTACAACGAAGAAATTATGAATGGAAAAGCTTAGAGGACACGGAGGATATTTTGAATAAACTTATCAATAGAAGCCTTGTGATGGTTTCCAGAAGAAGAGCCTCCGGTGGGGTTGATGCAATACGAGTTCATGATCTCTTAACATGAATTTGCAGTAGCAAAAGCTCAAGAAGAAAGATTTATGCTGAAAATATTATCTTCAAGAGATGCTTAGGCTGACTTTTCTACTTTATCCTCTGTTGGTGTTCATGATCAATGCCAAGAGCATATGTGCATCTATCCTGATAATTAGTTGCAGTTTCTTGAGTAGAAACTAATTATCTCTTGCTCACCCATTAAGCAGGCTCTTTCATTGAACTTCAGTGACTTTAAACTTGAGAGTGCTTCACATTACCCGAATCTTCTAATTTCAGACTTCCAAACATGTTTCCCAAGGATTTTTCATTTTTGCATTGGAGAACTTGAAAAATGCAAAAGAGGGTTCGATACTCCTTAATTGAAATAAAAGCAATACAGCTATTACAGGAAGCAGAACAACTTTTTGCTTGAAAACCCAAAGCCAAAAATTTGGAACTGCTTTCCCTGTCATGTACTTGGCCAAATTCATATGTCAAGCATTGACAAGTAATATTAACGACAAACAATGCTGAAATAGAGAACATTTAGTTCACAGAGAAATCAAACATAAATACGCTACAAAAAGGAAAATTTGCTTTTCATTATAACAGATGAAAGGGACAAGACGGAGTCTAACATTTTGTGCCAGTAAACATAATAAAGCTCTTGATTTGTAGTATACTATTCAAAATCTTTTGATTAAGCTTCAATTAGTTCCAGGGTGATAAAAGGGCATAAAACCGAAAGAAGCGATAGGGATATCAAACTGAGATATTTGGTACCCTTTGAATGCAGTGAATTACCCAAGTTGGAGCCCTTCTACGAAGGTTGTTCTGATAACTAAGGACAAAATCAATTTTGTTATGGGGACTACATTGAAGTCGCAGCTGACCTGTTCAAAAGCGGCACCATGGGAACAATGTTACAAGATGGTAACGTTGTGGATACTCAATTCAGTAAGAAGATCTCAAAGACCTCATCATCCACCAACTCATTTATCTGATTATCTTTGTCCCACCATTTGTAACCTCAACACTTCACCTCATACCCTTGACAAAATACTCAATTATGATCAGTTAAGCTTGAAATATAGAACTTTTGTTTGTAGTTTGAATTCTATTGAAGGGCCTAAAACTTTTGATGAAGCTGCTTCTGATCCTTTGTGGTGTGAGGCTATGGACAAGGAGATGAAAGCATTACATAAAAACAGGACATGGGATATTGTTTCTTTACCTTCAGGAAAGAAACCTATAGGGTGTAAATGGGTTTATAAGGTGAAATATCACTCAAATGGTAGGATTGCATGTAATAAAGCAAGGTTGGTTGGAAAAGGTTTCACTCACCAAGCTGGGATTGATTACCTAGAGATGTTCTCTAGTTGCAAAAATGGTTACTATCAGAATATTGATTGCAATTGCAGCTATAGTGGGGCGGTTTCTACAGCAACTAGACATAAACAATGCCTTTCTTCATGGAGACTTAGATGAAGAAATGTGCATGGAGATGCATTTGGGATGTAGAAATGCAGATTGTCGACAAGTGTGTAAAGTGAGAAAGTCTCTTTATGGACTTAGATAGATAAGTTGCCAATGGAATGCAAAGCTTACTTCATCTTTGTTAAGTCAAGGTTTTGTTCAATCTCAAGCAGATCAAAGCTTATTTGTTAAAAAAATCTGTTGAAGATTACTTGGTAATCTTAGTGTATGTGGATGATTGCATAGTGGCTGGTACTGATTGCAAGGAAATAGAACAATTGGAGATGTTCTTACATTATGCATTTAAAATTAAGAACTTCGGAGACCTTAAATACCTTTTGGGCTTAGAAATAGCTAGGAATTCTTCAGGGATTAATGTTTCTCAAAGGAAGTAAACTATTGATTTATTGATTGAATAAGGTTTTCTCAGTAGCAAGCCTGCAAGTGTACTAATTAATCCGGTACAGAAACTCACTAAGGATGATTCATCTGCCTTGGAAGATGTTACACATTACAGAAGATTGGTAGGAAAGCTTTTATATCTCACCAACACATGACCAGACATTAGCTATCGTGTTCAACAGCTAAGTCAATTCTTGGATCATCCCACTGGTGAACACCTAAGAGCAACACATCATCTCCTTAGATACATCAAGTCTTCACCTGGGCTTGGCTTACATTTTGAATCTAATGCAAAGCTTCATCTTGCAGCATACTCAGATACTGATTGGGCAAGATGTGACTTGACAAGAAGGTCGGTTCCTGGTTTTTGTATTTTTCATGGTTCCAGACTGGTCGCTTGGCTTTGTAAGATGCAACTCACCACTTCAAAAAAGCTCAGCAGAATCATAATATCGGCCACGGCCATTACAACAGCGAAACTTCAATGGATCAGCTTCTTATTAAAAGATTCGGATATCAATTTATCCACTGCCATACCATTCTTTTGTGATAATAATGCTGCTATTAGGATAGTTGAGAATCTGGTTTTTCATGAGAGGACTAAGCATATAGAAATTGACTGCCAGTTTGTAAGAGAGAAATTTCAATTGGGTTTTGTCAAGCCCCTTCCTATCTCTACAAGATTACAAATAGCAAATTTTCTTACTAAACCTCTTCATAATAAAGTTTTCAATCTTCTTGTCTCCAAGCTGCCTCTTAAATCTATATTTAAGGAGCCAGGCTTGTGGGGGGTTGTTGAAGATGTTGATGTAGATGGAAGGATTACAGATGATTGCATATAAGAAGAAGAAAACGTCCAAGTGTAGCAGATAGTTAGTTTAGTTAGTTAGTTAGTTAGTTACTGACTTTTCTTTCTAGTAGTTGTCACTTAGCTTTATTTGTAAGCTATTTTGGTCCCTGTAGCTTGTGTATATAAACTCCTCTCTGTACAGATATTAGACTTGAATAAAAGATATAAAAATGGAGTTTGTAAGTCTTCATAAAGAGATGGAGGTGGTTCATGAGGCTTCAGGGAGAGAGCTAACCAAAAAACCTGACATAGAGGATGTGCCATAAGAAACGGAACACCAAATGATTAGGGTTAAGACTTTAATCTATGTATCTGTTCTTTGTTTAAACTGGCTTGCTTTAGAATTTCAATCATAATTTTGCAAACTACATGCCTTAGTTGATCGGTTTACAAACTACATGCCTCACTAGCTATCTTTATTTGTTTGGATCACATCATAGAGGATGCCAAACAAGTTATAGATAAGACTTTAACTCTTGTACCAAACAGTTTTGGCAATGACCTTGCTAAGTGCATTTTCACAATTATTCTGGTGGTTGCTTATAGGAAGATGACCTCACAACTAAAGAATTCAATTGGTTGCTTATGGGATTGGTATGTGATTTTATATATTATAATGGATAGGTAACACAATACTTTAGGTCAAAGGCTATTCTTTTTATGAAATTACGATAAATAGATAAGTCTATTATTATCTTATTGTTATTGCAGAAGATCAGCTCAGGTGGCATATTGAAGATGAAGTGAAAGCACTTGAAGTCATGGAAGGCTTTCTATAAGTCTTTCTTAGTTGTAAAGGGAAGTGGCATACTGAATATGGAAAACTGAAGGTTCACCTAAAGAGCATCCGTAGTGTGTTCCAAGATGCAGAACAGGACCTCAAAAGGCTTAGGAGGGCAGACATTATCGAAGTTTCACCATTGAATTTGGATTCTTTACTTTCTAGTGTCCTTGCAAGGTTTCCGCAATTAAAGCCTGATATCTTAGAAGTTTACTCCATACTTTCCAAGTGTGAATATCATGGATTGAGTGATGAATCTGTTATGGAAAATCTCAACTCCCTCCTGCACAATATTGAAGATTTGCTGAAATGTAATGCTGAACTGGTGGGCCCTTTGAAGCACAAAGCCACTCTGATGCCTTCATTATTTCAAAAACCAAGAAGGAAAGCTGTTAGAACCAGGATAGTAGGAACCAAAATTCAGTAAACACAGGGAGATTTCCTACTAAAAGAGCATATCCGAATTGTTTCTCTAAGGGAAGGAAGGTTGCACTCAGTCGATTCTCCTAACCTAGCAGAGGGACGGAAGGACTCAAACCAAACTGGGGCAATGCACCCCAACTTGGGCTTGCCAGAATAGACCAAATCCAAAAAGAAGTCCCTATGCTCAACTTGATCAACGGATAGGTCGGGAAGCTCATTAAAAAACGAGTGGTTTAGGTTCCAATCCGATGAAGCCCCGGATTGAACTAAGTGGTCGGGAATGTGAGCAAAGAAGAAGCCCCCATAGAAGACAGAAAAGGACCAACCAGCTTGTGTCAAGGAGAAAACTAAAGGTACCCCTTAGCACTTTTGGAAGCTAAAGAGACTCCCAAACTATAAAAACATCTGAAAAGCTCCAGAGAGATTGGAACTCGATAAAGATGATAGGTCACGATGAAAACAAGTACTGTCCGAAAGGAATTGGGCACAAGTTGGGCCAAGGAAAAGCACCAAAAGAAGGCAAGATCAAAAAGCCAAGGATGAATGTGAGGTAGGAGAACGCCTCCCTTGAGACTAGAAGCATAAAGGACTATGTGTCCGTCACGTTTACTATAAGCACGCTCATGTCTCTCAACTTCAATAATCTCATACTTGCTTAGCCCCAACTCACTGTAAAGCTCAAAAACAAGACCGGGGTTCAAGGAAGGAGGTATAGAATATGCTTATATTTCAGAGAGCTCAAAGGTTTCAGCTTTTACCAAGGGTGCTCTAGACGGCACTAGGGGAAAATAAAATACTCCGTGATCCAGATCGACCAAGGACGAAGAAGGCACTGTTTCTCCAAATCAGATGGAAGGGTGCTAGAAACAGAAGACAATGAGGTAGATAAAGTCGACATATCAAAAAAGAAAAAGAGGTACAATTTTTCAGAAAGAAGGAAAAGAAAACTCACTCGGCGAAGTTCTGAAGAAGAGAAGAAGGTCTTGAAAAAGCTAGATGTCCAAGAAAGGAGGAGGAAGCTCTAAACCGAAAGTTCTGGCAAGATGAATAGAGGTTTAAGCAACTCCTGAATTTGAAGGTATCCAAGTTACATTGAATAAGAAAGCCTTGGATTTACCGAAACGGGTCAATCTCCCCAAATCTGGAGCGGCTCGCCGGTTCAGAACCCGAAAACGCTTCAGCCTCCTAAAATAAAGCGGGTTGTTTCTTCAAGACTAAAATGAGTTGGATACTGCTAAAAATAATGCGAAGTGACTTTCCAATTTAGACGACCCAACAATTTTCCAAACCTAAGAGAATGCATCTTCTCTCAAAAAAATTGTTGTTGTGAGAAAGTAGCGTAACTTTTCAAAGAGCCACAACCTCAAGATGGTAACTCTCAATACTGAGGTTAGCCTCACGAGCAGTTGCAAGAAAATAGTTTGATCTTTCAAGGGTCGCATCCTATAGATGGCAGCTCATAATGCCTGAAGGATAGCCCCACGGCTTGAAGATGGTATTTTATAATGCCTGAAAGTCAAGCCCACGACCTAGAGATGACAATTCTTAATACCTGAAGGTCAGGCCCCCGACCTAGAGATGGGAATCCATAATGCCTGATGCTCAAACTTGCTACTTGGAGATGGAAATTCTTAATATCTGAAGGTTAGATTGGTGAGTCTCAAGGAACGAGTGGGTAGGGGCCTCCTACCATCGACCTCCCAAGTCACCGACCTCCAGATGAGCATAATAGAGGCCTCACCGAACCATGACCTATGACCTCTTGAGCCCCAAGCTTGCTCACGTACCTACCATACCGCGATCAAGTGTACGCAACACTGCTTGAGGTCGAAAAATAATTAGCCAGCTTGCGACAGAGACACGAATCGAAAGGTAAACCCAAAACTAGTCGCTACAAGGAATCGGCAGACTCATTAGTAGCTATCACTTGAAGATGGTAATTTAGGCACCAAAACGTATACGAGCCAAATAAGTCAATATAAACGGGCAGGACAAGAACCGAAGTCAACCCAAGTGGGCTAAAAGCCCCATGCCTTCAATACATAAAAGTCAGACTCACGAAGTCAACGAGGAAAGGTAGGCAACGTCCTTTTCCCACTGACCTCCCAGGTCATCGACCTAGAGGTTACCGATTTTCCCAAATGAGCTCGAGCCATGACCTAGTAACTCCCAACTTGTCTCATAGATCTTCCATACCACGACCAACGGTGTGCGACTCCTAATCACTCCCACGAGCCAAGGACTACTCGATGCGACCTCACCAGAAGAGATGTTTGAGACGCTCAACATCCACGAGGAGGTCGCGAAGTTGGTCTGAAGGTTGGTTAGCGAGCCCCAGGGAAACTTCATGATTTTAGGAGCAATTGGAAGGATTCAATAGAATCCCACGGTTATCCTAATGGCCTACAATTACATAAGATAGAGTAGACATTTAGGGGGTAACTAATCTTCTCTTTTGACTAATTAATCAAAACACACAATCAGTCTACGGACAAGCGAGTAAGGCATCCTGGAACATGATAGTTTTATGAGAACAATCTTTACCCTCGATTATCCCTCGAAATACTAACTTAGGCATCGGAACTCTTTCTTGGGAGACCGCCCCCTCCGGTGACCATTTCTCTCATTTTCCCAGGCTGCTGACCTTGGAGTTCCATCCGGATCTGTGGGGTAACCCGGAGTCCATTTCTGACCCCATCAATAAGGATTACTCTTAACAAAGTTCTCTAAGAATATCATCATATAAAACATGGGTTAAAAAAAAAAAACACTTATTGTTGTAATTGTTTCTAGTTATTAATATTTTACCTTTATTTAGTCATAGATAATGTACACTATTTTAATATTTGGTCACAAATGCATCGTATTATCTACTCTTATATTTCACAGAGTAAGAGATTCTCACTTCCTCGGGACTAATCAATATAATTCCCGCACTTGCATTTTCCTTTTTGGTGGAACTATTTGTGTACATGGTCCATACGTTAGTTTCACAAGTTTCAGCAAACTCCAATGGAACTCTTGTACATTTTTCCAAGAAGTCTAAGAGAATTTGGGCCTTGATGCTTTCCTAGGTTCAAAATCAATCTGATACTTTGAGAGTTCAAGCGACCACTTCATCATCCTACCTGACAACTCGAGTTTTGCTAGATCTTGCTTTAATGGTAAATTGGTCAATACTCTGATCGGGTAAGCTTCAAAATATTGCTTAAGCTTCCTTGATGTTGTAACAATGAGGTCCAAAACTTCTTGAGGTCTGAATATCTAATTTCAGGACCTTACAATAATCAACCCAGGTAATACACTGGAAATTACAACCCTAACCTTTCTACTAAGAGTACCGAACTAACTGCCTTCTTGATTGCAGTTAAATACATTAGAAGCTCTTCTCATGGCCTCGACGAAACAAGCTATGGAGATCTTCCCATGAATTCTTTCAGCTTTATGAAAACGGGTTGACAATCCTTCATCCACTGGAAATCCTTGGGCTTCTTCAGTACATCATAAAACTTTTCTCCTTTATCAGTCATCTTGCTAATGAAACGACTCAATGCTGCCATCTTCCCTGTTAAACTCTGGACTTCTTTAATGCTTCCGGGAGGTTCCATGTCCAAGAGGGCCTTTATCTTATTAGGTTTTGCATCGATGCCTCGTTCTATGATCATAAAGCCCAAGAATTTTCCAACTGAAGCTCCAAAAGTGCACTTTTCAGGATTGAGTTTCATGTGAGCAGCTTTCAATGTCTGAAAAGTCTTCCTTATGTCCTTGATGAAGTCATCCAAGGTCTTGGATTTGATTACAATGTCATCCACATAGGCCTCAATGTTTCTTCCGAGCTGCTTCTTAAAGACCTTATGCATAGCTCGCTGGAATTCTGCCCCTGCATTCTTCAAGCCAAAAGGTATTTTGGTATAACAGTATGTCCCGACCTCAGTTATAAATGGCGTCTTTTCCATGTCCTCCGGCTCCATTGGAATCTGTTGATATCCTTTGTAAGCATCTAAGAAACAAAACCATTGGTATCCAACTATTGAATCAACCATCTAGTCAATGCTCAGAAAACGGGTATGAGTCCTTCTGACAGTACTTATTAAGTGTAGTGAAATCTACACATATCCTCTATGTCCCTTCCTTTTTTCGGCACGACCACTGGATTGGCAAGCCATTTCGAGTACGCAACCTCTTTTAAGATTCCAGCATCGAGAAGAGCATGACTTATTGAGCTATGACTTCGTTCTTTTCCGGAGGGAAGATTCTTTTCTTTTGTTTCACTGACTTGACTCCAAGTCTGATTCTAACCTTATGTTCTACTATCTCTCTATCAATGCCTTCGAGGTCGGTAGGTCGCCGGGCAAAGACCTTTAAATACTCTTGTAGGGAATCAACGAGCTTTCATTTGACCTTAGAAAGTAAAAGTTCACCTATCTCTATCCCCTTCTCTGGGAACTCTGAATTGAGAAAAACTTTCTCTCTCTGGTTGGCTGCTTGGATTCTAGACTCGTCATCTTCCTTAGGAAGGTCAATGAAATTGACTTGCGAAGGCATTGCCGAGGTCTCAGCATCTCCTTTGGTGAGGTAGCATTCTGAGGCTATTTTTCTGTCTTCTTCTGAGATAATCCGGCTGTCCCCAACCTGAATCCTCATGCAGTAACTTAGTAAAGAAATTTTGGCCTTCAGGTCCATGACCCCTTTTCTTCCAATAATTGCATTGTAAGTTCTTGGTGCATCAATCAATAGCCAATCCATGACCTCTGTGATTAATTTGCCATTTACATAAACTGTAGGTGCATCTCGCAGAATCTCTATTGCATAGGTCGTACTACTATTGAAGGTAGTCAATGCAGTGTCTGATTTTAGAGGTTGATGTAATTCGAGTTACATGAATTTGCAATACCAAAAGCTCACAAAGAAAGATTTTTCTTTCCCAACCCCTATGTATCGGTAAAAGTGTAAATCTCTCGATAACATTTTATTGCATTGAAAAATTAATTCTTGTCACGAGACACTTAATATATTGAGGTATATCTTTTTTTTTTTTTCTTCAAAGCATAAGTGAGTTGTCATAGATTGTGATTTTGATGATAGGTTAAACTTTGTCTTTAAAGACTTATTTTCACAATGTAAGCTGTATTGAGAAAAATTTTCTTTTCTCGACACATTGTATCATCAAAAGTATAAACTTCTCATACTAACGTTTTTTTATCGAAAAAACATTCTCTTCAAGACACACTTAATGTGTGGGGAATTTTTTGTTTTCCTCGAAACACTTATGTTGATATATCAATATAGGTATGCCGATACATAAGGTTTTATGTTGAGAAAAGAAATCCTACTAAGACTCACATTAAGTGTGTTGTTATAAATTATGTTTTTCTTGACTTACTATTGTTTCAATTGTTTAAATATTTTCAAGGAGACTTTTGCAAACACACACACATATCCAAAAGACAAAAATAAAATAAATCATAATAAACCATTTTTTTTAGTAACTTAACCTATTCAAATTTAGCTTATAGTATTTTATTTCTAGAAGAGATAGGAATTGAATTCTCCACACAAAAAATTTCTATCTAGTTTGAGAGATATAATTGCACAATCTTAATTATCTATTCTGTTCTATACGTTTACGCAAAAATGTATGCAACTTCTTGATCCACCCTAAAATTTCTTTTTGTTTTTTCCTTTTTAAAAGAAAGTCCAATCCCAAAAATTCTTGATGTGCTTATGTACATAATAATTTTAAATTTTTGTGTAAGAAAGAAGTAAATATATATTAGTTTCTCCATCTGAAATTAAATATCTTTTTTTCCATTTTTAGTTGTCCAAAAATAAATATCTCACTTTCTAATTAAACTTTTATTAAGAAAAGTGACATTGCAATGTTAAAATTAACTAAGTTTTTTTCCTTAAAATCCATACAAGTCAAAAGAGAACATTCACTTCATATATATTGAAAAGATTCCATTTTATATTTGAAAGCTTAAGTTATATGCTTTGTGAACGCGTTGCACATCAATTCGAGTTCATTATCTCTTACATGAATTTGCAGCAGCAAAAGCTCACAAAGAAAGACATGCTAAAAAGATTATATTCAAGAAAAAATAAAAAGATGGGACGACAAAAAAAGATTAAAGATTAAATATGCAAATAAAAAAAAGAATAAAAAATGAAAATTTATCATTTATGAGGGTAAGATTTAAAAAAAAAAAAAAAAAAAAAGTGAACTTCCCAGGATACTCTTTTCATTCTAAAAAAAAAAAAAAAAAAGCTAAAAAATAAGTTTTTTGTGAAAATGACTAGATGCATCAAAAATAAAAAGTTTATGGATAAAAATTGAAATCAGTGAATCATCAAAGAAACGGGCGTTTTCACATTTATCCAATTTGAAGCCAAAGATTTCAATATTATCCAAATCTGTATAATATTTTGTAATTTATCCAACTCTAAAACTAACTTTTCACTCTATACCCATTTTGACTTTTTCCTTTAAAAAAAAAAAAACAAATCTAACCTTTATTCACTTTTATCATGTATTTACTATAATGCCCTCAACATTCAAAACAGCCTAACTACCCAACTACCCCTACAATTGCCGTAAAACCGAATTGAATACTATAGGGATGAAGTTTCCTTGTTGATAGTTGAACTTGAAGGAACTCATTCTCCCTGTTGAAGAAAAAAAAAAAGTTGACACTTGGGTTTGGGAGAGGAGTTGGTTTTTTTCTTCACAAGATCAAGCTCGCTTCTCGTCGTTCAGAATAAGTGGTTGTTCAGCTTTTTTTTTTTTTTTTTTTTGTTATGGTGTTTGATAGTTGTGTTTTGATTCCTAAGTGCTGCTAGGCTTTTTTGGTCTGATGTTTCATTATTTCGTATTGTTTGTTTGGTGCAAGGAAGGAAAAAAAGAAAGTTGTTTGTGTTGAGTGTTTGAAGTAATGGCCGACCTTCGAGAGTTCTATTCGACCTTCTAGATGTCTATTCGACCTTCAGTAGTATAAGCTGACCTTCAAGCCTTTTTTTTTTTTTTTTTGGTTCAACCGACCTTCCAGTTGATCCTTTAGACCTTCTAAGAATTATATAGACCTTCAAATGATGAAATTGACCTTCAATTTTATTAAATGAAAGTTCAATAGACCATCCATAAGGTCAATTAAACCTTCGAAGGGATTATATCCACCTTTCATGTGATCACCTTGACCTTCAAGCATTTTTTTCCGATCCTTTATTTCATTGCAAAAACTATGTAAACCCATTTTTCTCTACTTTCTTTTTTTAATCAAGATATTTCTCCCCTTTACTTTGTATTATTGGTTGTACATTATCCATCCTGGATATGTTTTTCTTGGATTCTTGCAGAAATGGGCTTAATGAGAATTATTCTTCACCATGGTTCTGTAAATGGAAGGGCCGGTCCGGTAGTCGTACCCGAAGACATTAGTTATAAAGATTTTAGGATAACTATGGCAAGCTACATGAAGATTGATTTAAACCAATTTGATGTGCAAATCTCATTTGCATCCAGATTATCTGATGGAGGTTCTAAATTATAGGAAATTGAAGATACAAACGGGATCATGTCTTTGATGAGGGAAGCTAATCCTAAAATAGTGTCGTTAACAAAATTGAAAGATTACATCAGTGTGGTGTTGATTCTGCAATGGATGATTTTGTTAATGCATACGAAAGGAATCCGAATGGGACATTCCCACCTGTAAACGACGAACCTAGGCCATCTAGAAATATTCGCACGGATGCTAATGCTGATGATTATGGTGATGATCATTACGAAGAAGAATATATCCGTGATGTTGATAATGATGTCCCCGTGAACTTCGACGATGGGGTTAGACACATAGTTCCCTTTCGGCAGTTTATACAGGACCCTTCTACTCAGTTCACGGACATGGATAGGGGTGATGAACTAGAGGTGCATTATTCTGAAGATGAAACCATTCCACTTGTGGGTGAGATAGGGAAGGATTCAATTTTTAACAGTAAGGATGAATTGACGACAACAGTCGATCAATATTGGCTCGAGAATCGATTTTCCTATCTCACGGTACGTTTGGATAAGGTACGATTCGAGGCGCGATGCAGAAATCAAAAAGATTGCACCTTCATGATACGTGCACAGTATAGAGCCGGATGCCAGATATATGTGATTCACAAGTTTGTCCCACTCACACTTGCATTCAAACTGTAGAACAAAGCCAAAACAGGGATGTAACGGCATCAACAATTTGTTGCTTGTACACTGGTAAAATCATCGGTGCAAATCAAACCCCCAAAAATGTGATTCAAGACATGGGGGAGAATTATGGTGTTTAAGTTAGGATACACCAAAGCATGGAGATCTTTACAGCGTGCAAAGGAAATTGCTTATGGAACTCTAGAGGACTCACTAAAACAGCATCCAACATACTTCTACCTCTTGGAGCGTACAATGCCCGACTCAGTGACCAATTTAGCATTACCGGAAGAGCATTTTGTGAGGTCATTTTGTGCACTTGGTCCTTCGATTGAGGGTTTCAAGTACCTGAGACCCCGTCATTGTCCTAGATGAACACACTTGAAAAATGCACAAGAGGGCAAAATTTATGCAATTGTGTGTGCGGATGGAAACGGACAAACTTTTCCACTTGCATTTGGATTCGATGAAGAGGAGGGCAATGATTCATGGGAGTGGTTCTTAAGAAGACTAAGAACTGCATATGGATTGCCCGATGATTTGGTAATCGTATCTGATCAACACAAAGACATACTATACACAGTGAGAAAAGTGTATCCCGAGGTTCCATATGATTTTTGTTTTCGACATTTAAAGGAAAACTTAAAGACAAAGTGCAGAGATCTAGTGTTCAAAAGATTTTCAATAGTGTTGCATATGCCTATGATAAAGACAAATGCCACCACCACTTTAGGGAGATTGAACGTATGCATCCTGGGGTTCATCGGTGGTTGGATGTTGAGGTAGGGCGATTGGGTTGGGCACGTGCTTACTATCCGAAGAATTGATACAACCAAATGACTAGCAATCTCATGGAGTCCTTTAATGAAGCGATCAAGAAAGCTCGAAAATTCCCGATTACATCCGCTCATGAGTTTTATAGGGGTATGTGTCAGACTTGGTTTAATAAATGCTGAGAAAAAGCCATTGCAATGCCTGCTATTATTACCAAACGTATTGTGGAACGGATTGAGGCGGAAGCTGTTTTGGTTGACCAACAAAGGCTGCGTACTACTACCATTTGAGCTAGGAAGGAGTGTGTAGTTGGTAATCCCCCATGAAAAGCAAATGCTGTTATGGATAGGATTTGGAGGACGTGTGGATGTCGGAGATGGGATATAGAAGGAATTCCATGTAAACATGCCATTGTTGTTGCCAGGTATTGAAAAACCTTCATATAATTTAAACTGGCTATCTAGACTACCATGCATTCGACCTTTTGGACTGTCTCTATTGTTTTGAAAATAGATTTAAAATCATAATCCTAATTTGTTTTTTCTCATCTTTAATTTTTTATAGGGAAATTAGAGCCCACTACTATTCTCTGTGCCGTGGAAATTCATTTGACATGGAAATATTGAGGAAGGCATATGCACCTTCTATGATACAACCTGTTCCATTGTCTTCAACTTTGGATTGAATTTTAGGTTTGGAAGATGTGGCTGTAAAAGCATCGTTTGCGAGAAGGGGGGTAGGAAGACCACAAGAAGGTCGGTTCCTATCTTGAAGTGAATAATTTCGAAGGAGGAAAAGTTGCACGATAATCAAAAGGAAAGGACACAATCGTCAAACTTGTCCGAACGCGGCCACAGATGCAACACCACCAGAAGTTGAGGTTCCATTGTCGTATGTTCATGCTGAAGAAGGGCACCCACCTATGAGGAGATCTACCCAAGAGTCTCGGGTTTCTGGACAAACATTGGAGGCGACAGTTGAAAAGGGAGCGTTTGCAAATGTTAATGTAAGTGTTGCCCATGAGAGTGTGGATGTATTTGAAGGCGATGTTGTTGTTGAGACAATTCATGACAAATTACTATTACAGATATGAACTAACCTGGAGGGAAGTTACTGAAAATTCAACAATACCTGAGCTAATGAGGTTACTATTTTCCTCATTTAAACAAAAAGCATTTAAGTTGGTTGAAGCCATATTGATAAAGAGAGAGGAAGAACTAAAGAAAAAGCACAGTTTGAAGGAGCTTGAAAATCTGGAAATGAAAGAAGTTTCCTTCAACCTTTCCATCTTTAGTTCCGAGTTTTCTTTTTCTAGCCTCATCAAATCTTCTTTCATTCCACATTTTCAAGCTCCTTCAAACCGTGCGTTTTCTCTTGTTCCTCCTCTCACTTTATCAATAAGGCTCCCCCCCCCCCCCCAGCATCCATAAAACCCATTTTTCAAATTCTTAATCCAACCCTATACCTAACAACAAAGATTAAAGGTTATATCTTTCTTACATGCTTCGAACAAACAAAATAAAAAAATCCGGTGGTATAAAAGTTGTATGTGGGAAAGAAAATCGATGTAACCAACCTCCAATGAAGAACCACATCCTTTCTGGTTGGGCACACTCCAAAATGACATCCCGTCTCAGATCGTGTCGAAACTGAAAGGTATGCTGGGCGGGATCCATACCTCTACAGTAAAGAAACAAAGGAAACAGTTCATAAAAAAAATTCATACAGTTAAACTCTCTTTTTCCGAGAAGGTCGATCTCTATGATGTTTTTTTAATCAGAGAATTCTTTATTTTGAATGTAGAATGTAACACAATAAGTGTTTCTCTAAAACCATGAAGACTGTCACGGGTCCATGTTTCCTTTGTGCACGTGCACAAATGAAGACAACAGTGCTCTGAGTTTATCTACTACATCATCGATATTCTTACTGATCTAGCTTGTCAAAGAAGTCCCTCTCTATTATGCAAGACTTCTTTTCCTTTTAGCATCAGACTTACAAATCTCGAAATAGTCGTTCTCGGTAAATTCTGATTTACCAGGCATAAAATATTATATAACTTAACAGTATCGGAATAGGATGTCCAAGATGGGATTATCTTCCAACCTATCTGAACCTTTGCCAAACTCTTCCTCAATATGCTGTTCTGGTAGCTCGGTGTGTGAACCTCATCTAGGATCAAAATGCCACATATCCGAATTAGACCTTGAGATGCCTGACATTCTAATCCTAAGATGAAGGTCACACACCGAGCAACTAAAACAGCCTACTGAGGATGAATTTGCCAAAGGTTCAGATCGGCTGGAAAATAATTCTATCTTGGGGATCCTATTCCGATACTGATGAGTTATATAATATTTTATACCTGGTAAATCCGAATATGCCGAGAACATCTCTCTCGAGACTTGCAAGTCTAATGCTAAAAGGAAAAGCAGTCTTGCAAAATAAAAAGGGGCTTCTTTGACAAGCTTGATCGATAAGAATACCGATGATCAGTAGAGCACCGATGGATCCATTTATGCACGTGCACAAAGGAAACATGTCGGGTACTGA
Source organism: Parsonsia alboflavescens (assembly GCA_028571225.1). Lineage (NCBI taxonomy): Eukaryota > Viridiplantae > Streptophyta > Magnoliopsida > Gentianales > Apocynaceae > Parsonsia > Parsonsia alboflavescens. The sequence continues at coordinate 13,405,106 of JAOXNR010000013.1, forward strand.
AACATGCTCTTTGTGTCCTTTTACTGTTGTGCCCCATGAGTACTTAACATGTACGCTAAGTGTGTTCTCGGAAGGCACAAGGCTAATGAGAAAAAATCTTTGTCGAGAGTCAAAGGTTGAATAAAGACTTGGCAAACTTCAAAATATAATAATAAAAAAATTTTCATCGAATGTCAAGATAATCCCATTGAGGGTTGGTATTATGGGTTGAAGGTCGAAAAAAGACTTGGCCAACATTCAACTTTGCAAGTCTTCCTTCGACCTTCGAATGACAAACTCGACCTTCAGACCATAATAACAACCTTCAGTGGAGTCATCCCGGCCTTCAGTGCGATAATCCCGACCTTCCACCAATTCAAAATAGAAATTATAATTCCCCAAACCAAAAGTGTCAACATCATTTTGCATTAAAAGTCTCAACATTTCATAGATCACAACAAAATATGTAAAAAAAATCCTAAAAAAATACAAAAAAAAAAAAAAACACAAGAAAACTGTTCATGTTCAACTGGAAAAAAAAACTCAGTAATCTCATAAATTTCTAATTAACACTATCACTTCAAAAGCACAGAAATTAAACGATCATTGAAGGGGAACAAACAAAGAAATTAAACTTGGAAAAAAAATACCGACCATAGACGGAAAAGACCGACCTTCAGATACATATACGGACCTTCCACCGTTGCAAACTGCCAAAAATCCTTTTCCCCATTTCCAAACTCAGATCTCATCTCCCAATTGTTTATGTAGCTATTTTGCTGAAGAGAGATGTCACTGTCACTATCAAACCTTATTGACTTTCCTGTAACGATCAAAGAATAATAATATTCCTAACTTGTAATTATCTGAATATTGGTTCGTTTTTGCCTTCCATGACCTATACTGAATTTCATGTTAGTTAATCATCACTTGTAGGTTTTTTTATATTATTTTTTATTAAAAAATATAAATAAACAAGTAATATTATTTCATCTTCATTTACATAATTTAAATGTTGTTCAAAATAAGACAGAACTAATACAAAGAAAGTGGGATAACCTGGGGTTCAAGTAATTCTTTATTTTGAGTGTGGAATGTAACACAATAAGTGTTTCTCTAAATCCATGAAGGTTGTCACGGGTCCATGTTTCCTTCGTGCACGTCCAGGTCTCAGGAGAGATTTGTGTTTGCCAAGATTGGATTTACAAGGCAAACTCATCCTTAGTAAATATGAATTTGGCAAGAACGCCTCCCTTAAGACTTTGATGCAGTGCACAAATTAAACATAGACCCATGACAGTTGGGTCTTCAACTTCACTCTTTGTGTCCTTTACTGTAGTGCCCCATGAATACTTAGCGTGTTTGCTAAGTGTTCTCCCAGAAGGCACAACGCTAATTTTAAAAAAAATATTTGTTATATATTTATTTTATAGATTGAAATATTATTAAAAATATTAACAATAAAAACAGCTAAATATGATTCCTCATCCGAATCATTTCCCAATCTTTCAAATTCAAAATCTGTAATTTTGATGGCAAAAGCAATATCCAAGTCGAGATGGCTTTGCTTTGAGAACACTGATTCAATGTTAGAGCAAGCCATCCCGACCATGATGCTGCTTTTACCATTGAAATTATAGATTCTGAATTTGAAAGATTGGGAAATGATTCGGATGAGGAATCATATTTACCAATTTTTACTGTTAATAAAAGATGATATAGTTTATTCTCAAATTAACACTGTATTCACAACAAATTAATTAATTTAGTAGTAATAGACTACTAGTACCAAAGCAATGAGGTCACAAAAGAGAAAGGAAAAAAAAAATGAAGTAGAGTAGTAGTGATAGTAGCTCAATTAACATTATGAGTAGCGGTACTACCCACTTTGCTAGTCGATGTGATAATACATTGTCAGGTAATCAATGATGTCATCACTTGCAAAATATTATCTAAAGTATAAAAATAATAATATCTATCACTGAAGGTTTGGGGGATCTTGTGGAATTTCGGGTTTATCAATCGAAGGCCCAGCTAAACAATCGAAGGTCGAATAAAGACTTGGCAAACTTCAAAATATAATAATAAAAAAATTTTCACCGAAGGTCAAGATAATCCCACTAAGGGTCGGTATGGGCAAAAGGTCGGTTTTAGCATCTAATGTTCGAAGAAAGACTTGGCCAACTTTCAACTTTGCAAGTCTTCCTTCAACCTTCGAATGATAAACTCGACCTTCAAACCATATAACGACCTTCAGTGAGGTCATTCCGACCTTCCATCAATTTAACCCAGAAATTCTAATTCCCCAAACCAAAAGTCTCAACATCGTTTTGTATTCAAAGTCTCAACATTTCATAAATCATCAGAACATCCGTAAAAAAAAAACTTAAAAAAATACCAAAAAACAAAAGCAAATAGTTCGTGTTCAACTGAAAAAAACCACAGTTCAATGCACACCGCAATAATCTCATAAATTTCTAATTAATACTATCACTTCAAATGCAAAGAAATTAAATGATCATTGGAGGGGGAAAAAAACAAAGAAATTCAACGTGGGGAAAAAAGAAAAAAAAAAAAAAACCTTACCTATGCATTGTCGGACACGGTGACGGTGACGGTGGAGTTGAAGAAGATAGGAACGAAACTTGTTCTCCAGCTCCGCCAATCGGTTTAGCTTGAATCTCCTTTGTTTGGTTGAGAAGGGAGAAAGCCCAGACTCTTTGATGCGGGGGTTAGCAAGACTAATGGCATGAGACCTTCAAGGAAGTATGCATGGCCAGGATTCTCAGGCCCAAAGAAAGGAAGATGAGGGTGGAATTGGCAGTGCTGAGTTTTGGTTTGTTTAAGTTATGGGCAACAACTCGAAAAATAAGGAAGGAACTTGACCGTTAGATTGCCATCGCTCTTCAGGGAATCAATCTTGCCTTTTCAATTGCTCAACCATGCATGCATGGATGTCTTTTCAAATGGCCAAGTAGTTGCATCGACCTTCGGTGGATAATACCGACCGTTGAAATTGTATGCCTAAGGTCGCTATTATCCTCTGAAGGTCGAAGAAAGAAATATATCATTGAAAGTAACCATACTTGCCTCGACCTTCGGATGATAATACCGACCTTCGAAATTGTAATGCCCAAGATCGGTATAATTATCTGAAGGACGAAGAAAGAATTTTAACAGGAGAAATTGGCCAGGTAATTGCATCGACCTTATGTATACAATTTCAACCTTCCACCGTTTCAAACTAACAAAAAGCTTTTTTCCCTCTTTCAAATCTAGATCTCTTCTCCCCAGTTGTTTATGTTGCTTGAATTTTTTTTCCATATTTTTTATTCATCACCTGTAGTTTTTTTCATATTATTTTTAATTACACAATGTAACCAAAACGAGTAATATTATTTACATAATTCAAATTATACAAAAAAAAAAAAACAAACATGATATAATCTAAAAAAATCACTGGGATTGTATGTTGTTGTACTCCAGCGTGATCAGTGCCATCTCGTCCCTGAGGCGCTGGGGTACATCTGGAATATCCTTTAGTGATGGTATTGTCTTCCCAACAGACCCTCTCAGCAGTTGCGTCATGTAATGTGCAATGTATGTCGCACAGCTAGTCGAATTTTGCTGAATTGGGAGGGCTTTAATGCCCAAAAACTCAAGTATGAACTTGAGGGGTGGAGCAACAACTCCCATCTCAGAATAATAGTTGGCCTGTACTTGAAGAGAAGGCAACATCCTACAAACCAGATCCATCAACTCCATCCTCCATTCCTTCACCATTTTATCTTGTGCTAGCCTCGGATCATATAGAGTGAACTTCGCCTCTTTTAGCCAGATCCGTAGGAGTACCTAGTGACCCTTGTAGGAACATGGCATCAAGACCTTCAAATACATCGGAAATTATTATATTATTTTAAAATGAAATGTAACTTTTTTAAAAAAAAGTAAATATATTTATTACTTCATCGACCTGCCACCAAGAGACCTCATCGTCATCTCCGACTCCCTTCACCCAGCTGATGGAACCATCATCGAACTTGTGGGTCTCAAGCTCCCCTCGAGCAGATGCAGAAACGAAAGCGGAATGAAGCATACTCAACAAATTGAGCAATATTTAAACGATAATATATGAACAAAATACTTTATACACTTGATAAACAAAATACTTACATAGAGATAAGGTGGGACAATGGCGGAATCTCCCCACCATAGGGTAGGCAGCTAGATGGCATGTAGCTGCCCGTTGGAGCCCTCTGATGAACTAATCGACATGAGGGTCCTCCAGCACTTGAGTGCAATCTCGAACGACCCTAAAAAAGGACTAGAATTCCCCAGTTGAGCGACTGCTACAAAAAAAAAAAGCCACAAATGTTAGGAAATATTAGTAAATACTCCCACATACAAAAAACGACAGAGTAACTTAATAATCAAGAGAAAGCTAAATTGTATTAACAGAATGCATGTAAATACCTCTCCGATTCCAAAAAAGAACAGAAACTATCCAAGCGGCTCCAGGTACGGGGACTGTCCACTCCAAGAAACACGGAGCCCTTCCCTGACACCCCTGTCGGAAATGCCTCTCTCCCTTTATTTGTTCTGGGCTTCTTCTTTGGACCCCTAGACTCTATATGGTGAGAGGGCTCCGTGAACGGAGGCATGATTCTTGCAGCCCAAACCTTGATTTGAAGAGCACGTCCTCCCTGCTGAAATAAATTAAAATCCAATTATTAGAACGTAAAGAAATTAAATAAATGGAATTTGAAATTAAAAAATAATACTAATTAACCTGTCTAATTAGGTCATGTCTAACCTGAACAACAATGTCAGATACAACACTCCTAGATGGAGCAGGTGTACCTTCCCTCTCAATGGCATTCCCCTCCGCTTGCTATCTAAAATAAACTATCTAACAATGAAAATCGGAACACATATGAAATATTCAAAAACACTTAAATGTTTAAACTAAGCTAGACAGTCATCCGAACCTCCACTAGAGCAGGAGGATCTGCCACCTCCCTCTCGTGGACATCCTCCTAATGCTATTATTTAAAATAAATGAACTACTTAAATCAGTTTAAGTATGAAATAATCAAAATCACATAAATGTATTTTAACTAACCTGATCAGTCATCCGGACCTCGACTGGAGCAGGAGGTACCTCCCTCTCGTGGACATCCTCCACCGGCTGTTATTTAAAATAAATTAACTAACTTAGTAAATTAGTTTAAGTATGAAATAATCAAGAACACGGAAATGTATTTTAACTAACCTGATCTTTCGTCCGGACCTCAAATGGAGCAGGTGGATCTGCCACCTCGAATGGAGTAGGTGGGACTGCCTCAATCCCAGAACCAATTCACTGCTCCTGCTAGTTTCAAGGAAAATAAATACGATTAATTTCAATGCCAATAGCTAACTAATTCAAATTGCACAACACATACTAACCTGATGTGAAGGAGGAGATCTCTCTGCTGCCCCCAGCTTTGTCGATGCTCTATCTCATCCAGTCGCTGAAGGACAGCTGTGTGCCGAGCCAGGGCCGCATGCTCCTGCTACTCCAACTGACCACTCACCCACTAATGTAGCTCCACAAAGTGGGCATCGACATGCTTGCTAATTAGCATGGACCCGCTCCTCAAACTCTCCCAATAGAGTTTGAGCTGGGCCATCATGTCATCGCCGGTAGGAGTAGGATGATAGGGCCTCCCAATGCTCTCGAGAGCATGCTATAATTTTAAACATAAATTATAATAAATAGGCATATTGAATTGAATGCTTGATTTTAACAAACATGAAGAGATACATACTTGGTGGGGGATGGGCATCGCTCCTCGACATGCTCCTCCTCACCCTCGGGATCTCGACTTCCCCAACTCTCGAGGCAGGTGACTAAAATTAAAACAGATATAAAACACACAATAATCATCTCTATTTAATTTACAATTTTCTAATTCAACTATCATTAGACCAACCTTTATAATCACACAGGGGGATGGCTGCTGTCAGACGACTTGCCAAAATGAGATGGGCTTCGAAGCCCCCAGTGAACAGGTGGAATATACGAGAGGTCGTCAAAATCGGTCCAATAAAGCATCTGCCACTCCCGTTTATCTTTCTCGATGTATGGTGATGAGGCAGATGCCTATGAACATCGTAATTTAGTTTGATGAACATCTGATTTTTTAAAATTTAATTAAGAAAAAAAAAACACAAGTGGAAAGGTTGATTGCTTACCCTATCTAATATATGATGCCACTGTACTTTGAACTGGAGTAAATTGGCCTTTGGAAAATAAGGCACCTCGGGTGCTATGTAGCGCCAGGTCTAGAAGCTCCGATAGGAGCATCAAAGCATAAATACAGTTGTAGGATTGGGAAGTGGACGTATATCCACCACTGAATTGAAAGAAAAATCATCAATAAGGAAAAAAAAGGTGAATATTAATCGTAATAATTCACAAAAAATGGTAGATTTGAAGTCATACCAGCATCACTCAGGCATTACCGTATAAATGCCTCTTCATTGCCCTAGACGCATCATCAATGGCGTGTTGGAATTCATACTGTGTCATGCTCCATCCCATGGTGCCCTAGGGAAATACCTTAGCCGCTGGCAAATCCTCGAGGATGGACGACGAGTAATACAGATGAACTACTAAAGACTCGCTTGTCAACAACCAATATTCGACGATGATGCCATAAGCAAGCCTGACGACATCATCCTGCTCCAATGGTCAAACATCCATCGCATTAAAATTGGCAAAGGCCTGTGTCGGGGTCAGTGAAATGGGCCCCAATAATCTATCATGTGCGGAGTGTCTTGACAACTGGTGCCTTATAATCCGCTTATCCACAGGGCCAAATCGAAGTCTGGTGATCAGGGCATACTCTTGAGGCCCTAATCGATGTAGTCTACCTCCGATGTGGAACCACATCTCATTGGGGCGAGCATCGAGGAAGTGAACCTCTCGTCTAAGCACATAAGCTACAGCACAGGTATAAAAACGTCCGGCATAGCGGGGTGGCTCCTGCATGTTTCCGAATGGACCCTTCCTGAATCGCTCCTTTACCCCATGGCGCCTGACCAAGTCAACTACCTTAGCTATCCTTGAATACTTGCAATGACAACTCATAGTCTTACCGGGAAGCATAACACAACTATGCTTGAAAGACCATCTCCCACTCACAAGCTCCATATCTTTGCAAATAAAAAAAAAAAAAAAATCGCTAGATTGACAAGCATATTAAACTAAGCTTTACTTATTCCTAGGTACAATAAATAAAATAAGCTCCAAAACATTTGCTATCGCATGTAAATATTATTTAAATCATAAAACAAATTATTTTAGAAAAACTTATAATAATATATAATTTTTGATGGATTTTGTTTATAATTGAGGAAATGTTGAGACGTTGGCTACAAAATGGTTAATAAATAGTAGGGAGATTTGGAATGTGTTTGGGTTAGCATTTTTGGGTGAATTGGTGGAAGTTCAGGATAATCCCATTAAAGGTCGGGATAATCTACGGAAGGTCGGAGAAAGACTAGGCCAACTTAACTTTCCGAAGTATTCCTTTGACCTTCAGTAGATCATCCCGACCTTTGGTAGATTATCCCGACTTTCGATGGGATTATCCCGACCTTCCACCAATTCAACCCAGAAATTCTAATCCAA
>JAOXNR010000013.1:13412862-13425775 GCA_028571225.1 Parsonsia alboflavescens
CTCATTAGCTCAGGTATTGTTGAATTTTCAGTAACTTCCCTCTAGGTTAGTTCATATTTGTAATAGTAATTTGTTAAAGGTTATTGGGTTCAAAATTTGAACAAAAGTTTTGAAAGAGAATAAAGAAATGCATCCATAATTCTTTTTTTTAATATTTTTTATGGCACAATACTTCATTTATTTTTATTTTTTTTGAATTAGATTTAAAGAATTATTGAAACAAAAACAAAAGAACTACTCCTAATCATATAAAATGAATATGAAGATAATTATAAGACATGAAAATAGGATAGTGACCGTGACATGCCTTGGAATCTGGTTTGACAGTGATATTGACATGCATCGGATGCAATAGAGATACCTAAACAACTGGGGAGGGGAGATATAAGTTTGGAAATGAGAAAAAATCTTTTCGTTGTTTGAAATGGTGGAAGGTCGGGAATATATTCTGAAGGTTAGTATTATCCTCCGAACGTCGATGCATGGACCTGACAAATTTCACATTTGAAAAGTCTTTCCTCGACCTTTGAAATATAATCCCGACCTTCCACGAGATCATCCCAACCGTCCACAGTTTCAAAAGAGAAAAGCCAGTTTCCCATTTCCAAACCCAATTCTCACCTCCCCAGTTGTTTATCATAATTTTTCCACCCAATTTCATAACCTGCAGAAGAAGAAGAAGAAGAAGAAATATGGTCGAGAAAAATAATATATATATATATATATATATATGGTGGGATAAATGAAAACACTGCAAACTAGTAAGAATATGAAAATCGATTACAAGTCATGAATCGTCTCAACACCAATATCGCCTTCAAAAACATCCGTATTCTCATGGGTGACACTTGTATTAACATTTACAAATACTCCCTCTTCAACTATCACCTCCAATGTTTGTCCAAAAACTTGAGACTCTTGGGTAGATCTCCACATAGATGGGTGCCCTTCTTCAGCATGATCATACGACAATGGAACCTCTACTTCAGGTGGTATTGCTTCTGTGGCCGCATTCGGACAAGTTTGACGATGGTGTCCTTTTCCTTTGCATATCGTACAAGTTTTCCTCCTTCGAAATTGTTCACTTCGAGATAGGAACCGACCTTTTTGTGGTCTTCCTACCCCAATTCTCTCAAACGGCGCATTTACAACCACATCTTCCAAACCTGCAATTCTATCCAAAGTTGAAGACAACGGAACAGGCTGTATCAAAGGTGCATATGTCTTCCTCAATATTTCCGTGTCAAATGAATTTTCACAGCACAAAGAATAGTAGTGGGCTCCAATTTCTCTATAACGAATTAAAGATGAGAAAAAAACAAATTGGGATTATGATTTTAAATCTATTTTCGAAACAATAGAGATGGTCCGAAAGGTCAATCCTATCGACCGTCTAGAATGTCAGTTTAAATTGTACGAAGGTTTTTCAATACCTGGCAACAGGAATGACATGTTTACATGGAATTCCTTCTATATTCCATCTCCGACATCCACACGTCCTCCGAATCATATCCAGAACAGCATTTGCTTCTCGTGGGGGATTACTGACTATATACTCCTCCCTAACTCGAATGGATGAAGTATGCAGCCTTTGTTGGTCAACAAAAACAGCTTCCGCCTCAATCCGTTCCACAGCCCGTCTAGTAATAATAACGAATATTACAATGGCTACTTCTCGGCATTTATTGAACCACCTCTGACACATATCCCAATAAAACTCATGAGCAAATGTAATCGGCAATCTTTTGTCTTCAAGTTTTCCTTCAAATGTCGAAAATAAATGGCATGGGGAACTTGGGATACACTTTTCTCACTGTGTATAGTATGCCTTCATGTCGATCGGATACAATTACCAAATCATCGGGCGATCCGTATGCAATTCTTAGTCTTCTTAAGAAGCATTCCCATGAATCATTGCCCTTCTCTTCACCGAATCCAAATGCAAGTGGAAAAGTTTGTTATTTCCATCCACACACATAGCTGCATAAATTTTGCTCTCCTGTGCATTTTTCAAGTGTGTTGCATCTAGGACAATGACGAGTCTCATGTACTTGAAACCCTCAATCGAAGGACCAAATGGACAAAAGGACCTCACAAAATGCTCCTCCGGCGATGCTAAGGTGGTCATTGAGTCGGGCATTGTACGCTCCAAGAGGTAGAAGTATGTTGGAAGTTGTTTTAGTGAGTCCTCTAGAGTTCCATAAGCGATTTCCTTTGCACGCTGCAAAGATCTCCATACTTTGGTGTATCCTAACTTCACACCATAATTCTCCCCCATGTCTTGAATCACATTTTGGGGGTGTAATTCGCACCAGTGATTTTACCAGCATATAAATAACCAATTGTTGATGCACTTACATCCCTATTTTGGCTTTGTTCTACAGTTTGAATGCGCGTGTGAGTCGGGAAAAACTTATGAATCACCTATATCTGGTATCAGACTCTACACTGTGCACATATCATGAAGGTGCAATCTTTTTTATTCCTGCATCGCACCACGAATCGTGACTTATCTAAACGTACCACGAGATAAGAAAATGGATTCTCGAGTGAATATTAACCGACTACTGTCGTCAATTCATCTTTACTGTTAAAAATTGAATCCTTCCCTATCTCACCCACAGTGGAATGTTTTCATCTTCAGAATAATGCACCTATGGTTCATCAACCTAGTCCATGTCCATGAACTGAGTAGAAGGGTGCAGTATAAACTGCTGAAAGGGAACTACGTGTCTAACCCTATCGTCAAAGTTCATGGGGACATCATCCTCGACACCGCGGATATATTTTTCTTCATAATGATCATCAGCATTAGCACCGGGGTGAATATTTTCAAATGGCCCAGGTTCATCGTTTACAGGTGGGAATGTCCCATCCAGATTCCTTTCGTACGCATTAACAAAATCATCCATTGCAGGATCAATACCACACCGATGTAATCTTTCAATTTTGTTAACGACCACCATTTTAGGATCAACTTTCCCCATCAAAAACATGATCCCGTATGTATCTTCAATTTTCAATAATTTGGTACCTCCATCGGATAATCTAGATGCAAATGAGATTTGTACATCAAATTGATTTAAATCAATCTTCATGCAGCCTGCCATAATTATCCTAAAATCTTCATAACTGATATCATCGGGTACAATTACCGGATGCGCCCTTCCACTTAGAGAACCATCGTGAAGAATAATTCTAATTAAGCCCATTTCTGCAAGAATCCAAGAAAAATATATTCAAGATGGATAATGTACAACCAATAATAGAAAGCAAAGGGGAGAAATATCTTGATTAAAAAAGCGAAGCAGAGAAAAAGGCGTCTACATAGTTTTTGAAAGAAAAAAAGGATCGAAAAAAAATGCTTGAAGGTCTAGGTGATCATATGGAAGGTCGATATAATCCCTTCGAAGGTCTAGTTGACCTTATGGATGGTCTATTGAAATTTTTTTTAATAAAACTGAAGGTCGATTACATTATTTGAAGGTCGATATAATCCTTAGAAAGTCGAAAGGATCAACTGGAAGGTCGGTTGAACCAACAAAAAAAATTGGACTTGAAGGTCGGCTTATACTATTGACGGTCGGATAGACATCTAGAAGGTCGAATAGAACTCCGAAAAGTTGGCCATACCTACCAAAGGTCGGTCATTACTTCGAACACTCAACGCAAACAACTTTCTTTCCTTCTTTCCTTCTTTCCTTATAACAAACAAACAACACAAAACAATGAAACATCAGACCAGAAAAACCAAGCGACATTTAGGAATCAAAACACAACTATCAAACACCATAACAACAAAAAAGGAAGAAAAAAAAAACTGAACAACCACTTATTCTAAACGATGAGACGCGAGTTTGATCTTGTGAAGAAAAAAAACAACTCCTCTCCCAAATCCAAGTGTCGACCTTTTTTTCTTCTTCTTCAATATGGAGAATGAGTTCCTTCAAATTCAACTTTCAACAAGGAAACATCATCAATATGGTCTTCAATTCGGTTTTACGCAGTTGCAGAGGTAGTTGGACTGTTTTGAATACTGACGGCAATATAGTAACTACATGATAAAAGTGAATAAAGGTTAGTTTTGTCCCTTTTTTTTTTTTAAAGGAAAAAGTCAAAATAGATATAAAGTGAAAAATTAGTTTTAGAGTTGAATAAATTATGAAATATTATACAGATTTGGATAATATTGAAATCTTTCCCCTCAATTTGGGTAAATGTGAAAAAGCTCCATTTTTAGTTCTAGTTTAAGCTAGTTTCGATTGGCCTAAATTATTACAATTTAAACAAGATTTGTTTCGTTTTGGGTTTGATCAAAACTTCACAAATTGAAATACTACTTCGTGTTTGCCAAGGCCATTCTTGTAGCCAGGGCTATACACATTTTCCAAACATCTAGACTTTGTAAATGAATATAAACTTGCATCAAATCAGAAATTTAAAGATTTTGCAAAAAATCAACAATAGGCATCCTTGTTTCTTGATCATAAAAGTCCAACCACAAGGAACCAATTTCGGTTAGGGATGTGAGCTGTTTTGATTTGGAATGTTTATTGTATTGTTGTCCCATTTTGTTTTAGGGGCATAGATGTGTTTCCCTCGTCCAACCTCGAGTAAATGTTAGACACACTCCTATTACTAAATATAAGTTACCAATTAGATAACCCTTTTTTTTTCTAAAGTATTCTCTCAAAAATTTAAACATTATTTCAATATAATTATTAAAGCATAGAATAAAAAAAAATTATATTTAGTAACGGAGGAAACTAATTTTTTGATAACTCAAAATTGGTAAAAATAAAAATTGATATCATTCAAACGAGACAATTACTTCTATAAACATAAAACATGTAAAAAGCAATTGATTCCAACTTTCCAGCGGTAAGAAGCATGGCAAATAAATATCTTCATATAAATTTAAGAAGAAAGAAAAAAATTAGAATTGGACCTTCAAAAGGTAAACATACCAAATTACTTCTTACTAGATGTGTCCTCCATTCCACAAATTTCCTACTCGCAAACCCCAACTTAGCCTCAAACTTATTCTAAATGCATTGGGGATGCTCTACGAGAAACATTTGATTGGCACTGAGAGATCTATAAAAATCCACCCTTTGGAGTTTCTGAAAATCTGTTTTGTCATATTGCTGCTTTTGATTCAATCACTTTCTTGGCGAAGGACGGCAAACAGAAGGCTGCAGAATGGATCTGTTCGGGGATAAGAAAAGAAATTAGTGAGGGGCAAAAACTCATCGTAGGATATATAGCACATGAGACTAGTTTGAAATGGCAGATATATATATACATATATATACCTCAGAGTTGTAGAATTTCATGGGTTTTGTAATTTTGGAACAATCATTTTCATCAATTGGATTAATTGGATGCTTGAAATCTACTGCTGGCCCCTCAGTAGAGCAAAGCATGAAACCAATGACTCCACTGCAAAAAGCAGTATTGTTATAATGTAATTAGAAAGTAGACGATGTAATTGTAAAATTAAAATGTGCTAATCAAGAGATTAGATACCTTGGGTAAGTTGGAACAGTGGTCCATGCATAATTGACAGAGCCCTTGAATATCTGCCGACAGTTTGATACTATATCTTCGATTATGTGCATGTGAAGCCAGATGCTTTCAGCCTGTGTACACACAACTCCTCCAGGACGAAGAGCTCTCGCGACTGACTCAAAGAAGGGCTTCTCAAACAACTCTTGAGCTGGGCCTGAGGGCACCGAAAATCATATTTAGTGTTTCAAAATTGAAGCTCTCTAACAAAGGAGGCATTGGTGGATTGAATGGATATTTTTTTGCTACCTATCGGATCAGAAGAATCCACAATAATTGCATCGTAAGTTCCTTCAGGAACAGCCTTCAGAAAGGCAACTCCTACAGATTAAGTCCAAACACAAAAACGGAATGAGTTCAAGTTAGCGGGGGCAAGTAGACAAAAGATCCTTGAAAGACAAAGGAAAGGTACTACAAGCAGTACCATCGCCAACATGGAGTTTGACTCGAGGATCACCATATCCAACAGCAACATCAGGGAAAAACTGTTTAGAAACCTGGGGTAGACAAAAGTATCAGTAACTGCCTTGCACAAAGATTTAGTAGACTTCTAGAGAACCAAAAATCTGATGTTGATGGCCTTCAAGTTGATTAGCAAATTATGCAAACAATGGAAGATAAAAGAAGAAAATGTGACTCACATCAATCACCATCTTGTCAATCTCACAGATGTCAATCTGCTCAACGGAAGAGTGACGAGCCACTTCACGCAGGACACCGCCATCACCTCCTCCAATAACCAAAACCTATAGAAGAGCATTTACAATTTAGTTTAAGAATAGATGAATGGAAGAGTTTGAAAGAACTACATGAACAGTATGAGGGAGGAAATTAAGTGGAGAGCAAGGATTGTGTGATAAATAAGAAATATTTAATTCATGTCTTAATTCTAGAAGACAAGGGAAATTACTCTAGAAATCAACAGCCTACTGGTGTTAAAAATCATTAGAATACCTTCTTTGGGCTGGGAATAGAACAGAGAGGGAGATGTGTAATCATTTCTTGATAAGCACATTCATCTCTCTCTGTTAGCTGAATAACTCCATCCAAAACAAGAACCTTTCCATAAGTTGATGACTGCAACAAAATTCCAAAATTAAACCCACGTCAGCAGCAGACAAGAGATTAGAAATTATAATACTGGCTAAAGGAAAGTTCCATGGATATGGATAGGTTTTAACTACCTGAAACACCGTGACATTCTGGTAATCAGATTTCCCTTCAAATAATATCTTTTCTACTTTCAATGAGTGTGCCTCTCCTGCATAATTTTTGAAAGAGGGAAAAAAGGGTGGCATATCAGAAGCTGGAGATCCTCTTAAAGTAAATAATCACAACCTCGAAAGCTTATTGAACAGGAAAAGGAAAAAAAAAAAATGTTATCAATATAATCATGTAAGAACTGAAGCACCGGAACTCAACACTGTTATGCTGATCCAGTTAGCATCATGATGTAAGATGGTAGAAATTTTGGAGAAACAGATTGCAAGATTTCTAAGGAAAAAATGAACAGACAAACAATGACATGAAGAATTTTGAGTAACGAGACAGAAGACTATAGGAAACAAGAAATAGTATAGTCCCTCCCTTAAAAACTCCTTTTATCCAGGACTCGGCTAACCATGGAAAAACGTTGCAATTTTCTCATTACCCTAAACAAATGCCGCTTGCACCTTCAGATTCACAGTTATTTCTGAAAAAGAAGACAGTAAATAATGATAAAGCACTATAATTTGCAATCCAGCCATTGTAAACGCTGAACTTATCTTCTCGAAATATTCATTTTCGAGAATCAAGCCTTACAAATTGTCATCAAGGAAATACTACAACTAGAGGTGCTGCAGAGTTCACTCATAATGCAGAAGAAAAAAAAGAGAGAGAACTAAAATCATTAAATACAAGTATCATTGAAGGCCATCATTACAAATAGAAAGCTCGAGGTACCAGAAAGAAGAACATCAATCATATATCATCGTGACTGCAGACTAAGAAAAATGTATCTGAATTGAACGTAACGCAAGACACCAAGTAAAGAGAATTCCTACAATCAAGGGGGAAAAGTGAGTTTCCGACCGACATCAGTAATCCTCTAAAACTGACTTCTAGAACATCTGTAACTCAACATATTCATAACCGAAAAAAACCCAGAATATCCCGTGGCAAACAATTCATAAAAATTTAGAAAAAATAAAAACACAAAAAACCCCATAATTAAAACCATCCACTGACACAAAAAGCTCAAACAAGAAAGAGAATTCGATTTAAAAAAAATCCCAAACACAGTGGGGGATAGAGTGACAAACCAGGCCACATTGGACTGACTTCTGAAAACCATCCAGGAATAACAGAAGAAATACAGCCCTGAACCTGCTGCTTATCTGAACCATCATTATTAGCAGAATCAGCCATCTGGACACCGTTATTAAATTCCTCTTCACGGGCCCTTTTCAATGGCAATTCAGTCCCAAGAACCGCAGCTTGCTCCTCTGCCATTTCTAAATCTATAATATCTCCCTTTATATACTAAAAAACAAATTAGTAGTAGTAGAGAAAATAGGCTTTGGGGCCACCCCGAATAACAGATAGGGGGAGTGGTGTGAACGTGACCTCGCACAAAAATCTCACCTCTCCTTCAGATTCTATATTCGATTTTGTATGTGAAGCGCCGCAGGGGAGAGAGGAAAAGGAAGACAGAAAAGAAAGAAAGAATGAATCTGCTTACGGAAAACGCGTTGATGTCTCTGGCCTTTTGGACTAATCCAAGGATTTATGATCGGTACACTTTATTTATGGAAGAAAATTTGGACTCAAATTTTGATTTGGGCTATCATTTTGGACTTTTTATTTGCAAAGTTGCATTAAAAAAACAAAAAAAAAGTCATGAAAATCAGTATTTTAATACCTAAACTGAGATTTAGGTCCATTGTAGAATATTTTGCCCAAATTTTTGAGATTTAGTATTAAGTCAAATTTCAATAGAGTTTACTAATTGAGTGTCTTTATAAAAATTTTCTTTGCAAGTGTGAGTTATTCAAAATATTAGACTATAATTTCTACACTAAATGGCCATTTTTTAGTAGGTGAAAATAATCATTCGTAAAGTTTATTATGAATTTGGTACATAACCATATATATGGGCCTTAAGGTTTATATCAAAATATAAGATAAAAAATTAAAATTGTTATTATTTATAAGATTTAAAGTAAAACTTATACGTTTTTTTGATATTTTGATTCAAAAATTCATATCTTTATTATATAGTTACGTGTGTTATAAGCCTATATATTAGGAAGGATACTGATAATTAAGGGAGGATATGATTGGAAAAAAAGGGAAGGGGAGGGGGCGTTCATGTACTATATAAAATGATAGGGCACTCGATTAGGGTTTCCTTTTCTATTAAAATTTGATGAGTTTGGGGATTTGCTTAGGTTGGGGAACCGGCGGGATGCTCCATGTTTGTCAGAATTTCTACGCACACTGTGGTTTTATAGTTCGTTCCCATGTATCTTTCTTTCGGCCCATCATTTTTAGTTATTTTACATCTTTGCCATTTGGGATTTCCTTTTCTATGCTTGGATTCTTTCCAAAGATTGTTTCCCTATATTTCTTAATTTAAAAATAATTTTTAGCCCAAAAATTATTTTATTGTTTCATTTAAATTTTAAATAATAACACCATAAAATCTGCTTACAGAAATTTTCCCTTTTTCCATCAATTTTACCAAAGTATTTTACCTCCAAAAGGGAGGGGAAAAGAAAAAAAAAAAACCTTAAAAGAATTTATGTTTTGAAGGGGCATTTTTTTCTAAAAAATATTTTTTCCAAGCCCTACATTAGTACGTTGGACACACACCAAAAGAAAGAGAAATTAGCTTCATAAAGAATTTTATGATAATATTTAATATTTCATATGTCTTGAATTGAATATTTCATATTGATTTTGATGAAAAGGTTTAACTTAATTTATCTTGAACATAACAATATCAATTTCTTTATAAAAATTTTTACTAAATATGAAAATGAAATGTTTAATTATGACCACGCAAAATAAGAATAGGTCCACTCAATAATAGTATTTAAGTGTTTTACTCTCTCTCTCTTTTTTACTTTCTCTTTTTAAAGATGATTTATTTATTTGGAAAACAGTCTTATAGTTGGAATTTATTTCTTAAAAATTTCATAGAATTAGTCGAACTTATATTAGTTCAGATATCAAAATTAAACATCTCGTTTCAAAAACAATAATAAAAAATGCAGTAATAAATTAAATTAAAAAATTAAATATTATAAAAGAAAAAGGAAAGCTGGTCGTATGAAAAAGTCGCAGACTAATTTGGAAGGGAAAGAGTACCTTCTCTCTTCGGTAGTCTCATTCTTCATTCTCAGAAGACGACCACTACCTAATCTTATAATAAGGCTGTGCTGTGTATGATGAGACGATTGGTAAAAATAATAAATAAATAAAAAAGCTGGACATTGTTTATTTGTTATTGCTGAGAAAAAAGCTGGACACTAATTAATCAAACAGGTAAATTGTCAACTTGATTTTTTTTTTTTTTGGTTTACATTATACAGCAAAAAGGAAGAAGAAAGGAATCGGAACCGACTTGTTTGGATGATATGAAATACAAATATTACTAAGTTGTTGGGCACCACCTACTTGACATTTATTTATTTATTTATTTTTATTATGTCCCCCCACCAACCCGCCACCCAAGAAAAAGTTTTTTTTAAAAAAAAAAAAAAACAAAAACAAAACGGATGCAGAATCTCTTGATTAATTTTTTGACTTTGAAATTATCAAATATTATGCTCTTTTACACACTTATTTTTTAGAAAAATTTCTATCAATAACTGAATATTTTTGTTTATTTTGATAGTTTTTTAAAAAATGTTTTAATTAATTTAAAAATTAGTAATACTTCATTTCTAATGGAACATATTCTTCAAATTTTGTATGTTATTTTATAAAAGTTAACATTTAATTTCATAGTAAGAAATGTTTTCTTTTCTAATGGTTTTGTTGTTAAGCGCTATTATGTTATATGGTTGATGTGTATATTCAGGTGCAATTAATCATATAAATAATATATATATATATATTTTTTTATATTTATATAAAAGAGTCTATTATAAGAAAAATTTCGATACTCTTCGTAAGATAATTATGTGTACATATAAAAGCCAAAAAGAGAGTAAGAATGTGTAGGTTTCAAAGAAATGGAAAGAAGCATAATATTTCTTTCATTCAAAATTGAATTTCTACGTTTTTATTTTGAATTATTCAAAAATGAATGTTTATTTTATAAATTAGTTACAACTTTTTCACGAAATTGATATAATTAAATATATAACGAACAAAGCAACTCATTTTCTTAAAATTTATATATATTAAAATAAAATATTCAATTTTAAACGAACGATGTAATGACAAAGTATTAATTATGCAATTAAACGGATGCACAATTGAGTCTAATACAAATATATAAGCCAATGATGACTTCCAAGTGGAAAATGATGTTTTTCATAGGATTGACATCAAATCATGGCTAACTCTCAATTATGCTGCGAAGCTCTGACATCCCATGCGCACGTTCTACTTTCTAAGACACCATCACTGCCCTAATAATATATCTAATGCCTCTCCTCTCCCCTATAGATCAGTTAGTTGGAGCAATTTCGAATTCCTCTGGATTCAAATCCATTACATCACATCTTGCAATTAAATTATTAATGCATACTATTCTTCATTCTCTAATTAACAAGAGAGTGTACTTTCAAAGTTTCGTAATGAAATGATAAATGTAAAAATTAAAGATTTTAACCCTCCTAGATTAAGTTGATTTAATCAGGGTTTGTCTATGGTGGTTTATCTCCATATCCTCATTTGCTAGTCAGAGTCATAAAGCATGATTTATACATAGCACATATTAAAATAACGTTTGTGGACTTTTACGATAATTTAATAGAGTTTAATTTCAAAAGTAATTATTTAAAGAGTTTAAAAAATTTAATAATATTTTGTTTGAGTTTGTATCAGATTGGTTAAAGCAACGTTTCCCGATATTTTTAATTTGTATCCCTATTCACTCCATAAAAAAAATTTAAAAAAAAAGAAAATCATTAACCATACTTATATAGTAAGTCTATTATTATAAGTCATAATTGACTCCTAGTTGTGCTATTATTATTTTAAAAGAAGCCCAACATAAAAGATTCAAACTATTGTAATTCATTCTTCAATACCCACTTTCTAGACAATGTATAATATATCTATGAATGTAAAGCTAAGTCAACTTCCACATCATATCAAAATTAAAAATTTTAAACAAGCAAGTTCAAAAATTCCTTGAGAATTTATTTTTAAAAAAGAAAAAGAAAAGAGGAATGATAAGTCGAATTTACACTACACCATTGACATCACCAATAATTGCAAATAGGGAACTCATAGGTCCTTTTGTTTATCCAAAGGATGAATGATTCTTTTGACTTTGAAAAACTCCTTATAAAGCAAAATCAGCTATCTTTCCATTACTAGGTGTTGTGAAACCATGCTTGCAATTATGACCCTCTTTTGATTGCAACAATCATATAGTAGTTGTTCTTTTATGCTTCCCATTCTGCTTTATAAGAAACTATACAAAACACAAGCACTTCTCACTTGTTTTGGTGTCCCATTTCTGGTCAAACTCATCGCAGTGTTGTGGAAGGGAATTTGATTAATTTAATTTTTAACATTTACTGAGTCCAGGCCTAATTAATTATGCGATCACTGAACTTGTACTTTTTTTTTCAATTTGGCCATCAAGTTATAAAACTTGTCAATTTGGCCATTATATTTTGTGTTTTTAAACAATTTAACCACTTTATGGTAGTCTAATTGAATAACAATTAGAAATGTGAAAAATCTTTATTAATAATATCATATGGCTCGCTATGTCACTCAAATTTTCCTTATCGACTCAATTATATGTAAAATTTTATTTTATGTCATTCAAATTATGTGTGAATCAATATATAAATCAAATAAAAAATTGATAAAATGACGAAGATTATTTGAACCTATATGAAAATTTCTAGTGACATTGAAAGTCACATGACATTTTCATTAAACATAGATTACATTAGTGATTATTATTCATTCAAATCAAAATATAGTGACTAAATTTTCTAAAAATTCAAAGTATAATAGTTAAATTATTTAAAAATATAAAGTATAATGGTTAAATTATCTGGTTTCATAGCTTGATGGTTAAATTGAAAAAATGTGATAAGTTCAATGGTCACGTTTTGAATTAAGTAGTAAAATAATAACATTAATTTAGCTTCAAATAAGTTTGTGT